>OY783196.1:23748333-24348333 GCA_963678675.1 Xiphydria camelus
CAACACACCGAGCACTTTTTGCCGGTGCATCACTTGCGCAGTCGTTGGCTGAATAAAATGTTCCGCCGGCGATGGTATTGGATGGTTTTCAATTGACAACGCGGAGCGCGATTCGCGAGTGCTGGCTAGTTTTGAATGGAACACTTTTCGGTGTTTTTTCCACTTTTCATTTTTGCGCTCGCTCCTCACATTATTTTTAATGGCGGAGATAGTTGATTAATGAGAAATGTGATGCAAATATGTATCTTTCATGAAGACATTGATGATAAAATTCTTTGATAGTATCTCGCAACGCCAATTTTCATGCGTCGTATCATTCTTACACGAAGAAAAATGAATATTCGAAATTCAGAACTTAGTCACTTTACTATTTAGTAAAATATCGAATTACTATAATATATTGCATAAAGTGATGTATTTCTAGTTAATTTCACCAAGTAAACGTTAAACATTATCATACCGTAGCTTAATTATTACTATTCAAAAATATGAGAAGCATTACAGTATTTACAAGAAATGTTTGGTATTAGAAAGAACAAAGAATGCATGTCGTTTGGTTTTCAATACCATGTTTAAATACTGAACAGTACTATTTGGCAAATATAAAGAATACTATCACATTTTCCAACGAGCATTAACGGATGAGCAGTCACTATTGTAAATGGTCTTAGTATTTATTACTATAGATACGGTTCAATTACGTTTACTAAACTGATAAGAAAATACATTTTTATAAAAAGATATAGCTAAACTTACTAAACAAGTATAGTAAATTGCAATTGCTATGTAATATTTTAAAATTGACCAAATCGTCTATCAATATTTTTCGTACAACTTCGCAAATATTACTGAACTGTATTGGATACCTCCATCTTCTATATGTAGCTAAATGAATATTACCAAACTATGCTGGAAATCTTTGTCACCCTGTACAGATATGTGTTCGCTCAACAGCAGTCAAGCAAATATTACTAAACAGTTTAGTAAATCGTAACTAGTGTCTGCACTAGCCACGAGGAGGTTGCCTGTTCTCCGAGTAACGAGCAATCCACGTTTCGAGCTGAGAAGCCAGAGAAGCAGGATCTCTCGCTATTCGGCAATGGCCTCACTTTTGCTTGTATCTATTGGAATGCGCCTAGCAAGACGCTTATCCAAAGGTGCTGAAATATGCATCGTTCGACTTTTACAGATAATAATGGTTCCATTGAAATATGTGGTTATCCATAATCAACAAGTTGAAAATATCTGAAGAATGTTCAATTTTTTATATTTGATGCATTAGTTACAATAGGTACTTCATTGGAAAAAAATATTGCTTAATAAATGGGAAAGGTAACTGAACAGTTTGGTCATTTTTATTTAACTGTATGATAGTTGTACCTGTACGAGAAAGGTACGTACCTATTGCTTTCTCAATTGAGTAATAGCGCGAGCCAGCTTGGTGAATTTTACTAAACTACGCAGTAACGCTTAGCATACCGTACGTCAATCCTATCTAATAAAATCCAGCACGATATAATCGAAAGTCGTGGTCACCTATCCCCATTAGTTAGTTGATAATCGATATCGATATAGTATTCGATAGTTAAAGCGAGGAACTTCAATTTGATAAAATTAGTGTTGAAGTAAATGTAAATGTCGTTATGAAACACGTTTTAGGCGCGCGCTTGCGCGTGCAAATGGTCTAGTATCTAATAAAATGTATTGCTTGTAGTACCTGATGTTTGATAAGTAACGCTAAATTGGTTAGTAATATTTCATATACCGTATGTAGTAAAGTTAACTCAAATCCCCGATGTGTCATCAAATTACTATTTTTTTTTTGAGTAATAATTGCTCAAATTCTGGCAATCCTAATTATACATTTTTTTTCCGTGTAGCGATGTTGTTTTCTCGAATAAGTACACTGGAAAAACAGTTTATTTATATTGTAGTTAATATACATATAGGTACTTAATTACGTCGAAAGAAATATTTCTTTAGCAAAGCGAATATTCGTTAAGTATTGTTCTAATAAATTCGAATGAAAGAAATATTCTAATATAATTTTAATAAAATAGATTTACTCGGCCCAAAAAGAAATTTCTTCCGTCATAATCAAGTATATATTTATTAACTATAAATGAACTCTTCTCTCGGTGTATTCAGAAAAGTGATTTCTCATTTTTATCCCAAACTTTTACATTTAATTGCTATTGTATATATTTATTATCATCGTCTTTATTGTAATTCGTGTATGCACCTGAACTTAACTGATAATTAATTTCAAAATTTTTTTTCGAATGATTTCACACTAATTTGAATGACGTCTGGTAATCTTATAGCGATGGATAGGACATAACTCAACGGCCACGTTTGTTCACATCGTCTATACATTTCAATTGAAAAGAGTCCGCTGTTTGTATCGGTAGAAGGAAGGATCATCGATGACAGGGTTCTCCATTCCAACGAATCGGGTAAATGCGAATAAAAGCCACATCTCTGTTTTAGAGGTATTTCTCGTCGCAGTGGGGAACATGTCGAGCAAATAAATTTCCCGGCGTTGCAATGATAACAAAACACGATCGAATGCGGACGTGTAAAGGCCTTTGTACGGTGTAGATATGTATGGATTGTGGCGTGAAAATCTATATTATGCATAGCTCAACGTCATTGCATGGAATGGAATTTCGACTGGAAAATATTTTTAGGTCTTTATCCTGATGTCAAAGTGCTTTTTTTCGAATCAGAAGCTTCCCTTAACCCTTAATTTGGCAGATGTTAATAAAATATTTTTAGTGGGATAATTATGTTTTTTTAATCAATTTGGGCTTACTAAACACATTTATGATAAAAAATTTAAATTTAAACCGATAGGAATAAATTTATTAGCTGCAAGAAAATAATTTGACAATATATTGTATATTATTGGATAGACTGCTTAGTTTGAAGTAAAATTACAAAGTTCATAAATCAGTTGTTTAATTCACGTGTTAAATACCCAAAATTTACCTATGGCGTGCACCACCAAAACTTACCTGTGGCGTGCACCATCCGCTGAAACTAGCGTCCATGTTTCTTCACTGACATGTAGTTACCGTGGTTAACACTAAATGGAGCAACGAGCTAATTGTGGGTACAGATATTAAGCTATTTAAGTATCCTAGACTAGAAAATGTATTATATGAGGTTAAGAATTTTACTATGCTTTGAGTTAAGAAAAAACAATGTATCTTATGAGATACACTGCCAAATTAAGGGTTAACGGTATTACTTTTTGATAAGTGTATGGGATTGCACGTATCTTTGTATGGAGCACGCTTCGTCGTTATTCTATGCTGTTAGAAAAAATTCAAAATTTGTCTTGCTTCTTCGTAACTATAATTCCCCGAACTGAATAGCGATAAAAGCCGCTAATTTTACGTGGGAAAAGATTAACCCTCCGTGGGGTCACCGCGAGCCCAGTTGACCCAGGCTTTAATTTTGAGCTGATTGTACTTATATTTTTTATAACAAAATTAGATCCCCGTCAGATCTCGGAATAAAAGCTTTTTTTTTAAAACTCGCACTGTAAACCCTCTCCAAACTTCGGAAAAAACCCCTTTTGAAACGTGCACTGTAAAACTAATTGTTTCTTCAAAGTACCATGGTGCACAAAAATAACCTTTAAATTTTATGAAGTAAACATTAAAAATGAAAAAGTTATTATTTTTTAGTGAAGCAGCTGGTTTTTCAAGCATCTAACATATTCACGACTGTTTTCAAATATGTCATCATCTCATTTCTTACGTAGACACGGTTTTTAGATTTTCTACAATGTTCGAAGAAAATTCCATAATTTGTCGGTCTAACTTGGATGGATTTTGTTCATACGACTATTGTTTAAAAATTGATTGGGTCTATTCAACCCATATGTGACAGCGTGGCTCTGTACGAATATGGGACCATGGAGGGTGTCCACCGATCCCAATGACATGATCGCTTTCACTCCCCGCCATTATCTCATCGGTGATTCATTGATAAGTGTAAGCAGCATTTCATCTCAACATAGTGTCTCGTGACTCAACTGGATACACCATTCGCCTGCCAATCGAGGATCCGTCGTTAGCGCTCGGATTGGCTTTAGAAGGAATGACGGTAAAACAAAAGATGACGCTGGGTATTTTCTGAGGCCCGTGCCTAACGGGCAAGAGTATGACGCTAGGAATTCCCTGAGTTCCGTACCTTACGGTTAAGCATACCGGATGCTCCTCTCTGACCATAAAGATGGGTCAGGTTACCTCGAATGGTGAATCGATCCTTCGTACCTGTAGCCAGGTATTAGGTTTTCCGGGTCGTTCATCTATTGAGTTTGTCATTTCTTCCCTTACAAATCTGACTCATCGTCAGTATTGGACGTATTGTGGTATCGGTTAAAGTAGATAAGTACTGCTGGAAACGGCTTATTCCGACCCGTCCAGTAATTAACCTTTCCGGGAAAGGTGAGGGGCTGCGAGCGCATCCGCAGCTTAGGTTTGCTGAAACATAACGCCCGCCTTGCCATTGCGACCGATGGCGAGATTAGCTCTAGATTAGCGCATTATTTAGATTGCGATGATAATGAACGATAAGAATCGATATATAGACGTTCGTCTAACGTGCGACGGAACAGAGCGTTAAAAATGTATGCACACCTATGTCGTAGAGCGCAGCGTGCGGAGACCTCCGCTTCCAGTAGAGCATCAGTCGAGTTTTCAACTCGCTTTCAAAAGCCGACGACCGCGTCGCGAAATTCTATCCCCGCTATATTGCCGTCGTCCTCTTCGCAAAGCGAGATGGTATACGGACGCGTTTCGATTCATAATATTTCATACCGCCGGTCCACCGCGTCGGCGAGCTCAACCCTCGCTACGTGTAGGTATTTTCTTCTTATTTTCCGTCGCGACCTCGCGGCGTGCCAAGTTTTAATATCGGGCAGCTTCCTTCCTTCGCAACCGTCCGAACCACCGAGCCGACCAAAGCACTTACGGCTCGCGGCCACTTTGAGCCGCCGAGGAGGAACCTGGTTTAATATTAGGGGGTTGCATTGAAAGCCGCTGTTTTTGTCTTGTTTCAACAACATTATGTCGTAATAAAATGTGTGAATACCTCAATCGAAGTATTTGCCTTCGGAGAAGCTATAATTTTTTCCCACTTTTCTGGCAGAAGTTGAATTCCGCGACGAAAGAATTGTCTACATTTTGAGCTAATCCACTCAGCAACCCAATTGTTGACTTCTTCGAAATTATGGAAGCGTGTATCTTCCAAGTCGTGTTGCATCGATCTAAATAAATGGTAATCACTCGGGGCCAGGTCTGGAGAATACGCTGGGTGCGGGAGAACTTCCTATTCAAGCTCCATCAATGTTTCTTTCACGGCTCAAGCAACATGAGGCCGAACGTTGTCGTGAAGACGAATCACTTTTTGGTGATTTCATGCAATAGGTGGTCGTTTTTGCGCCAAATTATCATTTAAACGCTCCAATTGTTGTTGATAACGTTCGGCAGTAATTGTTTCATTCGGTTTCAACAGTTCATAATAAACGACACCTTTCACCCCACCCCGCCAAATTGAAAGCATTGTTTTGTGACCGTGGATGTTTCATGTTGGTATCGACATTGATGGTTAGCCAGGATCAACCCATGATTTTTTGCGTTTCGGGTTGTCGAAATAGATCCATTTCTCATCACCGATTATGATACGCCATAAAAAATGTTTCTTTTTATGCTTTTCAAGTAAAGAAATCCAGATGTTCAGATGATTAGCAATGGTATTTTCGGTCAATTCATGTGGCAGCCACTTTCCTTCTTTTTCACTCTTTTCATGGCGTATAAACGTTGTAAAATTTTAGATTTATCGGCTTCAAGTTGTTGAGACAATTCTTTGAGCGTTTCAGTAGGATTTTCTTCCAATAGAGCTTGCACAGTTGTTCATCCTCGAACTCCTTTGTTTGACCTGGCCTTTGTTTGTCGTGAACATCATAGTTTCCACTTTTGAAGCGACGAAACCAGTACAACATATTGTTTCCGATGGAGCAGATTCAGCATAAATTTGCGAAAGTAATTGATAAGTTGTAGCAGCACTTAAAAAAAAATGAAAGTAGTGCAAAAGTACACATCGAAAAAACAACTCGCCGCGTTCCATTTTCTCAGGTTATAGACATAGAATTATATTAACCAGAAATAGCAGTTTAATGACTGAATCTTAATGAGAAATGTCCATAATTTTGAGTGATATAAAAAGTATTAGTCGCTGCGCACGACATAAGTATTTAGAGCTATCTACAGGAGAACAGCGGCTTTGAATGCAACCTCCTAATATTTCCGAACTCGGACGCGGCCTGTCCTCTCTATCGTCCGAGAGTTTGAGAGTTCGGCAGAGAAAAAAAGGAAAGAGGATCAGCCGCGGGCTATTGGTTCACGTCTGACCTCTCACGGGATGTATATAGATATCAGGCCGACCCTTCGCAATTAATATCGTGACCGCTACGACGGCTTGGAGACGCAAGTCTCGATTTAGCTTTTGACTGCGGCCACTTGAGACCACCGAAAGAGGCAAGGAATAAGGATCTCGAAGTTATAAAGGAGCCTGCCATATATTGGATATTTTCCCTGCAGGAGAGAGAAGTCGGTCTTGAGTGAAATTATTCTGAACCGTTCCATAAATAGTTGATAAGAAATTAATACAGGTATGTGCGATCGATGCCAATAATTATGATTTTCTAAATTTTCATGTCGAATTGTTCTTTAATTGCATATAACTCTATAATGAATTATGAAGTCGATAAACTTTAAATGTATTTACATAACTCCAATCCCATTAACATTTTTTTGTAGAATGAAAGTTCGTTTAAAGTTGATTCAAAATCGTTTTTAAATATTACAATGTATTTTTTACTATTAAGCAATAATTAATCATAATCCTACGAGAGATGTTATTTGAGCAATTTAATAATACCGTAGATTTGGTTGCTGAAAAGTTTCGAATAACTTATTGATAGGAGACTTTAGAATGAAATTATTTTTCGATGGCTTAATCGCGTTAAAGGTCCCTTATCCAACCAAAGTGATCCTTCTACTACATTCAAATTATAGTACAGTTGGTCTAATTACATAAATTCAGGGTCCTCCTCCATAATTCCCGATGCCCTACAGACTATTTTGATAATTCTATTTGAAACAGTAAATTTAAGCAGGGTAACTCTATTGGCTGGAAATAGTAGAAGGGTCACAACGACCCTTTAACATGAAGTTATTAATGGGAAATTCTCACTTTGAATATTACAACAATATTTCTATTCGAGAGATAATAGGGAAATGAACAAACATAGAGGAAGTTCTCTTAGTACGGGACACTTCGATGGCCCTTGTGATTATTGTAATTATAAACCACCATTTAAGGCAAAGTTGCTAAAATTGGATTCACTTGTTAAATTGGCAATCTATTGTAATTATAATGTTACTCGTTACGCTAATATAATAAGATAACCAAGGATTTCAGTGATTTTTCCTCATGTGGCGTTTTATAATAATAACGATCGGGAGCTTTCAAAGTATTCTGTTCTAGAAGACCATTTATTCCCCTAATATTTGTTCATCTCTTTATATATTAGGATAACAATTAATCAAATTATTTTTTATCAATACACACATATATTTATCTATGTTTATTCGTACATTAGTGGATATTTAAAAAAGAATCTAAACCATTCTTCTCATTATTTCCCAAATATGTACGTATATAGAGCAATCTCACTTCACACATAGCACTAATGAGGAATCACTGATGCCGATTAGGCAGATAAGTGTTGAATAAGGCCGTAAAAGTCGCAGAAAGAAGTCGAGTGGCGTCAAATCCGGCGATCGTGCTGGCCATTCTTGATCCTCGCGCAAACTGATTACGCGGGGTATCCGTACTTTCTTCTCAGAACGTTTCTCACCATTGCAGATACGTGAGCAGGGTGACCATCCCGCTGGAACCACATTTCTAATTTCGTTGCAAGGGGTACCTCTTCTAGTAAGTCATCCAATTGGTTGCCGATGAATTCGGTGCAGTTCGCAGCATTTACATTTCCTTCGATGAAGTGAGGTCCTATAATGTGGTCTCCCATAATTTCCGACCAAACATTGACACTCTATCACCTTTGGCTGCGTACTTCTTCTACCCAGTGAGGATTTCTCACGGACCAATAGTGGGCACCGTGCGATTAATGCTACATCACGAAGACACTCGTTCTACCAAATCTACCGCAAGGCGGATTTTAAGCTCTCGGCTATTGATTGAACGTGTGGTGAGGTGGTTTAAACGTAGCAGTTGATTCAAATGAGTTAACACTGCACTCACTATTTTAATGATAATATATTCGAGTTAAAGAGGTACAGTAGTTTGATGATTTAACCATGGCTTACAGTTAGCTGTTTCAAATGCACTGTATACGATACACTCCACTGACGTTTGCGAGGTACAGGGGATCCTGATGATAGCGTAGGAGGTTGAGATGGTGACGAACCATCTAATTGCAAGTTAGAGCGTTGCACGGTACCTGGTTACGTGTACTCAGGTCGAAGAATACCATTAAAACGGACTATTAGTGAAGGAATAGTTACGGTTCCCGGAATATACCGCCCACCGTATGATCGCAATTGACCCATGACTCGCGGTATTAGTAATTACTAAGAAACGGTATAAACACTTCTGAATTTATGTAGATGACTTAGAATTAACTGGATATGTATGTATATCACTGTGATTGTACAAACTATATAATCGATATCTACATTCGGACCAACGCTTGTCAGAACATACGGCCTTATTCAAGACTTATCTGCCTAATCGGCATCTGTGATTCCTCATTGACCGTCGTTACATCAGAGGCGAAGAACAGACGAAATAGAAGTGAGGTACATGTACACTTCACGTTTGACAGGTCGGTGTATAAATTGGAACTTGTGATAGTACGAAAGAGGAAATATATCGATAAAGAAAAAAATAATAATAAAGTAGTTACTCCATTATTGTAATTCAATTCCACCGATTGCTTTGAAATGTTGACACGACGTTGCATTCGAATACGCGCGTTTTTTATATAGGGACCTACTATTTATATACCTAGTCCCTTGAAGGGGTAAATAAATAACAATTTATCTTAAATCTCCGAAAGTTCTTCACCGATTGCTTTGAAGTTTTGACACAGCGTTGCATTTGAATACGCGCGTTTTTTAATATATCTACTATCTATATACTTGCTCTCTTAGAGCCGGTTTTACCAATAGGTATAAACGCGGTATAGCGCTATACTGAGAATAACCATAAGGCTTATTGCTGGTTATTCTCAGTATAGCGCTATACCGCGTTTATACCGTGTTGGTAAAACCGGCCCTTTTAAGGGGGTAAAATAGAGAATGAGATTATCTTGTGATTCACGCGGACGAAGTCGCGAGGGAAAAGCTAGAGGTGACACCTGTGACAGGTAAAAATATGCTTTTAAACAATTTCTATATCTGCACAGACAATGGAACAACAACAAAAAAATGATCGCGTATAGCAATCAATAAAATCGTTTGACCATTGTCCAAAACACATCGAGCAGCACACATTTCATCAATTTCTGCTACATGTACTGCTAAATTTTCGCTTTGTCGTATTTCCCGACCGGTCATCTATTGGAATTTGTCATTGCTCCCTTTTACAAAGCCGACTTGGAATTCGAAATATAGCGGTATCTATTAGCGTGGGTACTGTAGGAAATGGCACATTCTGACTTGTCCGGTAATTAACCTTCCCGGAAAGGTACGGGACTGCGAACACATTCGCAACCCACGTTCACCGAAACATACCGCCCACCTCGCCGTTGCGACCGATGTAGAGATTAGATCTATTAGGTTTAGATTAGCACGTTACTCAGGTTGCGATGTTATTGAGCGGTAAAAAATGACGCAGAAGTCCCCGTGCGACGGAGCATATATTAACACAAATTTAAGTCACTTGATGCATTTTGTAAATGTCATGATATAAACATTAACGTAACCTAAAACAACTCTGTAGGGTAAAGGCAACATAATATTTCGGAGCGACAAAGCACGCAAAAACTCCTGTCTTTCAACTGTGCAGATCGGCTGCGCAGTGCACGAGTGTAGCGACCGTGCTACGCATGGTCGGGGGCACCGGAGTGGGGATGTGACGCTATTTCGTCACATCTCGCGCGAATTCACTACCCACAGCCTTTGCTTAACCTTCCGTCGGGCGCAATATGTTAACCGTGGAGTTCGGGCGCAATGTGCTTGATGGGCACATAATGAAAAAAACACAGCAAACGCCTAATTAAATTCATTTTTACAACTAGCAAGTGAGGAACATCATTATTAGGGGTGTTAAAAGAAGAAAAATACAAAACTTTCTGCAAAAGAGACATGTATTTGAGATTATGAGATAAAACAATGTCGCCCAAAGGCGGAGAGAGTTAAATAAAATGGAAGCGCTCTGTGCCTGTCAGACCAGATGCGCGTCCGATAAAAGGTTAAGTTTCACTTCAATATTGTATACCCACAAGCATTTTGAAATTAAACATATTAGAAACGTACGCTTTCTCTTTTCTTTCTTTTCCATTTAATCAGACTGAGTCACAGCAACGCGTGGCAGGGTACAGCTAGTATATACACACATATATAAGGATGCTGCTGCGAATGAAGGAATTGGAGAACGTCTGAATCCTTTCACGACATTTTTCGCCATTCGTATAAAATTCATTCACGGCTCCGTCGCATGGTCTACGTAGGTACATATATCGACCCTTTCGAGCACCTACTTCAGCAGGAGCAATAAGTAGGCGAGGCTGTCAGCTTTGATTCCATCCGGTTCTCTAAAGACGGAACCCATTTCATTCGCCATTCACAACGGTTTTATTCGACGCTCTTACCGTAGCACCTCGACGCTAGGTACATCTGCCGATGTAACGTTCTATACTTACGGAAATATCGAGGAGGAGTTGCGCTAGATGTGCGTCATTGAGATATCGGCACCGCGCGGTGAATTTGCGACCTCGTCCGCGTTCGCGCGGCGTAGAGCCCGCGCACGCTTCGCATAGATTGTCCGACCAGATCATGGATCCCGTTGAATTCCCTCGGGAAACAATGCGCTCCAGATGGCACGAGCCGCGGATACGTAAATAAACCCCGTTCGACGTATACATTCGCAATAAAAGCGCGATTCGGCATTATCTAAGTGGTGATCGCGCACGGGGGCTTGTTACGCGCGCATAGGAATGCCCTCGTTTAGCCGAGACGGTAGCGGAGACGTTATCGGGGGGCGAGGGACGATCCGTGGCTTCCCCCAAGCGTCTAGGCATTAGGAGAGAGGCGGCCCTATATACCACGGGGCAATAAGAACAAACGGCATTATCGAGTGTAACGCGCGCGCGCGCGCGCGCGGGGTTCTATCGCGAAAAAGGGAAGGATAGGGGACATTAAGCCGAAATTCACGGCGTTCCTTATACAGGCACCCTCCGCCCTGCGCCGAATGGACCGCACTCGGGCTTTTTACCCTTTGATTAGCCTAATTTCACCCTTACAGTCCTCACGGTCGGGTAAATGGGCCGTGGCTATTTCTGCCCGCCGTTGGATTTATATAAGAGTGTCGAGTCTCGCGGGAAATACTTTGAGAAGTACAACAGAGGCGCGAAAGTGATAATGGGTGAAGATTTTGAGAAGAAGCGGGAAAACAAACGCGAGGAAAGCGGAGAGGTAGAGAAAAAGATAAAGAGAGCGTTTCTCTCGTTGTGTATACAGGGTGTTCACGCCTAGACTCCGAGAGCGGGTAGAGCCTTTTTCGAGTTTGCCGCACATGCGAATCAATAATTATTTGTGCAGTTTGGTCTTCAATTAAGAGATGGTCGCAGTGACAACAGAGAAGACTAACTGAGCCACTATTTAGTTCGTCTGTGCGGCAAATTTAAAATAGGCTCTATACACCCTCGGAGCCTGGGCGTGAACACTCTATATACGAAACTCGCCGTCGTTTTATCCTTCCTGACATGTTAAGATTCTTTGCATTCAGAGAAACTCTCCCTGTCGCACCCTCCGTACGCGATATATTTTCACCTCCTGCCTTCCGCACTCGTCTCCCTCGCTTTTTTTTCTGCAGGAAACACGGCGAATTTAATAACATCGCGTTCAAAGGAATGCCGGTTCGAGTTTGCTGATGTTTTTTGTCGGAGGCTGTAGTGCGAAGGCAAGACGGAAGGATACTTCGTAACGCTCTACGCGGGGTTTCCTCCCGCGGGAAATGGGCGAAAGTGGCGGCGACTGCTGTATAATCAAGCGCACTGATAGCGGTGTACTCTTAATTACCGAGAATAAATTTAATCTCATCGATTCCGCGGGGCTATAGCACGATTGACCGCGGATTTGGTACTCGCGTTTATTTGCACGAGCTTCCGGTGATCGATTCTAGTGAATATTTGATCGGACGGTACGCTGGTACTATTTAATGATTTTTCTTTTAAGTTTTTCTAGGATTTTCTCTGCTAAATTTCTCGCGGGCTGTTTTCAAATTCTTCTCGAATCTCTAGTTCTATTAATGATTCCTCTCTCCCATAATATATATTGTAGATTGGGAGGTATAATTACAGTAGAATATACCTAGATTTTTAGAGAAATAGAAAATTCTCCATGCTTTCCCCTTTAATACTCTGTTTCTAACATCCCTTGTCGGCTGAATTGTAACTGTACCTTATCGGATGTTTGACTCCGATTCCGGTGACTGAGCCTTTCGTTCACTCGAGGAAACGAACTGTCAGTTCCTGCTCATTGGTCCGCACTTTCCAGGAGTTCATTCTCTTTCACCGGTTCGCGCTGATAGGGCTTTTGTTTAATGACGTTGAATCTCTCGATGTAGTTGGGCGTTTGTAACTAAAGTTGCAATGCTCATTAAGTCAACGTTATGGGTTAATTAGTCGATTGGAAAACAGTCTCGCGTATTATGTCTGGTTCGTATTTGTTTACAAAACTAAGAATATTAATATAATGTTACGTATATATATTTTCTAAAAAGGTGATCGTATCGCTTTTGTTTAAGTGAAACGAAAAAGAATCGCATTATTCGAAATGATATCTTACCTTGCAGGAAATTTACACAGATTGCACCGTATATGATTAAAATAAGTCCACCCGTAAAATTTAAAGTCGATTATTTATCCCGCTTAAAAGTTATGCATTAATGAACTTTACTAATTTCACATAGGCTCTTGTGAAGGGACGGATATTATTAGATCGTGGAACAGATCGAAATAATTAAGAAATAATTAAGAAACGTTTCTGAAACTTTTCTGGTTTATGAAGGGGTTAAAGGGTTTATGACCTGCAGAAATAAAAAAAAAGAAAAAGAATGAAACCCTAATGCTTTCGTGATAAAGAAAAGTTTCAAGGTATTTTTTTTAGTAATAAGACAACTAAATAATGAAATATCATTTTATTTCAACGTCTATCGAGACCTTACATAGTAACCAGTAAACTTTCATTGGTGCATAACTTTTTAAGGGGGGGAGGGGGTCTAACGGGTGGAAAAAATCTCTATTTTTACGAATTTATTTTAAAGCTATTGTTGAAGTAGATATATTTTAATTTTTCGCACGTTATAAAGCATCATTCGAACAACATTTTGCAATTTTTTTGTAGAAAAATATTGAGAAATAATCCGGTGACGAAGCATTTTCGAGGACGCCTTTTAGAAAAGATGATTTGTGATGGACACTATATTTCAGCGTAGAATTATCTCAAATCAAAAAGTCAAAGCAAGTTAGTTAAAACAGATGTTTTTCTAGACCCCTACGTTTTTTAAAAATTTTTTTTCCATTTTTACATTTTTGGTGGCTGTTTGAAGTAAAAATTGCGATTTATCACGAAAAAATCCGTCATTTTGTTGCTGTAAAACTCCCTTAATGTAACAAAAAAAGAAAAAGAAAAACGTAGGGATCTGGTATTTTATATGTAGAAAGTGTGTACAAAATTTGAAAAGAATCGCAGCAGTAGTTTTTAAATGACGATGTCCACGGACTTTTAAAACTTGGTTTCGAGAAACAAGCGTTTAAAGCGCCGAGTTCTTGCCGCTCCGCAGTATTAGAGAAGCGGAGACTTAAAGGTCTATGACTGAGAGTTTTGCTCCGATTGACTTGAAATTTTGACACAACATTCTTTAAATGATACTATAAGAAAAGGCCATAAAAATTGATTTTTAGACCCCCCCCCCCCCCCCAGAACACATAGACTATCGACTTCAAATTTTGATACATTGTTCACAACTCCTGAAAACGAATCAATACAACTTATCGATCTCGCAGTGTCGTTTAATTAACTCTGCGGATATGATTTCTGCTTTTATTTATCGCACATTCATCCGGTATAAAATTTTACACCGAGTGGAACTGCTTGAACCGCGCGTTCGGCAATTCCCCGCAGCAGTCACGATTGTTTCATGGCTATTCGAGCTTTCGACCGTTCTACCGATTCGTTCGCGAACCGTTTTTCGAGAGCAATCGTGAAAAGTGTGCTTCAACGCGCGATCGAATGTTTCCCTCCGGTCGACATTGGACCACCTACATGTACATATGTATGTATAACCACTCAGAGGAGCGAGATTTTCGTGAAAACGATGCACTGTGGAAAATATAGAGAGTGTCACGCTCCCCGGGCGAGGGTATGCGATATAATTTTCTGATTAGGATTCCCAGCACGGCTGACCGCGATTATCATAAGGTGCGGATCGCGTTTCCGGCACTGCTCGTCCTTCCTTCCTGCCGTTTTATCCTTCCTTTTGTCCCCTCCGTTCTGGCTCTTTACAACGCGTTGGTCCAAGCTGTCGGGACAGGCGATGCTCGTTCCCCGTCGCAACCAGAAGAACGCGGTTCTCCCAACAAACACTCGGAGATTTCGAACCCCCGTCACTCGGATTTCTCGTCGCGTTGTCGAGCGGAGGGGGAAACTGCTCGCTACTATCTTCTTGATTTTTTTTTCAACTCGATTGTGGAAGTGAAGACGTACGGAATAGTGCTTCCAGATTATTCTAGAGATTAAACGAATAATGGATAAATAATACAAAAAATTCCTTAGTTAATCTTTTATGTACGGGTAATTTTGCGATATAAAAATCATAATATCTTAGAATCCATAATATAATAGATAATCGAACTTTATTGAATTATTTGAAAACAATAATAATTCAGCTTTCAAACATAAATAATGTAGATTATTTTTCGTGCTAATGTATTAATAGTTATGTAAATAAATATATAGACTCTAATACTTCCATGTATCCTCATAGACTTTGAGCGTCTCGTTTATCGGACAAAAGTTCGCAAAAAATCTGAATTTGTATACACAAATAAACACTTATAGAATACTACCAATCTTATATTTAATTTTGAAAACTAGGAATTTTTTTTATAAACAAAGACACTTAAAAGATCTATTTCTAGCATTGATAAAATCATCACCATACAAAAACAATCTTCAATTCATATTTTTTTAAATAAACAAGAAGGTTGTACTCGTTTGAAGTTAGGATACCATTTACTCTCAAGTCCCCCTGCCACTGAGACAATCTCTGCACGATGCGTCTCGTACGCGAAGTGATGAAGTTTCTCCCATTTACTTATTTTAGTCGAACGTGAAGTAATAATTAATACTCAGACTTACTTTTCTGTGTAATCTACATACGGCAATCTTATTCTGTCTTCTTTTCCCTCCATCTCTCTTCTAATATTTAATATCTTCCGCGAAAACTCGTTTCCCAGAATTAACTTTAGTCGGGATCTCCAGTTCGATTTCCCGTATGGACGCCTATTTCTTCCCGCCGATCCGTCTTATTTATATCGTACCTTCCGACGTATCGAATCGATCGCTTCCTTTCGACGTGTGTCTCTCACATTTCTCACACGCGGAAGACTTCCTCCACTCAGTCTATTTCGAGCGAACGACGTAATTATAATATTCGACGCGGCGCGGCCAAACAGGACCACTTTGAAAAGCGAGCATATGACGGCGCGCCACGAATAAAATGTCTTTGATGCTTTTCGTTCGACGATAACGCAGTTATACCCTCAATAGACGGAAACTACGGAATATACCGGAGTGCCGTTCACGTAGCAACGCGAGGGATCAATCGGCGCGGTGGCTTTAACCGCGACGCATTGTCGAAGCGACGCCTTTGATCGCAAGCTCGATCCCCGCGATCGCCTGTCCCTCGCGACATTTTCCGTCCGGTAATTAGAGTTAATTCAATGCAGTTCCGCCGCGACGCTATTGTGCGAACGCAAGTTGGGGAGCTTCAAAGTGTACCACGGCGGTGAGTCCGTCCGTCGAGTCAAAGCATCGTTAAACCTCTATCCGATTACTCGGAGCTCTGTTAATCAGGAAGATTCGTTCGGTTCGGTGCGATACCCGCGCCAAGGATATTCGATTGTACAGTGTGCCATGCCCCGTAATGCGGAAGGGGGTTTGATGTATGAATCCGTGCATGTGTGAAGCGCGACCAATACACTCTTGACCTCTGCACGTAGCTCGGTATAGCGACTGTTTCGACCTAGTTCTCTCGTTGCGCTCGAAATAGCGTTAATGTAGATTCGAAGTGGCCCCAGGCCCAGTTTTCGGTATCGGAATATGAGGTTTGATACTCCGCGCAGTTCACGTAGTGTTGGTACATTTGATACGTCCGCTTTCTGTGTAAAGATGTGGACATCGGTAGAGTAAGTTTTCAGTGCCTCTTCGCAGTGGAATTATGGCGTACGATAATTGGGTTCGCACTGAGTTCAACGTTTAGTTAGGTACGAGAGGGTGGCAACAGAACCGAGAAATCAGGAAAATTTCAGGGATTTTTAATAATCTAGAAATCTGAGGGAAATCTCAGCGAAATTAGCGAACTACGTAAATTAAAAACTGATACTCTGACATCGTAATACTGATACTCAGCCGGCCGTGTAAGCAGGCTGATAATGAATAATGAACAATAGTCGATACTGCGGCCAGCGATGAGCATTTGTTATTGTTTTGACAGTCTTAGGCTCCCCATACAATTGGAAGAATAAGAATAGGAATAAGCTTAAGTATATGAATAAGCATTGTTTACCAGAGCAATCTAATCGCTGAACCAATATTTCCTACTTTTCCATTTCCTATGGTATCTCCGACCATGTCTTCGCTGCAATATTACCAATAGAGCCGCTTCAACTGGATTCAAAATTGCAAGCATTAAACGTTCCTAGTTAATTTTCTTGTTTTTAAATTCCTTTCAGACATTTCCAGGCTGTGGTCGTATTGGGAATCATGGTAGGGAAGCTTGAGCCACTATAGATGATTGAATCACCAGCTGTGATTGAGCCATTTACATGCCTCTAGGGAACAATGTTTATTCTTATTCTCAAGTTTATTCTTACTCTTCTTCTTTCAATTGTGGCCAATCGAGGCCCTTAGAAGTGAATTTGGATCTTGTGCTCAGTCAATTAGCGAATGTATTTCGTTTTTTTTTTCGATGATTGCAAATATGAAATTTACTAATATTTCTTCTGAAAAATCAGGGAAATCTTAGGGAATTTTGAGGACAGATTTTTGTCGCCACTCTGTACCACGTTTATAGGTCAAGACATATTTTGCATCCTATCGTCGCATGCGATGCAAGTAGGGCTTTCTTATCGGCTTGGGCAGCATTGTATTGCGTTATCTATAAGTAAATATATGTGTGCACTGTTAAAAATGTTGTTTAAAATTTAAGTGAAAGTAACTGGAGCAATTATCAACCACATTTGTATTAAAAATGTCATACGATATAATACATTATTATATCTGTAATGTCCTTTTGTCTTAAATTTTAGTTAACAAAATTATTTGAGAACTACTGAAAATTCAGGATCTTTCCAGTCTTAAGATTCAAACCATTTTTAGTAGTGTATGTATAATATGTATGACAAAACTAGTGCGAGTCCGCCATTGCGAGTTCAATTAACATTGTAATGTGTACAATCATCCAAATTAAGTTTATCGATTTGCCGTATGATATCAAATTACCCTGACTTCCACTTCGATTTATACGCGAGTCAAACGTTCAAAGCGTCACGCGTTTTGAACCGTGCAACTTAATAGGCCTAATTAACTGTTCAAATTAACCGCGTATATGATCATTTCGGCCTTGCTTTTCCATTGGGTTCGAAATAGCGCTAACGCAGACTCAGAGTGGCTCGTAACCCAGTTTCCCGATAGGGACGTATCGGTACATGACGTTCGATGCTGCAAACGGTGCATTATGGACGCGCGAAATGGGTTTAAAAATGTGATCATTGAACGAGTAAGTTAGAATCCTTTTCTCTTTGAACTGTATTGCAAAGCGGAGTAACCGGAGATAATTTCCACGAGAAAGGATTACGATGATCACGTGAGATGCAAAGGATTAAGTGCACAGTAGCGTTGCGGATTATATGTATTCCTTTTGTTACTTACAATTAAAAACGAGAAAAGTACTGTCGAATGAATAATCTCTGACTTACTCCGAGATAAGGATATTTTAATATTAACGTTTAATACGGTTTTTAATTTGCGAGGAAGAAATCCACAAAGGGCCGTCAGTAGCTCATCCAAGTCATAATTAATGGGAAACTTTAATCTGCATTCAACTTAAATGAAAACTGCATTCCACGTTGTGTATACAACTTCGTACATAGCAATAAATACCGATGTTCAATTGACATCGACTCGCAATTGCTTTTTACCACAGATACCTACATCGAAACCCGCGTCGCCCCGTAATTCCCCGTCGAACACAAAGAAATAACGGGTATCGCCATCATTAGCCCCCGAGCCGACCGGTTTAATCACCAAGTGCATTGTGTGTTCAGCCGGGAACCCGAAATTAACACGCTATTTAACGATCCTAATTTAGCGGCGGAGTACCATTGCTGGCCAGTCCAATGACGATCTACCCGATCCCCGCGAATTCCTCGGTGCATATATCGAGGGCACACGATCGTATCGCTCTCGTAATCCCGGTTAATCACGAAGAAATAACTGGGACGTCATCGACCTTGTAGCCAACGAGTTCAATCACCAAGTGCATTGTAGCGCGTTACGTACATTGCAGTCCGGGGACGCGTACGTATACTGTAGCGCGATCGGTGCCCTTTTGACCCGCGCATTCTCACGGTTGCAACGGCTGCGGCTTATTTCAGGTGTCGAGCTCGAAATAAAGCCGATGCTTGTTAGTTCGAAGCCACGTAGTAGTGGCACAAAGCGATCGGTACTTTCGGGCGGATATCGAAGATTCAACTTCTCTCTCTGGCTGTAATTTATTCGCTCTTATCGCTCGAAACGTCCGGCCCGAAAGTTCGAACGATTATCGCTGCTGTTTCGAATTCCTGTTAAATCCTCGCAGATTTGCACGATTCGTTCACCGCTCGCGTGCGTGTAGCGAATGCTGAGTACAAAAAATCAGCGCTCGCGAAAAACCATCACTCGTTATACAGCGAAAATGTCAATGGGAATCAGGAGTGACGAGTTACACGAATGCATGGAACGGCAATGCTTTAAACAAGTCAGCTTCGCATTATTTGCACGTCAGCTGTTGACCTATCGGATGAGATATTTTCAGCCGTTATCGGTAACTCAATCACGTCTGGTATTTGCACTAGGAATGTAATTTATACAATGGCTCGTTTAATGGTTTATCGGGCAGATTTTGCGGTTTATATTTTGGTAAACGATCTCCCCGCTACGTCATTAATTTAACAGCTATTGCTCCCACTACCAGCTGCGTCGCTTATCGTATATCTACAGGTCGACACAGTTTATGACGACTGAGGTATTTGGTGATTACAAACTTAAATTTTATTTATCAGCGGAAAGAGGAAAATATTAGCCGTGGTTTCTTTTTCGTTTCGATAAACATAAATTCTTTTTCTCTGGCATGGAAAATAATAACATATACCTATGATAATTAAATCATTAATCATTATAATAATAGATCACAATTAGTTACTCTAGACTCTATATATATGCGTTTTCGAAATTTTAATTGGCCCTGAATACATTTTGCGCTCGTTTAAAAGATATTTTTTGAAGGTATGATATCGTCGGTGATATGACAATACCTTCTATCTGACATTATTTTATGGTGCAGATAGGAGGTATTATCATTTCACCAACGATATCTTTCATTCTTAGTAGGTAGTATTATTTTACATTGGTCTGGATTTATTAGCTGGGCAGTATATTAAAAATTAAAAATGATTTTTTTCGGTCCATATTTATACTAGGTAACAAATCGATACCTTACTTACATTTACATGTAAATGGCATTTTTGTCAAAAATTGTACTTACGGGGTTTTCAAAGTAAGGTATCGAAATACTACACGAGATCAATGAAACACAGATATAATTCGAATAGTATTTGCTCCAATTTTTTGCGAGTGCAAACACTCGGGTTCTTTATTTTCTCTTGACCTGATTTTCAGAATGTGTACGCGTACGATAGAGCTATAGGTGCTGAGGGTTAAACGTGAGCAAAGAAAAGCTTCGGTCCACCGCATACTGCAGAATGAAAGCCTGTCCTAGAATAATATTTTCTGAATAATTTCGTTTATTGTATATATTTTTTAATTTATCATCATTCGTCTTTTACATGGATTTAAATTTCATTGCGATTATTGTCAGGATTATCGATTGCCAGTCATTACGTTAAATGTGTATTTATTCTTTCGCTATCTTATTTATATTGTTTTAGCGTTCGGCAATTTTAAATATTTCCCCGTATTTGAGCTTTTCCATAAAATACACGAGACAATGTTAAACGAAGCGAACATAAAAAGCAAAATTAAAATTTGCCCAATTTTCGAAACCAATTTCGTTCCGTTACTCGACCCGTTTATCGAGTGTATCCGAAGTTTTTACGAACGAAGAGGGCGCGAGCAGTCATTTATATGATTTACAGCATTCCTCGGATAGTGAGTCGTAAAGGGCGAACGTTAGATTGGATTTGTCGAAACGACTCGGTAGAAAATATTTCGGCTCGATTGCTTTTTACAAGCAATTTACCGCAGCTTGACGTATAGACACCCCGAAATCGGTGTTTTCGCTGAAATTGCCGTGTTATGTATTTTACAATATTGCATTTCCTCGTGGAGTATGAAACGGAGAGACGACGGCGTCGAGGCTTTCGATTTTCCGCACCCTCGGGGCACGTATAGCTTCGATTTTTACCATTTTCCTCGGCACTAACGGCACGGGAACGGAACGTATCTTATTCCCCCAAGCATAGCGAGACTTTGCCGTGGAAAATCTCTTTTGGGATGCGAGACCACGTAAGCGACTTCACCGACACGTCTGAGGAGGCGGTGTAAATGTGCACTACTTAAAGTTGACTTTCAAAGGCTGTGGTTTAGAACGAGAGCTCGGAGCCAGCGTCTAAGTAACTCACATTTGCATCACTCTCGTCTATAAATATGTACTCGTGTATATGCTCTAGTGTTTTAAAATGTTTGAAAATTGAGCACACATCCACGATAGATTTCATTATACGGGGTCTTTGCATTTGATATTGACATAGGAATCGTGCGAGTGCGAATGAGAATGCGGATTAAACCTGGTGAACCCACAAGAGTTTCTCTGTCGCACACTTCAACTGGACGAGTTCGAGAAGGACGGAGAATGTGCGACGAAGAGGCTCTTATACGTTCATCAGGATTAATCGATGTTCTCACTCGCACTCGCACGATTTCTATGTCAATATCAGACGCAAGCACTCCGTAAAGATAACACTGCACATCCTTATACTCGTAATATACATATTTAATTAACACAGACAAAAGCTTTATCGCATTACCTTCGTTACGTTTCTATTTGTTTTGAATGTGGGCCTCCACACAATTGGAAGAATAAGCATAAGAACGAGGATAAGCATTGTCCCATAGAGTCATCTAATGGCTCACTCAACCAATATTTTCTATTTTTCCATTTTCAATGATCTTTCCGACCATGTCTTCGTGGCATCATTACCAACACAGAAGCTTCAACTGTATTCAAAATTGCGAGTATTACAAGTTCTTGATTGATTATCTTGTATTTAAATTCCTTTTAGTCATTTCCAAGTTTTTATCATATTGGAAATGATGGTAAGGAAGTTGGAGCCACTTCTTTCACATAATTGTAAAACTGTTTTGTAGTACACTGCACGGACTATGTGTTTCATAATGTACAATTTTAAAAGAAAATCAGAATTGAAGAAAAACAATGCTTTTGGTCATATTTTATCCGCCGGCTATTTCAAGCACTTCGTGCCTTACTTACGAATTAATTATTTAATTAATTAATTACGAATTGCGGCCGTTATTAAAAACAAAGGCGATGTGTTACCAAGTGGTGAATTTTTCAAGACGTTGCGATATTTTTTTCATTTTGTTTGCAGTTTGTTATCGTAACATGAATAAATTGCTGATAGGTCTTAAACTCTGTAACAATGTTGGTTGAAAAATAAATAACGTGCATATTGACATAAATTTTAGATTTATCTTTATTGGGTGTCAATAACCGGACAAATTTTACAACTGGGCCAATTGAAGCGGGACCGGGCTCATATACATATATAGATATACCTACATCACAGTGTTACTGATTCGTCGTACCATGCTTCGGAAATCACAAAGTCCTTCGCGGATCTCCACTATTATCGCGACGACCCGGTAACATTCTCATTGCCCGAGTATTTTCAGATTTTCCTCAAGGCATTCGCGTGTATCTGAGAATAAGCACTCTCCAAACTCCGCCGCGCGCAAACCCCCAGACGTCGTAGACTCGAAAGTAGTTCCCGTAACAATTCGACTTTCCCGAGAAGCTCTCTCGCGGAAGAAAGTTGCTCCTTCGTCCGTGATCACTTGATATTTGACAATCGCAAGAAGGGAGCCTTCCAAAGTCCGACGAGTTGCTCCCCTCTGTCCCCCGCGCAACGGAGCAACTTCCGCCATTGAAAGCGCGAGCGAGCCCTGTTATGCCGGCGGTCACAATTGCACACGCTCGCCCTTACACCTTCGTGGTCGCGCACACACGCGTTCGCATACAAGTTCGTTCGCCTTCGAAGCGCGTGGTGCGGTGGTTCGGTCGAGGAGCGGTATTGCCTTCGTACAACGCCCCTACCACCGCATACACACCCGTTTCATCCCACGCCGAGGGATGTACACATGGGCACCCATTTTGGACCTCGCGCGGTTCTTCATTTTGTAGATGGTTAGCCGGTTCTCTGCACTCGCCAAATAGCGGAGGCGAGCCTCGCCACTCTCGAACTCCCGGCGCACTGCTTTTGTATTTAACTTGAGGCGGACGTCTGGTAACGCGCGTCGAAAATGTCTGCACTCTCTCTTGACGGCGAACGGTATGTAATACGGTGAAATAAGTCTTAGAACACGACTCGCAGTGAACGAATCTATAAATATAGGCGTGTGTGGGGATCGTAATAGTTCACGGAGAAAAAAGATTAGTAATGTTTACAGTGCAATCTCAGCAACAGGGCTCCTTGAGGTGAAAAATTAAATTTTTTAATAGACACGGCGTACTTTTACAGTTCGTAACAATACAAACTCGAACATGTTATCGGGAGATTGGTAAATCTTACCGTATAAACTGATATTTATACTATTGTATTACGAACTGTAAAAAGTACTCTCTCTGATCTATTAAGAACTTCAATGTTTCACCTCGAGGAGCCCTATTACTGGGATAACTGTACAAATTCAAAGGTTTTCCCATGATTTTTTACTAATCCGTTTTCTCCGTGTTGTTATCGAAAATGTTTTTCGCAGTTTCGCTGATTGCAATTTACGTTTGAGGGTTTATTTCTCCAGGTAGATGGTCGGCTCAACGATACCTTTCTTTGAGCGCACCCCATAACGACGGGTATCGTCGTTGAAGGGATCCTCGCGATTCTCGATTCCCATTGATCGTTGTGGAAGGAGAAGAAGGGAGGATGGGATAATGTACGGGGGATGTTTTCACACCTTCACAGTGGTCGTAACACCTGTTCGTTTTCTCCTTGCAGATGCAGAGAGCGGTGCTACTGCTCTGTTGGCTGCCGCTCCTCAACCACTGCCACGCCGTCAACCCAGGTAATTTTTCTGCGTCAGCTACGTTCTAAGTTGTTATTGGTAGTGGTGGTGGCAAATGATCGCGATTGATTTTTCGTCGTTGGCATTACATACTAAGGGAAATGGGAGTGCCTGTTATAAGAGAGAGAAGTGACATGTACATGAGTCGACATTTTAATACTACGCCGAGAAAAAAAAGTTGTTCTAATAACTATTTAAGACACAACTGCTCCAATTTTGTAATCAGCACCAGTTTTATATAATTATCGTAACAATTCTTTTCTTCCAGTAACTAAAAATAGTTAGCTACGACAACTAAAAAACTGCTACCTACTGATTACCAAACTAGAGCAGTTATGTCCAAAAAAGTTGTCAAAACCACATTTATTTCTTTCAGTGTAGTTTGAGCCTAAACTTGGCGGGAGCGGGCGCGAAGGATTTAATATCAGTTTAGACCTACAAGTGGCCGATTTGTCCGCTTTCGCCAAGTTCACTCAAACTAGTATTTAAAAATTTTGAAGCTCAAAACGTAGTATTAAAATTTTGACTCGCGGGTAGGTGCATACATGCAAAGGGAAAAGGTGTTCCTTTTTTCAGTAAATATATTCCATGTATAATATATATTTATGTTGTTAATTACTTAATTAGATATAATATCTGACGATGGATTAGTAAAGAAAAATTTATATCTATCTATTATTACACCGAGAGAAATATATTGGGTTAATTGAATCAACATTCTGGAGACGATGGCCAAACCGTTTGATAAAATATGGATCCTCCATCTATATATTTGATTTGACTGACCACTTTTTGGTTAGAGTAGCTAAATGATAGGTTGGAATAACTAAATGTTTGGTTGGAATAACTAAACATTTGGTTAGTACAACTAAATTTTTGGTTCGACTGACCAGTATTTTGATTAGAATAACTAAACTTGTTTGACCAAATGTATTTCGTAATTTTAACCTAATTATTTTTCTCAGTGTACGAGAAAAGGTCAACGTTGACACGCTGTAGAAACTTTAACACGATCTACACGCGGTCTCGGGTATGCGAAGGAGAATGCACCACCAGAAACATTCTCCTTGACGGTTTTGCGTCACTTCGCGGATTACGAGAATTTATACGGAGACTACAGTGCGACACTTATTTACGTCGAGTTGTACACGCGCGAAACATTTGGACGACGCGAATTCACGGCACTTGGAACAATGCTGCCGCGCGTTCGCCTGGTTTATAGACTTCTGGGGAAAAAGGAAACGAGGTGCTATTGCATTACGGGATGCAACGAACGAGAGTGACCAAGAGTGGTGTGTATTTTTCTAAGAAGTGCAAAGCAACGACGATGCATCTCGTGGAAGTGGTAGCTGGCGGTTGTGTGGTGTGCGAGACTTCCGTGTATCTCGGAAACCACATACATAGGAGATATTTATTTAGGTATTTTATAGATCAAGAGACACGGTAGTGTCTCGCGGCATGTTCGTTCAAGTTAGTTTCGTCAGGAACGACAGCGCTGATGTCGCGGGTCATCTTTACGAAGATGAATTAAGTTAAAAAGATCGTTAAGTTGAATTACTGTGAAATGTATTTTTGTCGTAGAGTCAATTTTATGTATAGCTATGTAATTAACGAATATGAAGATTTATATATTCTAATTAATGATTGAAATTATTTGCACAGTATGCACAGCAAGTAGGAATGGAGAAAGGAATGATATTGTTTTGAGAATGCAGGTCATGTACGTATTATAATTGGTTTTTATGAAGATCAATACAAATCAAAGGACAGCAGTCGATGTTAATCTAGGTGAATAATATATTTTTAATGTTAATATTTTCCTGTTAACCGAACGAGTTAAATAGACGTTTTAACATCCAGAACGCAACTTTTTTCGACCATGACTAAACATTGATTATTTAAATCAAGGTAAAAATCATAGTAAAACTGTAAATATATCCACAAATCACGAACAAGTTCGAATGGCAGTAAATTTCCGACGCCCAGCGTGATATCAATCGCGATTCAACTTCCCACCGTGGGGTTGTACGACTTATACGTTCGACGTTATCATAAACAACGTCGATAAATTTGTCATTTTGCACTTCGAATGTGTCGATTAGCAAAGATAAAAGGTACGTATATAATATTGTCGCTAAGACTTGAGGAGTTAAGAACAGATATGTTCCAATTTCAATCATTTTTACTCCAATTGTGTGGATTTTTTAAATCTAATTTTTAGTCTATATACTTATTCAATATCACACGAAAAATGAAATGTTCGAAAAAATAATTTATAAAGTTATAAGTGCGTTTCTCTCTATGACATTGTGACGTCATCAAAAAGTCAGAGAGAAGCACTATACTCGTAATTATGCCAAGCAACGAGTGCGAGAGAAATAGACTCAGAATATACGATGACGTAGCTGAATTTTTAAGAAATTTTTCAAAGTATACATAAAATTAGTGAGAAAACCGAATTGGTAATAATATTAAGGATCTACTGTATTATAAGCATATCTGCAGATTAATTGCTGAAGGAAATTGCATTTTTATACTATTTAATAACAGAGAAAAATTAAAAGAAATTTGGCAATACACACACACACAGACATACACCTTTGAGATTTTAGTCAAAATTTAAATTGGATAATGATAAAAGAATAATAGAAAATTCATTCATTTCTTTTTCTACCCTAGCAATAATATTATAATACACGAAAGGCTTTTGAAACCCAGTTTTCCTTTTTAAACGAAGTTAACGTGATCAACCTCAATTTCTGTCAAACGAGCAGTCGGATACAAGCACTCATACTCGAAACATAGTCGCAACAGACGACACCTGCGTACGAATCAAATTCGATGTCAGGAAAAAAGTTTCTATCGCGTAAGAGGAACCCGGCTCGGGTAGGGATAAAAGATGGGATTACTTTTGATCCCTTTCTTTATTTAACGTAGCTTAAAGTCGAAAAATATTTATCGAGTGGTCGGCTGGCTCGCGAAAGTATTTCTGTACCAAGGTATGGGTACGCTTTTATCGCAGTAAATCTGTCGAATTCCTTTGCCCAGCTTCGTTCATAGAAGATACCGTGAATTCCGTCTTTGTCCTCCGCTAAAAGACTGCAAAACGTCCTTCTTTAATCTGGTATATTCTCGGAGAAAAATCGATACACCCCGGCGATGACTCGCGATCACTCGCTTAAGGTGTACCGAAATATGAAGTTACCGCGGAGCGCCGAACAGTTTTAATGGCTCGTGTACCTCGACCCATTTTCTCGCGTTATTTAGCTGACTTAAAGGTGAACACTTCGAGCGAGGCGCATCTAAACGTCTATCTCCGCGCAAGATTGATTGCGGGCGAAACGACTTCTTTTGTTAACCCCTTCGCGACGGCTTTTTTATGCAAGGTATAATTGTTTGTTTGATTTATGTCTCTCGTAAAATACCCGTGAACTCTTTTTGGAACGTATACTTTTTATCGGAAATAAGGAAGTATACGTTTGATTACATAGTTTGTAATTTTTTTCAAACGTGACCTCTCGAAACATAACGAACCCCTGGCCTTTTGCGCGATGAAGGATATGGGTAATGAGAATAGGACTATATTCAACTCCTCTTTGTAATCATTCTGGTTGCATGGTCTAAAGAGACAATAAAAAGCAAAAAGCTATACGCGTAGGCCAACTTCTGCGGGAATGCCGCAAACCGTCGTTCGTCTCCTTTAAGGCGCCTCGTTACATCGGAACTCGTTAATCAGGGAGTCCTCCACCGTTACGTAGGAACGTCGAGGAGAAGACCGCGTTCCCCCCATCCAACGCGAGTACGTTTCCCTGACGAAAGTGTAAAAGGGCCGCGGTATCGCGGCAGCATCAGTCAAACGAAATAACTCCGAGTGTCACGCCCCCGTAATTACTACACCCTGCAGGGAACCTCGATAAACTTTCCTACAAGGTGAGCTCGTCGAACAATTCAGGTGTTAAACCACAATGAAGCCGCGGGGCTGCCAACTGGTTGAATTGGTTCGACTTCGGATTTTGATTATAATGCTTCGCTTCCTGCAGTCACCGAGTTTGTTCAGGATAGGGTGAGCGCGGGGGTCCGGTGCAAGGAGTCGGGATCGTGAATAGTTAGAGTCTCGATCAGCAGCGGGCTACTTGAGAGCTACTTGCGCCGTTCATAGCTTCTGTGATACTTCGATTTAATAATATTTATCTTCTCCATCCTTAACTGTACAGGGTATCCCTGAAATTGATGCGAATAGCTTCGAGGAATTTTTTTTGTAAGAATAAAAGAATGGAAAACAGATGTAATCTTGCATAAAAGAATGGAAAATAGATGTAATCTTGCACGAATACTTATAGAGGAAAGGAGCCTAATATGAGGATAGTCCCTAATATGAGACCCCTCACTATCTCCAGAATGACTGAGCTTCATCTGTTGGCATTTGCATTTGCAGATAGCTTATAGTGCATTGCGTGTCTAGCAGTGATCTTAATTGTGAACTATGACGCCGGATGTCGCTGCAGCCGATTCTTGGTAGTTACCGGTGTCCAAAGTTTTTGGGTGTGGCAGTTCTAGGCGAAAATATCAAAACTGGTGAGAATTATTTAACCCTTTGTATATACCGATGGTACCTATAAGTACATTATTTTGCAACCCTTTTCAAATACCAAGCAAGGAAATATTCACAAAAGAAAGAGTTGATTGGAAGTGCGAGTATCGAGAGGCTAGTAAAATATCTGCAGCGCCATCTATGTTGTCGTATTCTTTAAGAGTGACTTGAAAGGATATTGTTGGTATTTCAAGTCACTAGTATTCGTTCAATAAATTTTCTACAGGTTTATAAACTCCGGTACTTTTACGTACCCGTGGGACAATGTAACCGTTTAAAAAAAGTGTGGCTGGTAGCAAAGGGTTAAGTCGTACTTGATAAAACGCGTTGTAGATGTATCTCCCTTAGAGTTAGATCCGAAAAGAAATATCATGTGCTACACATTTAGTGGGGGCAATTTTGTTTCATTTAGAACCCCACCTGTCTCATATTAGGAACTGTTTTTTCGTACGAAGAACATTTACTTTTTTCACATTAAAGTGTATACTATGAAAAAATTGTTGAATATACCGTCCAAGAAACGAAATAATCCTGAAGTTAAATGTGTGTGAGACCCGTTGCCTCTTACAGACGTAGTTACATAATTATGATTGTGTGCGTTTTTATTAAGAAAAGAGAAAAAGTATCTCATATTAGGCTCCTTTCCTCTACCATATTTCATAATGCCTCAAAAATGTTAGGCTTTCGCGGCCATTGTCATTATAGTTATAAGTATTACTACTCTTGACTCAGTATCAGAAGGCTGTCAGCACTGACAAAGCAAACTGCAATGTTTGCGAAACATCGGCAAACTAGTAATTTTTGACGCGGGTACCGCCCGGAAGCCAAGGGTAGTAATACTCATAAATATTATTTATAATACCTATTCATGATCAATATTCGAATACCCGTAGTCTTGTTTTATCTCACAATTCAACCAAATTAAAACTCTACAAGCTTCTAGCTTTCGGCTAAATTAAATTCTGCCTTCAGAACACGTGGGATGTACAGGGTGTAGTTGCCAAGAGGGCTGAAACAGGAAGGGCCTAATTCTGTTCTGAGTTTATACACTGACCAAAGGTACGACATCCTACGATCCGTTCACCGTGACAAAGAGTTGATAGTTGAATGGATTCCGAGGAACTGGGAGCGTAGGAAGTCATGCCATTGGTCAGTGTATTAATGCTGAACAGAATTAGGATCCTCCTATTTCAGCTCTCTTAGCCATTATACCCTATATAGGTATTCTATTTTCAATATATATTTATGATAATGAGTAAAGAATATACTCTTAGGGTGTTGTTAATTATTTCCAGGCCACTCAGTATACAGTTGCTCCAGTTTCTCCGTTCTCCTGAACGAAATATTAACGCGATTCACGACCGATCGACTTCCCATCGAGGAGTTTCTCCACTCGTCCAAAGTTTGTCATAACGTTCGCGGTGACAGAAGCTTCGACGGTGTTCACCGAAATTATGCATGGAGAATAAAGCAAAATGGCGGGGAAACGCGAAAGTGGTTTCCACCAAGTGAACTTGCAAATGTACCTGCCAGGGATTATCGCAGACACGAGTTCGAGCGTGTCGTTTATTGCACGGCTGTTGAATAATAAATATCGCTCGGAGGCAGGCGAATCGTCGATAATGGAGAAAGGCTCTTAGTCTTGCGTCAGCAACACCCTCTATTCGTATCCCATCTATGTTTTATGACGTACCTGGTGAACCCTGCTGAAATTCCGCGCAGTTTTCACTGCTGTAAACTCGAGAGGGTGTAGCTTTTAGCGAAGCGGGGACTTGCGTTTTCACCCATATTCCGGAATTATGCTTTGGACCGTTATTACGTCGAGATATATACGTCTACGCGTAATTAATTAGAAGGAAGGGGCGTTTATCTGGTGTATTATTGTTTCAGACGATATCTAGGTCCCGTGGAAAGAAATTTTGGGTGGAAAAATGTTTCCGATAAGCAAAAGGGGAAATATGTATTTTTTATTTACGGGCAATATACGCATTCAAATGAACAACGATAACCGTTAAATCGAGTAAACACTTTCATTACGGACGGACGGTTACAAAATCGATTACCCCAGTGACGACGAAAATGTCAGGAGCATTAATTTACCCCGTTTACAGTATCTATATACTTTCACTCTCGCCGAGTGATTTTCGTGTAAACAACTGCCTCCTGAGAAAATTATCAATAAAGCCCTGCTAATGGATTTTTAAGGAACTTAATCACTTAAGTGCGTTCGATGTGTAGGTATATACGTCGGACCAAATCTTTATTGCGGTGCGGTTGACGTGTATACTCGTCGTGTAGAATAAAAAAATTACCATTGACTATAAAAACTCGACATTTTACAATAAAATGTAATAAGAGTATTATTTTGTGTTATATTTCCTTTACATTATCAAAACAACTGCTATGTATTTGATATGGAGGGGGTGGAGAAGGTGTGTGGGGGGGGGGGGGGGGGGCGAAAGCAATTACATACGTAAGCCGCGACTTGGACGGCGAGCGTTGATCTGCGGAGAAATCGCGACAGCAATTAGCAGGGCCACTCAGCGTGGTATCGTGTTTTGAAAAATATCACACCGAAATCAATTGAAATTTTTAAAATTATTTTCTTTCTTCAATTTTTCGTGTTTATGTATTTTATTATTTTTTGACAATTTTTGACATTTTTTAGACTTTTTCAGAAATGAATTGTTAATTTTTTATCAAATAAAAATATAATCCTTCCTCGTTTTTCGTAAGATTTATAATAGGACTATTTGCCCGGCGTTCGGCGTGTATATTCCTGTCATTGTTTGATTTTAATGGGGGATATTTAAAACTAAATTCCGCAGTTGATAGGTTAAAATATGGTTAAGTTGGCACAGGCTGGAGAGCGAGAGAGATTGAATATTCTGACACACCCCTTAGATCCGGGCTAAGCATTGAGGGCCCCTCAAATTTCCAAGAATTACAATATTAATTTCAGTGCGTCTTCTCTCTGTGTTAAAGAAATATAATTTTTGGTTTGTTTGACAATTAACACTCGCTCGACTAATTCCTTCGTGAGTCGTTTTCTTTATCACAAAGAGGGTTATATTACAAATTTCATACGAGAGAGAGGCTCCCGCTTTTTCTACAAACAGGGGACTTCAAGATGACCTATTAAAATGTACACCTACCCTCGTTTCTAAATAAATTGTAAGAGATACGAGAAAAATAATTAAAGCTCGATTTGTAAGAAATAATTTTATATTGATGAAAATCAATATCGCCTGATGCTGTGCTACTCGAGGGAAGTGACTACACGAGTTCATTTTCATTGTGGTCGGTTTAATCAACGCTTGCATTTACGGGGAAACTGACGTAATTACGTATCACGTTTCAGGTCCCAATTATGACGTGATTATGAAGCCTCAGATGCCCCAATTAGAAAGGAAATATTGCAGGATTTTATTCTCTGATTATTATAAAATCGAAATCTTGTCAAAATGTACGTTACGCATTCCTGTGTCGATTGATAATGAGAGTTAAGCCCGAGGGGAGGAAATTATCATTGAAAATTATATCTGTTCGACAATTTATTTACTCCGATCAAATTATGATCCACTTTTCATTGAATTTTATGGATAGTTTATTAATTAATGTTATTATTTGATATGACGGAGACATTTGATTGAATTCCTATTAATACAATATATTTCAACAACAATTTATTCTGTCGATATGAAAAAGTGGTACCTATTTAAATGTCAAATGCATGCGCGGCTTCAGTTATATTTTCCCTATATCCGTATATGCTAAGATCTTGCGTTTTCAATCTGGAACCTCATTTCCCGCTGTCCCCTTCATTTTCCTTCTGCTTCTGTCTCTTTTGTGTTTTTCCTCATCCTCCCATTTCACCACGTCGTTTAAAGAATGCGCATTACAAAGGATCACCCGGCATTCGATTTTCGATAATATCGGGTAGAAGAGGTACTTTCGATTCGTTTCGACTGACGAGAAGAGGACCACTCGATTCCGCCTCCACAACTCGAAACGCAATTTCGAAGCGAGATCGTCGCGGTAATCAACGACCCTTTTGTAATGAAGCTTTAATGGATGATAAGTTTATCGTACCAATCGTTTATTATAATATAAAGTTGAAGTTTAGTAATGTGGTTAGCTATATCAATCGTGAATAACGTTAATCACGGTTTAATTGCATAAAAAAGTATAATGATAAGATCTTAATTAATATTATTCATGGCAGGTATAACTGACTTTAAATGTGATTAATTTTTGTACATGTATTTTGAACGTGTGTCTCCGAGAACAGTGCCACTTCGTAATGTTTTGAAACTTTCATCGTTTCTTTTTTTCGTAAAAGTGTCGAACCACCTTTTGTTTTACTCGGTAGAGCCACCCCAACGAGCAGATAACCCGTTTTATCGCGGCGTATATTATTGGATGGATGCCTGGTATATACCAGCATCGTAATGGAACCTCTCAAAATATCCGCAGCCAATTAACAGTTCCCCGACCGACTCGTGGAAGACATAATTTGGCTTTGATTATCCGCCGAAATCACCGAGAAAGTTAACGAAAGACAGTCGTACGCTCCTTTGCTCCCTTCTCTCTTCCACCCTTCTTCGTCTTCTCGCCCACACCAATCTCCTGACCTCTAGTCCCTTTTCTCTCTTTTTTGCCCCTCCAATTCACCGGCATTCCCTTGGAACCAATTCCCGGCTGTGGTCACCAGCCTCTCCCTTCGTCCGGGGACGGAAAGAGGGTATCACGTGCTTGCAGTCGTCAAGGAATCCTCGACGTCGGTGAATTAATTAGCACGGTGTAGACGGCAGCAGCGCCATTGTCGCCAGGGAGAAGAGTAGGGTCTAATGCAATGCTTTTTTTCTGCTGCCCTTTATTCTTCTACAATAAAAAAAAAGGGAAACGGGAGGAGTTCCAGGTCGATTCAGCAACTTCCGAATGAAATTATCCGAAGAATGCGAGAGAGTCAAAAATGTGACGCAAAGTGGAGCCATTTCTTTATCTCACGAAGAACTTTATTCATATGAAATCGCTGAATCAATAATTTTAATATTGTATGAACTAACTGTGATTCAGTAATCTATTTTCTATCTTGTGATGAAGTAAATCGGGAACTTAAATCATGACTTATATACTTCATATCCGATTTTGGATCAAATGAAACGTTATACAGGGTGGACCAGGTTAAACGTCATTTTTTTTTGATATGTGATAGAACAACCAAAAAAAAGTAGACTCTCATAAGAAAATTTTTTTCAAAAATGTTTCCTAACAAAGATACAGGGTGCCAGTTTCGAAAAAAATTTTTTTCTCATCATAACTTCTAAACTACTTGATCGATTTCCATGAAATTTCGCACACAGGTTAATGTAGAACAGCTCTAAGCAATAATTAAATAATTTTTAAAAATTCTCCAGTGGCGTAGATACTAGGGGCCGGTACCCTCATTTCCCCCTCCAAATCTACGGCGCCACTGGACATTTTGCAAAGAAAATTTAATTATTGGATTCCCCGTTTAATTTAGAGAAAAAAATCACCCTTGCACATTTTTGATTTATGGCTTCGTTTTTGAGATATTTATTTTAATTTATAGGGTTCTACATTAGCCTGTGTGCGAAATTTTATGGAAATCGATCAAGTAGTTTAGAAGTTATGATGAGAAAACCATTTTTTTTCGAAACTTTGACATCCTGTATCTTTGTTAGGAAACATTTTTGAAAAAAATTTTCTTATGAAAGTCTACTTTTTTTTTGTTCTATCACATATAAAAAAAATGACGTTTAACCTGGTCCACCCTGTATAAAGTGTCATACTATATCCGCAATACGAGTATCTTTCTTAACTAAATAATTCTTTATATTATGCTTTATAAAAAATATGTGCCTGCTCAATATCTGTACCCCAGGATAAAAGTGTATTAAGTCCAATACTTAATATTTGGACTTAATACACTTTTATCCTCGGGTACAGATATATAAAAAAATTAAAAGTGTATTTTTATCTTTGTATAATATATTTACAGTAGTTATATATGCAGACATTTGTCAAATACCGATCCTCGATTCACACACCCTACCACATTTATCCGTCAGTACTTAATCTTCCAAACAAATCATTTTAGAGACGATTCATCGATAGAGTCAACGGGGTAGAAGGGAATGTGCTGAATTAATACCGATCGCGCACAATATTCTACGCGCCTCTAGAACGGGCACGGCGACGTGGGTGGGCGCAGGGGCGTTCATTATGGCGTTGACGCTTGGACGCTAGAAGCGACGTGGCGTGGCAGCATTAACGGAACAGAGATCGCCATGTAGAGGTCCTTGATGTGATACATCCGTTCGTCAATTCGACGGACCGTGCAGCGTTTGCGTAGCCAAACGAGACCGTGTTCGAGTCGAGAGGATTCCACGAACGTGTCAGTCAACCGAGGCGCTGTCGCCCTCCTGATGTTGCGCTTTAATGCCGGGCCGTCATCGCCGTCGCCTCCTAACTTCACACGCACGTTAAGCAAGACGCAGGCATTGGTCGAAACCGCTCGGCGTTGCATTTATCCTTCGTCCTAGCGGTCAAACTATCATACAACGAGTGTTCTATTTCGGACGATTCGTGTCAGAGTTTGTGTCGATGTGAGTTTACTCGTGTTGTGAATCTGACGTCATAACTGGGACACGAAATGGCTTTAAAGATGTAAGGGCATGATTTCAAATTACAAAGAAGTCGCTGCAATTATTATAAAATGTAGGTATAGTTATACAAAATCCATGAGCAATATTTCAAAAAGATTTACATCGTGTTTTCGAGAAAAATATATTTACAGTTGGGTTCGTATGCGGGAGAGCTTATGGCAAGCGTTATCAGAAAAGTGATTTTTATGTTCCCCTCTGACAAACACAAATCCAAGAATGTGGTGAAAAATTAATATAATCAAGAATGTATATTTATAAATAGATATTTTAGCAAACGTCTATGCTAAAAATGAAGACCTTTTACAGGGCTGTTTAGGAATGGCGATGAAAAATAAAAACGAAAACGGCAATCAATGGACCTAGTTACGGGAGTGCGGGTTGGCGGAGAAGTGAAAAGACTATCGATAAAGTTGCTTTGCGTCACCCCTCGTCCATGGTACTGGACTATACCTCCCGTACATCCTTAAGGATCTTGTCTTGAATGGTGAAGCTGCCATGTTTTACGTACACTCTTACATGTAGAGTCTATCTGGATAATGAATATTTGGTGGTGTTAGTTAAGAACTTAGATCCCTTCTTATTTCCAAATAAAAATAATTTCATTAACGAACTATACGTGTTTCCGGTAAAGGAGACCATCAAATTGTTACACATAGTCTTCGTTTCTCACGGTAAACTATTGTAGTTCAATAATTAACCTTTAGAAGAGACGGGGATTTTTTTAAAAATAGTTTGTCCTCTAATGGTTAATGATTTGTCCATTCCGAGGAGTACTAGGGATTTTTCTTAAAGTTATGTTTTTATTGAAGAAACATTTATTAACAAAACTAAGACTACATGTAACAATTTGAAGGTCTCCTTTATCGGAAAAACCATGGTTCATGAGCGAACAATTTTTTATCTAGAAATGAGAAGGGATCTAAAATCTTGGATAAAACATGGCGGCTTCCCTAGTGAATCCAACGGGAACAAGATCCTTAACATAGATCGACTCGGCTCCTCTGCACTGAAAGAAATAATTGCTAGTGTCAACAAAATATGTCTTGAATCAAGAACATATATCTTACAAATTCTTAAGAATACTGGTTCTTTGTCGAAGAATTGACAGGGTTCTTTTCAGCTCAGACTTTAAGAATGGGTAGAGCCTTTTTCGAGTTTGCCGCATACGTGAACCAATAGTGTTCTATGCATTTCGGTATTCAGTCAATAGATGACTGCAGTGACACCAGGGAAGGCTAACCGAGCTGCTAATTAGTTTGTGTATGCGGCAAATTTGAAATAGGTTTCACAAACTTTCGGAGTCTGGGCGTGAACACCCCGTATATACTTGATTCAAGAATATCTTCGTTGTAACAAGAAATTGTTTCTTCGCGAAAAATACAATTACTCGAGCCTAACAAATATTTTCTTGTACGAAGACTTGATCCTGGAATTATATCATATTTTTGATCGAAGGAAACATTTTTTTGGCACCAGCAGTTATTTCTTTCAGTTTGCCGAGTCAATATCTCTCAGCGACACCAATCGAACGGAAAACACTTTTGGCCACACAAGTAAACTCACGTCGATTTATGTCTGCCAACCGAGAGCATGCAAAAAGCATCGCCGAGCTTGGACCCACTTTTCGTTGCCTATTCCGACTTTGGCCAACTGCAGCGAGCTGACGAGTGCAGGCACCGGATGCAACATAGTCGGTCCACGCTACGTGTCTACCCAAGATATCGCTCATTCGTGATATGGCGGTTTTACGGTTGTACCGAAAGGAGTGTTTCTGCTCGTATACTTGAGAGGAGGAAAATAAACACGCTCTCATCTCGGCAAACGAGTATGGCCGGGAGACGCGAAGGGGGACGAAGGACCGCGGTAAGGAGCACGCGAGGAAAAACAGTCCGCGGCCCTGTAGATCTAGGAGAAAGGATGGGCGAGGCGAGGGGTTTCGCGCTACGGACCCCATAGGCGAGTTTATCGTGTACGTATCTATCATTTATACCCGGGCGTCCACGTGTACACCCAGGTACACAATATCTGCTCCCCTTGAACATTGGCGTCCCATGCACTTTATTCTTTCCCTGGGCTTAGATCATCGATGGTTCATGGTTCGCCGGCTTAGGGTGATTCAGACGTTCGCGTTGGGGTGGCTGCGTGGAAAGTACAGGGCCGTTAGGGGTGGCTGTGCGAAAGGAGACAGGTTCTCGTCAGGGGGAAGTGGTTTTCTCGTAGGTAGACTGAGAAAAAAAATTAGTTATTCCAACCAAATTGTTTGGATTGAAAGTTAAATTTTATCAAGTAACCATTGTGTATTTGGTTGGACTGTATATATTAGGTTGTAACATAAATTTGGAATAATTCTTGTTTTTTCAGGTGTGTAAAGCAAATTCAGTGACGTGTTATACCTCATTTGAAAAAGCTCGTTTTCTTGCGGTTATTTTAAGGTATAAACTGTTTTGCTGTGGTTCGTGGTTAAAAAGTTACGCCGTTTAGAACAATGTCGACTCAACGTCAAAAACGTTATTCCAAATTTATGTTACAACCTAATAGTTAGAATAACTAAATTTTATTCGTTTCATTCAATAAAATTCATTTTTTCGGTAGATGAAAATCAATTTAACTTCACTGCTTTCTTAAATCAATTCGAGTTGGTTCGTTTTAACAAACATTTTTATCAGACCTTAACTACACTAAGAAGGAAAATCGTTTGATTCAACTAAACTTTGAGGTAATGGGCGTCCAGCTATATATATAGTTACTTCAACAAATATTTAGTCGAAGCAGTTAAGTATCTAATAACCTCAACTGGATTTTAGTTACTGTAACTACATATTTGTTGAGATAACTCTATATTTAGTTCTTTGCCGGAGAGGTTCTGGTTTGAAAATTTGTGTCCTCAGTGTATACGGATTTACGGATTATTTAGGGATAGTGCTTCTTTCTCTTTCTTCCAATTTTTTTCTAGCTATTTCTTTATTTTCGATAACGTAAGGTGGAGAGTTATTGAGTTTACGAGAATGAAGCATTGCAAATAATTGAGCGAGGTCGGATGTTTACAGAAACGGAAGCAGAATGAGCGGTACGTATAACCTGACTCGAGAGCGTGGCGGAAGCGGTCGAAGCGAGACGTATAGTCCGGCGGAATACGTCGACGTTCAGCGTCGTTAAACGCGCGAGTTGGGTGGAATTCACGCGTGTTGTTTCCCCGTGGAAAGTTTTTATTGACGAAGTATTCGAAACGATTCTGCAGAAAAAGAGGGGACGCAAATTGTATGCGTAGTTTTTACTCGACTTTGTTCGTCCAAAAAAATACCCGTATTTTTTGAATGAGACTCGACTCCATACATATGTATAATCTAGACATGGCATTTTCCCTCGTGGAATTTTGCAGAGAATGGTTTACGCGCTAATTAATTTGGAATTATCTCCGGGCTGCTCGAGAACAAAAAATCCGGATAACTCCAAAACTGTATTCATTATTTCGTGGTTAATGGTGTGTACTTTTTGTTCGCTACATATATGTATAAAATAAATTCTTTCATTCACATTTAACATATTTATACTAATATTTTCCATGATTTTCTGTTTCTCAGATTCCCGTCTGAAGTTATTTACGAAGAATTTAATCTTTACACTTGAATATATCTATGTACGTCAATGCTAGTAGTTTATTAATATAAGAATACGTTTCTGTTTGTCTTAGCAATACTTATTTCCATTTTATTAGAATAAATAGTGTTTCAACTATACGTATAGTCATTTCAGCACTGCACATTGCTCTTGTCACAACTGGTACTTTTATATTATCTATGTATACTCTGTCTAGTTAACTTGTCTTTACTATTAACCTTTATAGCTATATCAGAGCTATACTAATTACTGTACGACCTTATCATTTCTCTCAGTGTATCTCATAATTATCGTAAATTCTTTTCTTCGATATATCATTGCAACGGAGATAGAAATTTCCGAATGGTAGAAAATTCAATATACGAGTACCTACTATATCCAGTTACCTCGTCATTCGATTGACCCGCAGCTCCTTTTAACAACACATCCGGGTCACGCACAACCCTTCGCATTTCCCTGCTTTGTTTTCGCGCGACGAAGGCACCAGGGCTCTCTATATGCGAACCGTGGGACAAAGACAAAATCCGATTGTTGGTCGCGGCTCAATTAAGCCGCGCCTGGCGGTTCGATAAAATTGTATTCGCGGTTCGACTCTTGGACACGCGTGGACGTATGACGTGAAATTCAATTTCGACGAACATGTCAGGTAGCAGGCGGGATGTGCCGCCCGCTCGCCGATTTATGATTTTTGCATTCGCTTTCAATTTGGCGTTTTCATTGCGCCTCTCTTCGGCTCGACAGTCGCGCGGTATGCGGGGCAAAAGGAAAACAGCGGCGTTTTATAAATTTGCACAATGGCGAAAAACAAAATGTAAATTTGGCTGATGCGTGCACGCGAATTGGTGGCGAGAGGGGGGAGGAAGGGTTGGAGCGGTGGAAAACCAGTGTGCCGCGCAGCAGGAAGCATCGTCGCTTCCCACTCCCTTGAAATGGTACCTATACTGCAGTCGACGATCAACGCGCGTGCAGTTGTATCGCGGTTTTTCGACAGAATAGCGATCCTGCGATGCGAATACCGCTCACGTGCCTACGCTTCCGTGCACCTTTCCATGTCGCATCCATGTTACCAAGTGCCGCCAGTACGGTACAGCTGATTCTCGCTCGAGTGTATTCGAAGTGCGTTGCGATTTCCTAGCTTCGCTTGCGCGGAACGGTGGGTGCATCGGTGTAGGTATACGCGTCAATATTCTCCGCCATCGTAAGTAGGTTTGGATCGATCGAGGATGTAAATGCGGTGCGCTACTGTAGAACTTTTTAATGGGTAGTACTTAACGTATGATTGATATGCTCTAAAAGAGAGAGTCGGATAGATAATATTTTTTCGCGAGGTTGGTCATGTTTTTATAATTTATGTGCAGTAGGTTTAATGTATTCATGCATTGCAATGAGAAGAATGCCATGTGTAGAAATAAATATTTTAATAGATAATAAAGGATGTTGGATTACCGTGGCCGATACTGGATACAAATTTGAATTTTTCTACATACCTACTCTAATTTAGTGCTATATTTCATGTACGAAAAATTTCAAGGCCTCTTAACGAACATCCCAGTAAGATATTTAATCGTAAAATATTATAGCTTAACATAGGCGCTATGGCAGGACTCATATTTGGATGTTTCAATGGAAGAGTTAAAATGATATTTGATTAGATAAAGCGGAAAAGATACAAAAACGATATACACTGAAGCTCAACGATTCTCAATATCCCGAAAATGGAGGGGCCTAACGACCATCTCGATGAAAAATATTCAATTGAATCTGACGAAATGTCGTGAAAAGCAATGACGTTTCGGTAGCCATGAACACTTGGCACCGCTGCGCGTTCTCACGTACTATAATTATCGACCTCGGCTATTGAAAATCTTGACATTTTTCTTCTTTACCGTCATACAGAGTGAATGAAACTGACGGATGACAGACATAAAAACAATAAAGGAATTAGAATGTGTCCACATCGCTTGAAATATAAATATTACGACTTGATCAACGAGGTAACTAAATATAATAATAATTGGGATAAAAAACTATACACATTCATTCATTAGCATTTTATACACTGCTGTTCCATTGGGCAATGAAAAGAAAATATATATCATCGTGTATGCGTTGTTTTTTAATATACTTTAGTATGACAGACTATGTCTAGTCTTTTGACTAGTCTGACCTGATCCAACATCCTTAATTTCGAAATATCTGCTGGATATCGAAAATTCCTTACAATAGTTATCAACGACACGCATTTAGTATTTGCTCAAGAGGAAAGTCACTGCGAATATTAGTATCGCGAAACTAGTGCAGCGCAAACGATAAAGCACATTTATCGTTACGACAGGTGCACGTTTATATTGCGTTTCATATATTCGCGTCATTATTCAACTGTACGCCTTTTTTTTGGGTACATTGGGACATTTTTGCTTGTTTTTTTAGAATAAAAAAATATTCCCACCATGCCGAGCGAGTAAAAGAATACCGAGAGTTTCGGCAAATTCAGTTTCGAAGAGATATCCCGCAAATATTCGGTGCCGGTACTCGCTGTATTGATGACGTAAAAACAAAGGCTTTCTCCCCGCGCTCCCCTCCTCCTCTCAATCCGACTCGGTTGCTCTGCCGAATACGCAATGAGATTATACCTTACAACATACGCTCGAAGCGCCTGTTGGGGTATATGCACGGAATAAAATAGAATTTTTATTTCGTTCCGAGAAGCAATAGGTATCTTTTCGAAACAACCCTATACGAAGTAAAATAGCAATAGAGTAGCGCGGCTGACTTGTTCGGTAATTTAAATCTCGATTTTAGTCCCAACTCCAGTTGTTCCAAGTTGTTTGCGATTGATTTTTATGTAAAAATATTTAAACCAATCCCGAGGGAATTATCGTTATGATTTTTCCTTTATCGTTTTATTTGTATTTGAAATTGGCTACATATTATGACTGGAGTCGAAATGTTACTTTTACGATGAAATTTTTCCGGAAAGTCACACAGAAACTCTTCCTTTAGTCGAATTACAGTTCGTCGATCATGATTACGCGAATAACGTGTTGACGGCGCACGGAGACGTCGGACGTCGCCGGAGTTTATTGGTTGCCAATCTAATCAGCAATGCAGCAAATACGTGCAACGATGATAATCGACGACCAGGCAATTCCCCGAGCCGATCTATCATAATGCTCAATCTATTCCGGAATAGGCTGGCTCCGCGCTCTGCCTGTATCGCATATTCCACGCGCAATCACACGTATCTCTCCATTTAAAGGGACCGCCATCAATCTGCATGCAGCTACTGTATCTCCTATGAAACCTCTAACAATAAGTCGTGCGGAGGCTCTGGGCGTATGGGAATACATGCTGAAGATTACATCAAAGTCATATAGCTGCTTTATTTCGTGAATGGAGAAGTTCTGTTTAGATTCTTGTTAGATTTGGATGCAACTTAAGAAGTTCTTTAGCCATCGATAATTTAAATAGTAAAATTTATAGAGCGTTTCAATTATAGAAGAATATTACGATGTCGATACTTATTTGAAATATTAATACATTAAACGAAAAGCTCCGTTTAAACAGAATCTAAATTTTTGTAACATTCGGATGCTTGTAATTCGAGAAGGTTTTTAGTCATCGATAATTCGATTGGTACAATTTATACAGCGTTTCAATTATGGAAGAATATTATAATGTCGGTACGTATTTCAATTATTAATATATTATATTAAACGAAAAATTAAAATGAGAAGCAATGCAGAGATACGCTGATGCCGCAATAGAATTTAAATTTAATGCAGTATTTTAAGGCACTAATATTGATGCCTTACTTTGAAAACCTCGTAAGTTCAATTTTTGACAAAAGTGACATTTATAGCGTACTGCGTTAAGCTTTTCAACCTTAACGCAGTAAGCTATAAGTGCCATTTTTGCCAAAAACTGAACTAACGAGGTTTTCAAAGGAAGGAATCGATATGTGAGTCAATATTTCTACTAATTCCACTTTACGAATCTTTATTCAATGTAGGTACGCACTCCGTATTTCAAATGTTTGCAATAATACATATACCTATCCAATATTGACGATATCGAAGATATAAAATGTCACGTATGACGATGATAAAAAAGTGATCGATACTAAACTAATGCTCACGCAAATAAGATTGTAACTTTAATAAACAACGCGTACGATAAAGACTTCGTACGAAGTTTATTACGGATATTTTTACAGCTTGAGTAGAATTTACCCGATGACATTCACAACGTAACCATCGACGGAATATAAAATTTTTCAATTTCTCCTTCCCGCTCAAAAGTCCGGGTGTCTCTCATCGATATCAATCCCCAGGCGAATGGCGTCCCTCGACTTCTTCCGAAGTTCGTTCGGAAGGCAAGCTCATCACTTTACGACGCTAGATAATGGACGAGGAATAATGCACGAGTCGGCCGTACCGTCGCGCGACTCCCTCGTCTCGGCGCCTTCAATTATTTTAAAGCTCCGGGGCGAATCTCTCGGACCTCCATAATTCTCGGTGCGCTATCTTCGGCGTATATCAAATATTTTCGCTATTCCGCGATACATAACGCCATTATCTGGAATGGCTTTCTTTGTTTCACCTCTGCATTATGGATCGGCCCCTCTCCGCTGCCGAGTTAAGGCACGTGCTTCGTGTGTTCCGGTTCCCGTCCCTCCCGCTCAGAGGTTTGTCCCCGATCTAATCGGCGCCGGTAAATCAGCGAGATATAAATTAATAATCACGCAACTTGCGCTGTAAAGTTTAAAGGGCTAAGCTCTCGTGCTTTCCATTACTGTGGTGGAAAGATCTTCCGAATGAGATTATTATTAGACGCGGTTATTTACCTATTCGTAGAGGAATCGGTTGGATCGATTGGACTTTGAGGGCTAATCATCATTGAACACATGAAATGTATTAATCAATTACCAATAAAGCATTGTCAATATCTGGCGTGGATATTGGTAACGTTTTGAAGAATTTCACGTCTTTCTTTTATATCTATGTAATTTATGAGAGCGTATGAAACCTAATTTCACTTATGTATAATAATTATCAGAGAAAACTAAATTTCTTGTATAGAAATCAACATAAAAGCTCCATACATGTATTATTTAGGGTCTTAATTTTAACTTTTCGTTCACGTAGAAAAGTAAAATTTTAATCGTTATAGGCTTTTATAGAAAATTGTAATACGTTCATACGTAGGTTACTTATTTATTGTTTTAATTCACATTTAATACATTGCGTGTTCTTTCAATTCCTAAATGTATCTTAATCTTATCTTAATTTTCCTTATCTTATCTTTTCGATGACGTGAAAAAGTAAAATTTCGATCATTACAGGCTTTTATAAAAAATTGTGATACATATACGAAGGTTACTTCTTTATCGTTTTAATCCACATTTAATATATTGCGTATTCTTTCAATTCATAATTTTATCTTAATCTTTTCTTAGTTTTCCTTATTTTATCTTTTCGATGATGTAGAAAAGTAAAATTTTAATCGTTACAGGCTTTTACAGAAAATTGTGATACACATGTACGAAGGTTACTTCTTTATCGTTTTAATCCACGTTTAACATATTGCCTGTTCTCTCATTTCCTAAATAGTTTACTAACATAATTTGAAATGAAACGTTAGTTTTGAAAAAGTCAAAACTGACATCGAAAAGAAGCGAAACGCCATCATATAAATATTAAATCGGATAAACCATTTTGTGTATACGTTTCTTTAGTTCATGTTAATTAATAAATTCGAAACACGTTCGCTCTCAATGCCTATAATAACCTTTTCAGCAGATTCAATGACACGCAACCAAATTGGCCGAACATATTTTTCAATACGAATGTTAGCAATTATGCACATGATGCACGTATCAAATGGATAACGGCCGATTCGCAGACTTTATCCGTTATTATCCGAAATGGCTCGAACAAAAGCCTAGTATTTATGTAATGCTGCCGGGATGCAGTAGCTAATGCATGCATTGCGCTCCCGCTGACATGGGGTTACAAGGCCTGTTAATTACCCGACGGTCGTTACGCGTAATAAATTAATATTTCAATTACGAATCCGCGCTGATACCGTATATCGCGCGCGTGTATATATGTAGCTCGCGTGCCCCCCATCGCGCGTACGAAGATTAATAATGCACCCGCGCGAGTCTCTTTGACGTTAGCTACGCGATATTGCGATTCGCGCGCGATAGACCGCGCGGAATTTCGAAGGCAACTCTTCGTGTGGCTGCATATCGATACAACGCGGAGCGATGATGGATTCAGTAATTGAAAATTGAAAGTAAAAGGCCGCTGTGGGAAAGCGAGAATCGCGGAAGTGCATACAGCTGCTCACAAAAGCATCCGTCTACCAGGTTAACCAAATAAATATACGCAACACAACTAAATTTAATCAACAAAATGAAGTAAACATAATACGAGTATCAATAGAAAGAGTGTTGGACGTGCTTTCAAGTAATGTGCATATAATTTGAAATAATTACTTACATTGGAATGGTGGTAACAGTAGTAATACAGTAGTAAATATGTGATCAGTAATCACGTAGAAGACACAAAAGTATCTGTCCATACGCAAAAATTGAATTCGAAAAAATGAGAACCCGTTCAGAAACAGCATTCAATATTTTGTAGGGTAATCTTTGGTACAGCAAATGATCAGGGGCGGATACTTTTGTGTGTTATTATACTATATTAACGTAGCGTTCCATTTTCTGGTGTTATCACACTCGATTGTTTTAACCATTTACAGCTTTTATAGGGTAAGATTCGGATATTAATGATGTAATCATCAGTTATTCATTAAAGGCCTGTGCGCTTCGGAAATATGAGTGATTGAAAGTCGTACATATAAAATGGGCGGACACTTTTGTGAGTAGCTGTATACAATCCGTTCCCCTCAATACACGCCAGCGTAGCGGGTTGCATATCGGTTATCCGCCTGGCGCCGGACACAGGCGCATGGCCCCTGCAGCGGATCGGAGGCGTCAACCGATATGCAACCCGCTACGCTGGCGTGTATTGAGGGGAACGGATTGTATGTCTGCGAAGAGAGAGATGCGCTGTATCTGTAGTTCCTGCAGTATCGCATTTATACGTATCCAAGAAGAGGAAGCGAAGTTAATGAAAAACTCATTCTATTACATCCTTGAGAATGTTTGATGCATATAAACTGCCCTGTTAAGCATAAAAGTCGTATCTACATTGTCAAGTATTTTCTACGACAAAACTTCAAAGCTAGGTATGGGTCATACACGGTGCAGATTCGACTTTGAAGTTTAACAAACTAGTGGTTATACTTACTACCAAGTTGTATACGTCATAAGCTGAAAATACATAAAAATGTAGATTCGACTTTTATGCTTAACAGGGCAGTATTTATGTAAATACGAAAAAATTTCGCGTGCATTTAGTAGATGACAAAAATCTTTTCCGCTATACGAAACATTTAAATGGAAGAAGAATTTGCCCTTTAAATGCTCCTCTTAACATTACGTAATATTCTCGAGAAGGGAGCAGTTACACAACTAGCTTACCTCTTACGTACATTTTCGATGTAACAGTCGCATACTAAACGCATTTGAGTCTGCGCTCATCGATCATTTTAAGGACACTAAAAAAATTCAACAGCCAGCAAAACTTCTTATTGAATAGGCATCCAAGAAATTATTAACAAATATTCATATGTGAAAAAATACTTTTAATAATGATGCATCGATATAACATTTTGCTAAATGGACGAGAACTAAGACTAATTGTGCGTACATATGTGCAGCCATTCATAATACCTTATCCTTGCATTTGCCAATAGGTATGCCAATGTATTCATAATTTCCGTACAGTCCGCGTCAGTATTTTTCCTGGCAGCGCGACAAAAAAGCGACAGGAATTAAAATCACATTCCGCCGTGCGTCGTTTCCTCGACGAAGCCCGCGATTCGTAAATAAACGCGGAGCTCGCCGAAACAAAAAAAAACACGCAAAAATATTTACGCCCAGCCGCGTATACGCCGCGAGCTTCCGTGCGAAAACAACGCGTACCTATTTCGTTAACCGGACGTATAAATTCTTGCAGTGTCGAGCTTACGACCATCTGTGCTCCCAGACGGATGTCGTCTGCGCGGTGCGGTGATCGTTTCGAGAAATCCATCAGTTCGTCGCCTCTCGGCGACGCTCGCGCTCCTCGTGGTATCGCGCTGAATTTCATCGCTGTGCACGCGTATATACATATGTATGTATCTTCCCGTTCGTCGGGCAATTGACGAGATATTACGCGTGGCATTGCTCCAGCCGTCTCGCGAGACGAGACGCGAGGTTTTATTGTCGCGGTAAAACAAATGGAGGGAAAAGGGAACGAGCGATGACGAGTTTAAACGCGTCGTTACTCCGGTCCCCGAATGCGGCGATGCAAGAGACTGAGAGCGCGTTTCTCGCGAGGAGAGCTATGCGGCGGAACGGGCCGGGCTATACGGGGATGATCCTCGAAGCTTATCCGTTCAGGATGCATGCGATAACCGTGTGATACGTTTACTTCCACTACGAGATATCTCGAGCGATGGATCTTATAGGATTGCTATCTTAATTAGACGTGTACACGGGGAAAAAGGATTAGTAAAAAATCCTGGGAAAACCCATGAATTCTTACAGCTATCCCAGTGACGGGACTCCTCGAGGTGAGGCACTGAAGTTTTTAATAGACTACAGCGTACTTTTTACAGTTTGTAATAATATAAACATGAGTTATATGGTAAAGTTTACCAATCTCCCGTCAATTTGTCGGGTTTATACTGCAACGAAATGTAAAAAGTATATTGTATCTGTTAAAAAATTCAATTTCTCACCTTGAGGAGCTCTCTGGGTGTACTGAGATACATTGTAAAAATTACTAATACTTTTTTTCCGTGTGTACGCTGATAAAAATATTTCCGCAAAAATTCGATAAAAAGAAGTCGAGTAATAGCAAAGAATTGAAATATCGACTGAAGTTCTTTTTCTCGCTTTTGTTTTTACAAAAACTTGGCACTCGACTGCACAGACACGACAGTTAATCGGGATTCACCGAGAATTACTCCTGATATTTGTCGGTACGAGCATTTCGAGTAATCGAGGCAAGCAAAAACGAGGCGTCTGGCTGGGAAACAGAGTAACACACTTCCGAATATGACAGAATTCAATATCGCGCGAGTGGGCGTGTGAGGATTATATTAGGGGGCGAGACGGAGCAGTTTTTTTAATATATCCCTGGACAGAGGACGGAGGATCGGCCAGCCGGCGACCACTTTTTGCACTTCCCTCCTCGACACGCGCGCTAAGTATCGAATATTAGCCGACCACTGGCAAGAACTTTGCCGAAGGGCAATGGTTGTTGATCCGCGGAGTACTTTCACGAGGTAGCGGTAACGATCAATAAGAGATGCAAATGATATTTTATTTCGTGCTTAAAAGTATTATTAAAAATTTCTATCCATCGAAACTCGTTAAGGTACTTAAGAATACTGTCCTGGTTGATGAAGCCACCATCTTTTACATACACTCTTACTTGCAGAGGCTATCTGGGTAATGAAGATTAGGTAGTATTAGTGAAGATTTAGATCTCTTTTTCTTTCCAAACAAAAATGATTTCACTGATGAACTATAGTGTTTCCGATAAGGGAGACCATCAAATTGTTACACGTGGTCTTCGTTTTTCACGGTAAACTATTGTAGTCCAGTATAATCAATGATTTGTCTGTTCCAGGGAGTGCTAGGGACTTTTCGTAAGTTTCGTTTCAATTAAAGGAATATTTGTTAACAAAAATAAGACCACGTGTAACAATTTGAAGGTCTTCTTTATCGGAAAAACGATGGTTCATCAGTGAAACATTCTTTATCTGGAAATGAGAAAGGATCTAAAATCTTAGAAAAAAACATGGTGGCTTCTCTATGCAGTAGAATGCAGTAGAACGGAATCCTTAACTTCTATTATAATTTACAAATACATATGTTATATATATCACCAAAGTTTAATCTTCCTTAAGCATCTTGTTGGTCTTTACTTCAAGGACTTATCTGGATTATAAGGGATTATTACATATGAGGAGTGTTTTTACAGAGATCTAATATGGAGAATTTGAATTTTGAATGATATAAGAGGAGTTCGTGATATCTATACGTATGAAGTTAATACTCCTGCTTCGCATCGAAACCGCGTCCAGTTGCATCGGACAAAACCTTTCTTTCATTAAAGTTCAATACCGGCCTCAGATGGAGGTTCGATTTTTCACCCCTTGCCAAATTCGAACCGGCTGACGAATTATCTGAAAATAATCGACGGTGGCAGGTGCTGTCGAGATGAGAGCGGCAATAAGGGGTCAAGTATCTAGAAGCTCATCGCGTAAACAGCCTCAGTAGAGAGGATCGTGAGACATTATTCTCGATCCGCCTTCGCACTCGCTCAGAGCTATAATCCATCGTAGAGTATAATCGGTTCGCGCGAAAGTAACACCGCCTTGACGGCTGCCGCGTTAGGGTATGTTCATAACGGCGCACCGCACATTACATCGCACCTAGCCCTGGAGCATAGCCTCGCCTCGAGCTTCGCCCATAGCATGGGGCAAGGTGTTCATGGTAACGCCTCGCACCTAGCCTAGCCATTCAGTCTTGTTATTACAGAGGTACGATGTCGTTTTCGTCTCCTTCGACGTCTTCTGGTGAAGAAGATATCGTATTTAATTCGAATTTGCAAAAATGGTGCATGTTTGAAAGAAATAAAAACATTCGTACACACAATGTTAATAAAGAACGAAATTTTTATGGAGAGTCCCATCATCTTTATAAAGATTTGAGGAAAAACCCGCAGCGCTTTTTTCATTACATGAGAATGAGAATAAATACATTCGATTATATTAAGAACAATATCGAAACAACATTAATAAAACCTGCTGTAACTGTCATTCTCAGCCTATATCAGTTGAGGAAAGGCTTGTGTCAACCCCTTACTGCATGATTTTTCTATTTCTCGTATAAAAAATATATGGCATAAACCCATTTTTCTAAATAATTGTATGACATAAAATAATGTTTAAATAACAACTTATAAAAACAACTTCTATCTTTATTGAAGCAAAGAAAAACGTTCCGTTCTTCACGTTTAAAGATTATTCACAGAAGATAATGAGTGAAAAGGCGTTTGTGTCATATATGGTACAAGATGCGGGAAGGGGTTAAGTTTAAGGTAAGTATAGGTACACATTTACAAAATATTTATAAAAGAAGTCGGAACATCAGTAATTAAATTAGCAATGAACAAAAACGTAGTTTATTAATTTTTCTTTATCCATCGCCGGGAGATGTGCGACGCTCGAGGCTCGAAAAAATGCTAAGCTCTATATTCCTTGTGAAAGGGCGACGGTACCATGCCATGTAAGAGGCAAAGGGCCGTGCGCCGTTGTGATCGAGTCCATTTATTTACACACACGCGCCTATTTACCTCGCCTGGGAAAGGCTATGTACCAGGCTAAGGGCGGTGCGATGTGCGGTGCGCCGTTGTGAACACCCACTTATCGTGCGCACGATCGACGTCACCCCGATGCTCTTTCGCCCCGTGCTCTGCCCATAAACTGGCAGCGGGGCGAATGGAAACACAGTCATCGATTTCGATGCCCGGCCGATCGTTACACGCACGCGGAAGTTCGATCGGTTTCCCGGTCTCCCAGTTTACGCTGTCTGTTTGCGCGCCGTCAAACAGCTCACTTCGGACCGGAAGCGAGCGGCACGACTCGTTCGAGTCCGATTCCTCGTCGTTTGCGACCGAATCGATAAATCAAGCCGCGGCACTCGCCGTCGCGCGAATGAAACATGATCGCGTCGCTCTATTATCGTCGAAACGTCCTTCTCCCGTCGAATGTCTAGATTAGCATTGTACGGAGCTGGCGAGAGCGAATAAAAATTGTACGTTTTGCATTGCCGAGGAGGACTCGCAAATGGGATTCTGTAATTTTCCAAAAGTGTCTGTACAAACGCATCGTCGCGTTGACCGCGCTTTTCCGTTATCGTTTATAAGGGAGAAAGGGCGCGGATGACCCTGCAGGTATTTTCATAATCGGTTCGTTATTGCGGGGGTGGATATTGGTCTCTCCCCGATGATCGTATAGGAAGCGCCGGGCGAGAAGTATCGAGGAAAATATCCCGCAACCGGTGCCGCGCGAGGACCCTTCTCGCTCTTTCGTTATTCCCTCCGATCTCTCGATCCCACCAACCCCTCCTCTTTCGTTTCATTCCGCGGCTCTTAGCGGAAGCCTTTCGGCGCGTCCACGTGGTAGTAATCGCGTCGTCGGCCGCGAGGGGGAAGCTCAGACTCGAGAAGAACCGGAGCTTTCAGCGGATCCGACGCGAGATAACCCTGCATCGCGGGGCGAATTTAGCGAGCAAAAGATAAGGTATTCCTCTCTATTGCCGCGGAGAGAGTTTCTCCCCGATTCTTCCTGCAGACGCTTGCAAGTTTCCCGTATAGCTTGTGCTGAACTCCGTGCGCTCCGCCACTGCGAAGAGTCGCGACTTTGAGCTCGGATTCGGAGACTAAGTGATTTCTTATGTTACGCCGGGATGGCGTTCCCACGATCTTATTGGTAAACTATAAGCTGCGAGAGCGAGCTCTGCCACCTGCGCGTATACTCTCGTCGAAAGGACGTTCTCGCTCGTGTGTTATTCTTTTGTGACGTTATGTGGGTGAATTTGTGGCTGAGGAGGTTGTTTCGTTTATTTGTCACAGCGTTCTCAACTGTCGATTAAAGTAATTTTGTCGTCGAAGGGTTCTCTTATACGGCATGGATTTTTATTGATTAATGGCGCTATTGTGTACTATACTGTATAAGCACTATAAGATACTACATTCTATAAAGTTCCAGTTTTTTTATGTGACTACAGAATGTAGTACCTACTTTATAGAAGCTTACGGTTTCGTACAGAATAGCACCATTAGTTTGAATTCTAGTTTAAAGTGATTGGGGATCCACACTGAGGGAACAATTTATTTGTAGTTAATAAATGTATACTCGATAATGACGAAGGAAATGTTTTGTTGGAATAAGTAAACATAAATTAATTATTATTAGAATATTTATTCCACTCAAGTAGAAATAGAGTAATAGTTAACGAATTGTTCGCTTGGGCCTAACAAAATATTTCTTTCGCCATTATGAAGTATACGTTTAATGACCATAAATAAACTATTATTTCAGTACGTATACGTGTATAAGTATTCGTGTATACACTAGCAATTTTTATCTCTTTTTCGTTTATATTAATTTCAATCGTTAAACGTCGATCGGCGTACGAATATTACTATAGATTTCATTTCATGAAGCTATCACGAGGGAATTTCTATTTTCATGTACGTCATATTGATGAACGCCGCAATCAATTAATATTTTATAGATATGATTCGATAATTTCGCTTTTCTTTCCAAACGATGTCAAGCAATATATGTAAAAAAAATATAGGGTTTATATTTTTTTCGCAGTGCCATTAAATCTATAATATTACCCTTGCGAAGGAATAATCCTTTTTTTAATTTTGCGAGGAACATGTTGCAACACAGACTACAATATATTCCACGTTGCATAGAATGCGTTCTCACAATGTTTCATTTTTGGGACGTTGCTTGAAGTTTTTATTGCGATGTGCACCAGCTGAGCGAAATGTGAACTTTGTTAGTGATGCACCCACGCGGCAAACTAATAGAGGAGGTCTTGGCTAGCCACTTACATATTATATTATAGGTACGAGTAACACTCCATGATGCATTTATAGGCGGCTTATCCCATCCCTTGTGATTAATGGAGCCTCTGATCGTTTGATGAAAAGTTCTGCGCAGGGTAACGAGGAAAGCGTCATCTCCTTCGTTCCAATGACATTGCTATCCCTTGAACTTAGAACACTATAAAATGTTAGATTGTATAATATCTTTGAACGATTACAGCAGCTTATAAAAATTACGTAGCAATTGTTCTTAGTTTGCAAGAGAAATTAAGGGAAAATCAATTCCCAAATAGACAAATGTAAGCAAATTGTATAGCAAATTTATGTAGTACCAATTAGCTCATCAAATGCATCAAGGTTATACGCTTTGTGAGTCATCATTGAATTTAATTGTGTCATTAAATGATTTCAAACTGATACAAATTAAATACTAAACTTTTATTCAATCTATTAAAAATTTTTCGTAAATATGTTGCTACGATAAATATAGCGATTAATTTTAATCACATTATAATGTAAATAATAACAATTTTTAGAGAACAATTATTTTTCTAAATTCATGCGGCAAAATAAACGTAAACTTTAGAACAATCAATTATTGTAGTTTGTATGAACGACTCGACGGTCATGCAAGTCTATCTGGGCCACACTGAAAGAAAAAAATAGTATATTCAATTAAATCTGCATTTACTGTTGGGAGAATGCAGAATTAGTTGCTTCTACTAATAAATTTGGTTATAACGATTAATGGTTATTTGAAGGAAATAGGCTGTAGTCCATTCCAGTCAATTATTAGTCCAAGTAACTAGATCTGCATTCCCCCACCCGTAACCACCGATTCAGTCAAATTTAATACATCGAGCACTTTGGTAACCTCTGATTATCCTTTACTGTTAGTTTTATCAATCATTCGTTAACAAATATTCCTGTGTCGTCGTGAAAATATCTGCACAGCGCCTTGTAAATTACACGTCAGTACGTTGGGGTTGTCTATTGCTCGTAAGGGTGCCTAGGGTACTCCAAACGGCTGGCTCATATTCACGTGTAAGTTACATGACGCACCGTATCTCTTGCAAGTGACAGGTAAACGAGACCAGCTCAGCAGATTCAAAGACTCTTCGGAGAGAAAGAAATCGAGATAAAGGAGGGAACTCTAATGTCGTTTTTTTTTTGAGGCCAACTATTCTCGGGGTACAAACAGAGGCAAAAAAAGCTCTAGTCGGCAGAGGCGGACGTGACTAAACAATGATCTTTTCTCGGGGTTAAAGAGAGCACGAGCGACGTCACTAGGGCAGTCGAGAGGCCGTCCCCAGGAGCTCTTTTAAATCTGCAGGCATACATATATCGACATTTCAGGCGAGGATTTACGTCATCGCTCTCAATGCTCGTTACAACATTTGTAACGACGTCGACGCACTTGTCGACTTTCGAAAATATTCGGAGTCGTTTCTTTTCCTTAATCTTCTTTATTGGATTTAATCTCTCTCTCTCTCTCTCTCTCTCTCTCTCTCTTTTAAGAGAAGCTAAATACCGGACTTTCAAAATTTTCTATGTGAATTTCCATGCAAAGCGAGAACTCTTTCCAGAGAAGGGCAAAGCTTAACTGTTAATAGCACCAGTGGAGAATACGTTTTGCGTAACTTCTACGTATCCTACTTATTTTTATGTCTATCATATAAGGATGTTCCTTGAGGAATAATTATTACTTTTTGTCTCAAGTTTTATTTTTATGCTGGAAAACCAGTGTACAATATTAACATGCGTGTTGCATTTAGACTTACGGGTTAATGTATAGCATTGCAACGCGGTGACATTCTTGGTTCAACTTTCCGCCGAGCCTTGCTTTGTATATCCCAAATCCCATGAAATTTCAGCTCCATCGAGTCTCTCGAAGCCCCGCGCGCGTATAGCAACAATCGATGAAACGGTCTCCGGGATCCCTTTTGAACGTTCCTCTTCTCCTTTTTCTCCCGGAGGGTGAGGCGGAGACTCTTGAAAGTTTCAAGTAGCCCCTTCGTTCCGCACATTTCTATTTGTTTAGCGATATATATATATAGAATGCGCGGGGACGAGTATTCTGTATACGATAGGTCGCTTGGGTGTCATCCAAGCTACGAGGGGAGAGAAAAAAAAGAACGGCGGCCCACCATTAGCCGAGAGATGGCGAAGGAAAGAAGCGGGAGACGGACGGAAAGTTTTTGCTAATTTACTAAAAGTCCCTCTAATTTGTGGCTCGGTGCGCTATTAATTCGAGCGCGGATAAAGTTGTTCACCCGCTCGTTCGTTCGTCCATTCGTTCCTTCGCCCTCCTATAGCAGCCACCACCCCCGCGTCGCTCCCGCCACCCTCCAGTGCAGGATTTGCTTTTTCAAATACCCCGTAGCTCTGATTAATTATATTGCCATCTTAATAAATTGGTTTGTTTGGATTACCCCTAGATAAAACAAGCGCTCCGGATCTTAATGGATCACCTAATGAGGGTAATCGCTCCTGACTGTACCCGCTGCCATTTGTGTTTGACAGAGACGGATCGTAGAAAAAACGCGGGCTAACGCGATTTTATAATGCAATTAGTCACTCATCAGTAGTCATTCCTCGCTGCGAGAACTACGATGTCGCTGGTTTCGAATCCTATCAGACTTTGTATGACTTGAAATTCCTGTGCAATTCGAAGGTTCTCATTATTATGACTATTGTGCATCCAACTCGATCTAAATACTTCTCCGTTATTACTCTACGGGCTATTATCTTACTACGAATTAACAATTTTCTTGAATAATTAATAGTGCTCCGATTTCACTAAATTAAAGAGACTTTTCTTCGTTTCGTTAATTTGCATGTTAAATTGAGTTTTATAATTAAAACTTCGTCAAAGTCTGAAGATGAAAAGAATATTAGTGATTTCAATTGTGTATTTCAAATCAAATTGAAACGCTCGATAGAGGAATGTGTGGAGGTACTTGAGGAAGCTATAGAATGTTTCTCGTTTTTTCGATATTCCGGAAAAAGCCGAGCACCCTCCGGAACTACGCCATAATTTAAATGTCATCCCGTTATTTAATCACGCACTAGCTTCACACCCTTCCCCTGAGCTCACACACATACACATTTACGACGTGACGTACGTGCGGTCGCGAAGGAGAGGGGGGAGAATCTAGCGGAGTAGCGTAGAAGTTAATTGAAAAACAGGAAATTAAATTTTCGCAATTCCCAAGCGTAGGCCGAGCAAGGGTGGCAGGGAAAGATACAGGCGGAGGAGTCTGACGGATAACGGGAAGCGAGGAGTGTATATATAACGCGGGATAACTCCCTTGAATTATCGGCGTATTTACTCATTGGACGTGCTTGCGCGAGGACGATCTCCGAAATACCGATCACGAGGCGGGGACTTCCTTAGCCGAGATGAACAGCTACAGAAGGAAATCGAGAAGAACTTATTTAAATATGAGCTATAATATACTTTGCAGGGTTCTTTAAAAACTGATAAATGCAAATAATCGTACTTGTGAAGTATCGATGAAATTGGAGTAGTTTTGTCAAAATTTCTCTGGGCAATTATTGACTTCATATGACATATTTTTTAACCACTTATCATTTAAGAATTATCGTTAGATCATAATATACCTATACGATACATTTTGTTATGTCATACTTATATGTAAAGAACATGTTTTTCATGCATTTGTTTTGTCCCTATTTATACTGTGGTACCTTCTCCTCTTTAAAGACCAATATTATTTCTATTTCAGGTTGCTCTTGCGTTGTGTACAGCAGTTCGTACAGTCCGCAAGGTGGTAGTTTCACGTCACCTGACTTTCCTAAACGATATCCGACGGATATCGACTGCCTCCTATACACGTTCAGAGGACAGCCCAACGAGATCGTTGAACTCACGTTTCATCAATTCAACATCCGCCGACTCGTTCATTCGGAGTAAGTGAACGTCGTTACATGTTATATGTATTTAGTTTTTCGAGACGCTTGTTTAATACCTATATTAGAAAGCTTGAAAATGGACGTCGATTCTCGCGCGAAAGTTTGAATAGCAGAATTCGTAACGTTGCTAGTATAGCAAGCATTTATCACTATATAACATTGACAGCCTGTTTTTGAGAAGAATTGAAGTTTTTGCGGTGCAAAGCAAAAGCTTCAATTTTTTCTTTGTTTGAATACGGCGTCTAGCGATCAGAGTATTCTCGAAATCTCTGGTTAGAGATTTTCTGGATTGAAGAAAAGTCTGGGAGAAATCTGGTACATTTCACAATTACCTGGAATTATTTTATTATTTAATCTATTTACATATTTTATTTCAATCCACCTATCTACAAGTATCGGTGATCAGAGCATTTTCGAAATCTCTCGTTAAAGATTTTTCTGGATTGAAGAAAAGTCGGGGAGAAATTTAGTAAACACAATTTTCTGGGATTATTTTATTAGAGTATTTCATCCATTTACATATTTTATATTTCAATCTACATATCTACACACAAGTGTTAGTAAACATTTACTATTTAGAATTGGATGATTATATTATATATCTCGATCATGTGATAAATTGTGATCAACTAACGATACAACCTGACCTCGAAATCACGCTTTGACGCCAGTAGTTACATTGCCGCCTACCGTAATACGAGACGCGAAGACGCGAGACGTCGAAGTGATGACAACATTTTGTTATCGATCAAGGAAGAATTAGTTTTTCCTTGATTAGGTACTTTTATATAAATGTACAGTAGGTTCTTCTCGTGGGATCTTTTTGCAAGGGACTGTTCCGGTTCCTCGAGCACCGAATACCGGAATATATATCCGATTTGCTCGCATTCACCGATATCATTCATATACATAAGTGATTTCGAGTTTCGCGCACAGTAGTGGGGGTACATTCTATAATACTCGTATTTCTCCCTATTCTACTCTCCCCTACGACCCCCAAGGCGGTCCCAGGAGAAGAGCCTACTGTACCTTAATATACTTGTACATAAATTTTATTGGTCAATCGATCCTCTTCGTGGTTAGTTTCATTACGATCTTTATAGCTGCATAATGGGGAGTGCCTTATACGCCTTATCCCCTTTTACGTGTATACCATTATCGAGTGAATCATTAAACTCTCGACCGTGTATCTTGATTCTTCGTAATAATGGGGATCGGTTTACACGCGCGGCTGTGGATCTATACCAGGCGGATGGTAGAGGAGGAGTTGTATTAGGGTATCTTCCCTTAGTTTGTTTCGTTATCTTGAAACCTTGAATATCATATTGCATAAATGAAAAAATGCAGCGCGTGGTGTGCGTTGATAACAGATTTTCCACGATGACCCTCTAATAAGCAGATGCATTTATTTGCCAAATTTTATTTATATTTAATTACCGATTATTTATATTATTAAAAATGCATATCGACATGCCCTAAAAGTCGGCGTTGCATTTAAGAAACACGTATCTCAATTGCAACAGTTGAAAAATACGTTACTCGTGCCGAGATGCCAATTGTCTAACTGCAACGCCGAGTTATGTGATTTCTTTTAGGACACGTTGACATGTACGAGCCCGGTCCCGCTTCAGTTGGCCCAGTTTCAAAATTTTTCCGGTTATTGGCACTCAATCAAGATAAATCTAAAGTTTATGTTAATGTGCACGTTATTTATTTTTCAACCAACATTTTTATAGAGTTTAAGACCTACTAGTAGTTTATTCATGTTACGATAATAAACTGAAAACAAAATGAAAAAAATATTGCAAGTCTTGAAAAATTCACCACTGAGTAACACATCGCCTTTGTTTTTAATAACGGCCGCAATTCGTAATTAATTAATTAAATAATTAATTCGTATATAATGCTCGAAATGCTCGAAATAGCCGGCGGATAAAATATGACCAAAAGCGTTATTTTCTTCAATTCTGATTTTATTTAAAAATTGTACATTATGAAACACATTGTGCCGTGCAGTGTACTATAAAATATTACATTTCAGCTTAGAAAAAATATAAGGCAGCAGTAACTTTACAATTCATTTAATAATTGTTATTTTAGTGGGTGGGCCAACTGAAGCGGGACGGGGGGCTCGTATCTATATGATTTATACGTAGTTCTCTATTTTACCATCAGTCGACTACCGGAATTGTAACGCAAGCTCATCATCCATTTACGTATCATACAAACAGAATACAGAGCCAATCCTTTTCTTCGATTCGACGAATCACTTACGGTCATTTCTCCTTTGCCAGTTTCGCCCTTTCGCCGCAATCCTCCAAAAGTACGAGAATCTATTCAGGCACGAAGGTCATTCTAACTTCGTATTATAATACACGCAACAAAGATTTATCGGGAACGGACCATCATGCACAAGATCGGTTTCCGGCTTCTGATAATTTCCCGCCGGGGAATCCCGAGAAAATCGCGAAGAAAATTGGATCCGTATGCAATTACGCGCACGAGAATCAAATATGTACGTCTCTCGAGAGGGCCGTTAGCGAAACTCGAACCGCAGAAAGGAGATTGATGGATAAAAGTGAGACGGGGAAGGGGTCGTTGCGTCTCTGGGGGTGACCAATAATAAATTGAATATTCGCGGGGAGAGGAGAGCGAGCGCAATCAGGCATAATAAATACGCGACCGAGAGAACGAATGGGAATCGAATCGACTCCTCGAGAGGAGGGAAAAGAGGAACGGCGGTGGGGGCGCGAGCGAGAAGGAGGAACTGACGGAACCCGAGGTGTTTTTCAACAAGAGAAATGGAGATAAAACAAAGTTAGAAGCGCTGCCGCGATAATATAACGCGGACTCCATCCCAAAGTCCGCCGGGGATTTATAGAGATTGATGTCTGATTACGGGTTAAGTCGAGCCTATCCTAACAAACGTCGATCAAATCCTCGAGCGTTTTTACGACGATGCTTGCTCCGACGACCCGGTTCGTACGCGAGGCGAGGGTCGATGGCTACAAATGACGCGGGTTCAGGGTCGCTTCGAGAGGCAAAGATTCTTTCTCGGGAGGGCGGCCTCATGTTTTCCTCGCTCGCTCGAACGCGCGCGCTTCTCGCCGCCCCCGCGGTAACGCGAACGATCGGTTTTAGGGGTAAATGTCAGTGTCGTCTGGTATCGAGGTCACTTAGCGGTAAATCTGATTAGACATCTGCTTCTGCGAGAGAGAAAGAGAGGGGGAGAGGAGAGAGATAGAGAGAGATACGAGTGGGAGGAGTGGAAAGAGGTTTCGTAACTCTTCCGAGAAGGATGGAAGGAGCGAGTGGTCGGAAGAAAGTACTCGTATGAGGCTAACGAGGCGCCCGCAAATTCTCGAGATCGGGAAAATCCAATCTGTTCTTTTTCGTGAGGGAGAGATGCTTCCGGCGGGGAGGAGAAGGCCGAATTGGCGCAATCGGTAGCTTTAACGAATTTCTTCGAAGATTGCACTGGACCATTGCTTTTTTTACCGGAGTTTTACAAACGGCGGAATGGATATACTTAATTTCCGTTGGTTCATTTTCAACGATTATTATCGTTAATCCTTTGTGGTGAGATTTGACCCATCACGCGTCAGAGTTTTTTCCTAATCTCAAAAGAAATTGAAAAACCCACAAGTTGTATACATCATCCTTCACTACTAAACTCTCATTTTCCCAGCGATATGAGTGCAAATGGTATTGAGATGTTTGAAGCAGAATATATCCTGTTACGCCAATAGATGCTGGGTCGATGACAACTGCCCTGAGATGGAATGTGTAGAATGATTCGAACCCCGATCTGTTAACGTATCGAAGCCAGAGCGTAGGTACGTTACTCTGTAAGGGGGCGTTAGAGTGTGAGAATGAAGCCGTAGTGTGTCCGATATATCGATATGTTGATATATTGATGAATATATTGTATATCGGAATATTCATTTTTAATCAATGGTAATCCGTATCCACGCTGTGGAATATGATATAGACGTATGCAATTTGTGGATTTTACAATATTTCTTTCGAGGTTAGGGAAAAATTGTTACGTGATGTGCCCGTGTTAATTAGGCGACGTATACATTGCGTTCGTCAATGAAACTCTCGCGTATCGCGCATAGTTGCTAGTTTCGAACTATTCACAGAGCGTCTTGCCACAGGAGTGTCATCCCTCGCGTAACGTGAGACTTGTCACGAAGCACTCCGTATTCACATACACGTGTGCACATATACACACACACATATAACTCGTTCCACCTAATTCAACGCGAGATATTTTTCAGAAAATAATCAGCCGTGATAAATGCGCGTTAGTAAATCTCCGGAATTCCGTGAAAATGGTGATTCTCTCGCGCACCACGGGAATCGTATCGTCTAGTTACGAGTAAGCATAACTTATGCGCTCGTGTCAAGGTATATTTACATGGCACGACTTACGCGGAGAAAAGAACATACGTAGTCAATATTACGGGGTGAGTAACAACGAAGGAACAGCCATAAGAATGATACGCTCCAGTAAGAAGTGATTTTTATTTTTATCACAGCTGTATTTTCGTACACCGAGAAAACAATTTAATAATAGCTAGTTAGTAAATGTGATTTCAAATACGACGAAATAAATATTTCGTTGGAACAAGAAAATACACGTTAATTATTAAAATTTTTGTTCCATTGAAATAGTTGCCTTGGAGAATTTAATTGTGCCAAATAAATATCGTAATAGTTAACGAATATTTACTTGGTCCAATAAAATGTTTATTTCACCATATTCAAACAAACATTTATTAGTCGTGAATAAACTGTTTTCTCGATGTACTAAAAAATTCGGACCTGTGTAAACCTATTGCTACTGCATCGTGTCGTAATAAAAATCATATTACAGGGAGAATGAGGCAGGAAAAATTCCACTTGGTTCGGTATTTGCTATTATTTATTAGAAATCTTCTTGAGCTTTGTATATTTGTACATATTCGTTCGAATATTGAGCAAAAATAGAATCTAAAATCTAGCAGGATTTAACTAAATTCCATATATAGCGCCATATAATGGCACGCCGTGCCTTTATAACGTCCAGTTAACCGCTTTGCATAAACTCTCGATACATTTTACGATGCATCCCGCATTACTCCAATTATAGCATAACCCGTCAGACTTCGAACTTTCTTCCCTCTCCTCGGCGTATATTTCTCAACTTTTATAATGCATACAGGTACAGCGCAATACGTAAGTGACACGGAATATTACAAACTAGAGTGCAGTAACCGCGTAAGAGAGAGTGCACGGAGTAGAGTTACTTGGCAACATCAGAATACACTCAGCGCCTCCCAGGATTGCGGAAACTTGGGTGTGTTTCGCGATCCTCGAGGTGCCGCGCGATCCCGGGGCGTACATATATATATGCGGACGTAACTCGCGAGAAACCGATCCGTGGTCTGACCCACTTCCCCGTATAATTCTGAGTCGTTATCTTTTACGGAAGATAGGCGTGCCAAACTGTTTCCGAATCGGTACGTATATCACGGCAACGACCCGCTCCCGGAGAGGAGTTCGGCGCGTCGCGATAGCCCGCGAGCGGGAAATGATCTTTCACAGCGGCGAAAAGTTCGAGCGACTTTTCTCTTATTTGCATCCGCACGCGAAGTGAATCGGAGTGGGGAACATTCGCGAATATCTTCTCCGCGACGGGGCTTTCCACGTGTATATGCAAGGGCTATACGCGGCGGAGGGATCCGGGGGAGGGAATTCCTTCCGGGCTATAAATATTATATTACATTATTTTTCGGAAAATTTTCATTTGACAGATGACTCGCGCTCGGCCCTACCCACACGTTTCACCCTTGACGCGTCGTCTCTTCCCCCCTTTCGCCAATTTTTCAGGGGTTAGCTCTCTCTCTCTCTCTCTCTCTCTCTCTCTCTCTATGCAAATACACGCGTTTCCGCGGGTCTGGAGTAGTTTTGAAATATGAATAACGTAACACACATATCGAATATGGGATCCGCGGGAGGACGGAGCTTCTTTTTCGCGTGTATTGTGTGTATCGTTGAAAGGGGAGGAAATAACGGTGAGGGGTGAAGGGAAGGGGGAGAGCAAGAAAAGAAGGGGAGAGCGAGAGGGAAAAGGTGGGAAAGGATAAGAGACAGAGAGAGGGAGAGAGAAGGAGGGAGCGATGGCTAGACTACGCGCTTTAGGGTGTAAGGCGCTCGTGATTTCTTTTGTGACGCGCAACTCGCTTTTACCGCTTTCTAGAAGAACTCGCAATCATCGGAAAAACGGATCGCGTCAAAGGAACCGTGATTTCTAAATGGAGTGAAACGTCCAGCAGGTGAACAAGGAGGACGCTTCGTCGCGATATTCGCAACTGTCTCTTGTATGTAAAGGGTGTCCCAATAAGAACTTGAATTTTAAATTACAAAAAGGACAGTATTTAAACGAATTTTTAAAATACTTTTATTGTGTTTTCAAGAGTAATTAATGACATTAAACATGAACAAAATATCACCAAATTGGCTACCGCGGCTTTGTTGACAGGTGTGCATTCGTTTGACGAAATTTGTGAATACCTTCTGGAGCAAAGCCGGCTTAACTCTTTAAGGCGAAAAACTTTTTTTCTTTAAAATGTCTGCTTTTTTGAGTGATACAGTTTATTAGGCATAAGATAAACACATTGTTGGAAAAAAATTATGTAAAAAACTTTACAGTTTTTGTCTAAGCTGTGGTCCCTCTTTGGACCATTGGACATTCAGGAAGTCAAGCATTATACTATAGTTTGTGTAAAATCATAGAATTTTCGACTGTAATGGAGGTGGTCCTTATAGGGACCACCGACACATAAAGGGTTAATTTCATTAATGTTACGTTAGATGATCAGCTTGCTTCAGCTTTTGTGTCAACTGGATTTTATATGAATGAAGATGCAAATCCATTGTCAAGATTCATTGGAGGGTGCTGCGGGTGATGTTTAATTCCGAACCACGATATCAGATAGAGGTATTGGATGTTCCTCAACACTGGCACTCACGGCGGCTATATTCTCAGCAGACCTTCCAGGACGATGACGTCTAGCACTTGTCTCATCTTTCAGTGAAAACGTCCGCTCAAATTTGTTCGTCAAATTTTCAATAGTGGGACGCGTAGAACGATTATGCACACCAAAATGATTACGCAACCTGCGAATTGTCACTGTATAATTTTCTCGATTTTCGTAATGTGTCTTCACAATAAATAAACGTTCCTCAAGAGTGTAACGCGGCATTGTCGTAAATGTCAAAGTTTCTGTAAGACACGTACCAAATATGGCCGACTAAACAGTTGACAGTTAGCCATGGCACACTATTCAAAATTAAAGTTCTTAATGGGATACCCTTTATATCACTGCAAAAGAAAGATAGTAACTCGCGGTGGTTTATCATTCGCCTCGAATCGCACGATCGATCAAACGTCCGATCGTTCCGTTCCGTCGGCCCGCGCGAGCCGCAATGATTGTAAGCGTTCTTTGTACAATAATAATTGTACCACTCCTGGTAAAATATCGTCCGAACGATGGATGCGAGAAGTTCTTTTGCTCTCCGCATAGACGTGAAGTATTTCTCTTCCTCTTTCTCTCTCCGTCCCTTGTACACTCTCTCCGCCTCGCTCTCGCGGATACCCACTCTCGACGATAATCCCTGGAACACTCCATAAATCCTGTCGTGCCCACAAGTTGAGCTATCTGAGATTCCAATGAAGAAAGACGATGCCGTCCCGAACGACCGAGTCGGAATCTACGAGCGTTCGTATTGTACGCTTTGCTACATAGCTGCGCAGCTATACGTATATCCTTTTATAGGTGAGAGCACGAAACGTCCCACGGGACATCCCGTGGTTGCGCTATGCAAACGCTATAGAGCATGAGGGTCTCACGGATGGAGTGCTATCGATTCGCTGTTTGGACCCACGGTGCGATCGTACTGTTTATATCACAAGGAATTAGATCCTCCATGGAGCGCGGTAAATTAGTTTACGTAGGGTCCTATTCGAAATCTGCAGCAGCTGGGGAATCGTCTTTGATTCGATCTTGATTGCGCGACATCGTGACTCGAGAATTTCATTAAAGATCTTGTGTATTTCGTGGGTGTTGTGTCGGTTTATCTCGTAAGTGTGTGATTCTTTAAATATAAGTATATGTATACGGAGAAAAAGGATCAGTAATTTCTACAGTGAATCGCAGTAACAGGGCTCCTCGAGGTGAAACATTGAATTTTTAAATAGATACAGCGTACTTTTTACAGTTCGTTGCAGTATAAACCTATAAATACTCGACATAATATATCAACGGGAGATAGGTAAATATTATCGTATAAGCTGACGTTTATAGTATTACGAATTGTAAAAAAATGCCGCGGTCTATTAAAAACTTTAATGTTTCACTTCGAGGAGTCCTGTTACTGGGATAAATGTAGAAATTAATGGGGTTTTCCACGATTTTTTACTAATACTTTTTCTCCGTGATCTAAGCTTTTTTATTTTTTAAAAGTTTACTAGCTATAGGTACTCAACTTTCGTATTGGAATGGTATGGGAAGAAATTTAGGAATGTTATTCATCTGCGGCAGTAAATAATGTGTAACGGTTAAATGTTGCGAAATAAACTAGCGATATAAAAATCTGAAGTTTTTGAATACTCTTTAAATTAACTTTTAAACGACAACGTCGAATTGACGGGCCGGTATAAAAACTTTGCTTCTACATAACTTTTATACGTCTTTTAGAGGCGTCGTAAATTTCGAGTAACTTCAAATGTAATCCCTTTCTTATATAAAAATGTAAGAAAAATAATAATGTTCGTCAATTTTATTCTACATTTTTTGCATATGGGAAATATTTTCCTTGCACTATTAACAGTCTATACAATTTATTGATATGATTTGAAATGACGATATTTCCGCTACAGATTCACCGCCTTATTTACGACAAACTCCGGAAATTAAATTTGAGGAGCCGGGTAGGGTTTCAAATTTTCTCCAACTTGAATATCCGTAGCCTTTGCCGCGTTCGTTATTTCCGCTGAAGAACCGCGTCTGAATAAAGAATCGCTTGGAAATGCTTGCCTGTAGCCATTCTCATTGACGACATTATCGCATTAACGCGCCATCGGTTGGCAAATGACGAAGAGGGAAAAATCCCTCGGTGCCCGACGGAGAGGGAAGAGCGAGTGAATTCTTCCTAATTTAGGGCGGAGTCTCGGAGATTGCGTGCTTACATTACAATATTAGACAACGATAGCAGCGAATTTTAATTACAATTAGAAGGGTTTCTAGACATGAATCATCGCGTGATGTAATTTTACTGTCACGAAAAGTAGCTGAATGTTAAACCAAATTTTATTTTTTCTTTCGAGAAAAAGATTATTCCGTTCTTAATATGCACAATCGGACTTTAAATATTTTATAATATGCACCTTAAAGTTTCACGACTTTGCATATTTTAGACAAGCTTTCCCCACTTGTTTTTTTTCCAGTTGTGCATGTGCAGCTAATGCAGCATTGTTCATCGTTGCGAATCCTATTTTTATCGAGTGATTTTCAGTAAGTATCCTGGGAGGAAAATTTGGTTGTACGAACTATAATTTAACCAGAAACCGTGATTGATTTTGGCGCCAACCGTAATTCTATAATTGTTCTTAGCAGTGAGATTCTGGTTATAATAACAAAAGATCAGAATTGCTGCAACCCAGTCAACTTGCAACCGATAAATGTTCTCAACTTTTTTTTATATAGTTGACACTACCATGTAGTAAAATTATTGATCTATTTTTACGGTTAATTCAATAACGAAGCATGGTTACTATAAACTACAAACTCGTTGTTATTATAACCATGCAACGAAAGTTGTTTTGACTGTATTCATGATCTGTATCGTAAATATGCTACCAGCAACCAGACAAAATCAAACTTCCGATTGTGGTTGATTTTACTACCCACTTTTCTCTCATTGTCAGTATAGAATATATTCGTTAAACCCCGGGTATACATCTGATTGTGAGTACGAACGCGATCTAGGCAATAGTAAAGGTGCAGGAGGCTTCGAGGTCTCCTATCCCTTTAATATTACCTCGTTCGCCGTTCGTGCTCAGATGTATACCCGCGCGGCTTTACTTTACGCCACACGTCTTTACGATGGACATTAGGGTCGTGTCTAAACTGAAACAGTTGATACCGACGACGCGCGGTAACAAATTGAACCGATGAAATACGTGAAGATAAAATGTACGATATCGATCTGTATAGCTGTACCTGTCGGAGTTAGAATGTTTCTCGTTTTTTCTTTTTTTTTTTTCCATTACCATGGGCAACCGTCCAGAGGTCACATCTGATCCGCAACCATGTCCAATTTGCCCCGTAACGTGTCACGATGTGCCGTAAATCCCATATTTCACCAGAGTCCTCGGAACGCTCGGGGTTTCATCTCTCGGATACACGAATTTCACGAAACGATAAACCGTCTAAGGACAGTCTCGTAAACCTCGGAGAGGCGCTGAGGCGGAGAACGCATCCTCGACCACCTTACTTGATTACACGACTCTGCCACATTCCCCAGACACTATCACGCCACCCACGACTCGATCGCAAGTAGTTGTAGGTACGAGTATACGTACCAATCCGAGGCAAGATGCATTTCCGTCCCGTACACAGTGTGGTATATCGCGACGCTACCCTGGTTCATATCCTGCTGTTTATTAGAGTGAAACGGCGACACACACGTTTATAATTTCTCTAAAGGAGCTTTGTTACAATATATTTAATTAATTGGTACATTTGAAATTAAATGTAAACGAAGCATACCTATGGGGGAAGCAGTTCAAAATGAAGAGGATAGAACAATATTGGATTTTCAATAAGTATTGTATTACTTTTAAAATGTAACTTCCACGTAATATTATATTGATATCAATTTTTACGCATACTTGTAATATTAACAATGCTGATATATGAAAGTGAATTATTGACATTACATTATAATTGTTGCATTTCTAATTTTCCTCTATAATCAATGCATTTCCACTTAATAAAGGCTTTAAAGCATTTTTATTATTACATTGATAATTTCACGGGAAATGCTATCGACACTATAGAAAAGATTCCTTACAAAAATGTGAGATTTATCCGTGTATTAAAAGTTTCAAGATATTTCCCAGTAAGATTATACTTTTCGATAACTGATTTTTTTTTCATCTATCCTTTCGTCGTCTGTAGCTTCAATTAAACTGATGATATGGACCACCTTTGCATTCAATATAGTTCAGGTTTGCATTCTCTTTCTAATCGGGTAACGATGTAAAAAAAGTACAGGATTCAACGACGTGGCAGTAATCGTCATTCTTACGGGAATGTAATTGCTTGCAATTTCCGTCCATCCAATCTGGAGCAACAGCTCCACGGCCGTTCCCGACTGATATGTACGTGATTATATATGCAAATAAGCCAGGGGATACGCGCGCTACCGGTGTAATGCCTGAATATGGTGGGGTCACTTCGAATACAGAGGAACTTCCGACAGATAAGACAGAGCGGGCCTCATGGAAACGGTTTCCGTAATAATATACGGCTCTCGTATTCTATACGCGTGCGAGAGAGAGAGAGAGAGAGAGAGAGAGAGAGAGAGAGAGAGAGAGAGACGCACAGTCACGGTCGATCGTCGACACTACTTCGCGCGATCCTTTTGTGGGGAACTGTATTTCAGCCGGATATTAACTCGGATAAGATATACCGTGCTCCACATAAAAAGACGTTCGAAAAGCGTCATTCGGGACATTAAAGACGCGCCTAAGAAGGGATGGTAGGTATTCAGTATAGACCATCAAAAGATCTCGGAGTATAACAATCAGCTTTCCCATTATTTTGCAGATTTCTTTATTTCCATTTCGGAAGAAAGCGTTCTGATAGTATAAATATTCGGTGAAATTGTACATTGAATTTAATACAATCGTACCGAATTTGTAATAAACTTGAATGAGGAATCAAAAATAGATAAACACATATTTTTTCCTTCTCCATCTATCCACTAATATTTTTCGCGAAAGCGTCGAATGCACAGAAACATTACAATTTAGTCCCACACATAATAGTTCATTTTATGCAGAGCACGCTTGTATCCCGAAGGCACATCCTAGCGTGGTTGTTGTTTGTTTACGCAAACCCATCAAGGGCGTAAATTGACTCCGATTCGAGGCGATTGTAACATCGAGTGACGTTTTCCACCATGATGTTTTTGTACCCCCCCCCCCCCCCCTTCACACCAAACCACGCTATGTGTGACGCTCATGCGATATATTTACATATGTGTAGATGGATATCAGAAGTCGTATACGCCACGGGAAATCTTGAATAACTTCCTTTTACCACGGATGTTGTTGGGATCGAATGATATGGGAGTTAAGTCAATTTTATCAATTTTTATCTTCGTACTCCGAATTCCTCGTATGATACAGGCTCGACGCTTCCGCTTATTACTTCATTATTCTATGCCAAATCGATTATTTTTGAAGCAGAATTTCAATTTTCTTCAAATTTGTACATATTGTTGTCAATTACATTGCTAATACGTATGCCGAATGATCTTTGAAAAATTTGAAAAATGTAAAAGTTATAACACTAAAGTTTTTGAGTCGATTGGATTCAATAAGTTATTGCGTTAAAAGGACAAATTTCAGCTTAATGAAAATTGGCACACTCCCGCGGAAAGGCTTCCTGCCTCTGCCTCTGCGGCGTTCAGGTGTCACGTTACTCTTAAAACTAACCGTCCTTATAAGGATACTACATAGAAATCTGAAAAAAATTCACCATGCAGTCACATTCTTTTTCTTTCCGGTCATCTATTCAAAAACACGATCACTTTATAAATAAATTTGTTATAATTATTTTAATAGTAACCCAACGTACTGTGTCACTTCGGCGGCCGCTAGAGAAATCATGTCTTTTAAGAAATGTTTTGTAGTCATTTTTTGGGATAAACAAAAAATAATATATTTATACAATGAAGTAGTAGATGAAGAGGGCGAACAAAAATTTGGTCTTTTTTCCAATACAAATCAAAGTCCGTCTCACGAACGAGTAAACGAGTTTGCAAATTCATCTATAGCCGTGGCAGAAAAACTGTTTCTGGTTTTGCGCGAGCGCGATGTCGAGTGACGTTTTCCACGGCACCCTCGTCCGTCGGTATCAGTCTCGCTCGTCGCCTCTAGGCGCTACGAGCCTCGTGCAGATAGATACGGATACCTACCTCAAGTCACGTATCTACCACCACGAGAAGCCTCGGATTACTTCGTCACGATCAGAGTGTTGCCGGAGGATTCGAAGCGAGTGGAAGTCATTTTAATTCCTGACAGCTCGCAGTTCGCCCCGAAGGTCACACGCTGACATCCCGTCCGTTTACGCTTATCTTATCTTATCATCTTACCGCCCGCAGTTCGCTGCATTCGCTCGCCATTCAATCATACTCACCTCGATACGCATACGCATGTACCTACGTCACGTTCAATTTTAACCGCGTCTACGTTCACAGAGAGACAGCTCGATATCCGTGCTCTTTGCTCTCCACCCAGGATGCCTAGCGGTCAGAGAAATGTGGAAAACCTGGAATTGTCAGAGAATTTGATATTTCTGGGAAAATCAGGGAGCTGTCAGAGAATCCTGAAATTTTTCTGCATTTTTCCTTGAAGTCTTTAAAATTTGCTTTTACGGAAATTGGGTTGTTGACAAATTCAAGTCTGCTATATCGCGTTACTCTACACTATAATAGTTCCGAATGTTCGGAAAGTGTACGTTCTTATTGGGCCCTGTCAGGTACATGGAAAATTGCTCCGTTCATCGACTCACTTCTACCCAGGGTGCACAATATACATATCGCACATAGGGTAAACCGAGGAGAGATGCCATATGAGGAGAGATGCCAAATGGCAATATTTCGATCTGTAAGGATCAGATGGCTCTCGCACCAGGTCTGTCGGTATCTTTATATTGCATAAATCCGCGTGTGTTAATGCTATGTGATAAAACTGTGTTGCTGATAAGTACTGCCTGAAAAACACTTTCATGCACTCTCAAAGTTTTTGAGAGGGTACACAAACCATTCTCATTATCGATGAAAATGAAACATTTGCTCGTAAGCAAATACCGGTATGGAACGTTATAGGTTTAGGCAGTGTATTGCGTCGTTACAGTCGCGTCTACCTTCACGTTAATTGAATTTATTGGAAGTGGCATTTCTCCTATAGGTTTATGAGAGATGCCACACGAACGAAGAGTGAGATGCCCGAGGTACAAAATGAATTTTTTACAGACATGTCGACTTTTTATAAGCCCAAATGCCCTTCGTGCGATGCGACGTGTTTTAGTACAAATAAAAAAAACCCTATAATCCAAAAGTGTCACTATACGAAATTTTTGCCGCATGCAACAGTTACATTAAATCAGTAGTAACCGGTGTGCGGAGAAAGTTGTAAATACTTCATTCATCTTAACATAAAAATCCTAAATACTTCATCCACATAAAGCCACATTATTTCGATTTCATTTTGATTGAAAGTTTTAAAATGCTTCTCCTTAAAAATTTAGCTTTTTGGTATAGAGATGGTTTAGGAATATGTGTGCGATATCTCATCGACCTATCGATCGAGACGTTGAGAGTGCAAACTAACTTTTTTAAATCCATCTTGTTTCACACTTTAAACTATTTTCAATTTACCAGAATGAATTAATCATTGAGTTTAGATTCAAATTCAATGATTGCTTTAGTAACATAAAATATTGTAATAAGTTTAGACTAGTCAGGGAAAAATACATATATTAGGCCTGCAAATCCTGGAAAAGTCAGGGAATTTTAAATTCTAATTCTCTCTCTCTGCTAGATACCCAGCCTCCGCAATAGTCTTCACGGAGTTCAACCTGCAACCTCGCAGCAGCGAGTAGCGCATTTCGGCATAGCACGCAACAGTTCAACATATTGTTCCTCTTAACTACTACCTCTCGGGGTCCTCCCCTCTTACCGTGTCGCACACGGTATCTGCATACGCTTTCGGTACCGCGTTCGCGCTTTCCCCTTTCCACCAACTCCCCCCTCGTTTCACCATGTCGTAGTCACGGTAGAGCCGCGAGGCTCGATACCGCAGGCGAGCCAAACAGAATGCACAGGAGTCTCGAGAGCGCGTAGAGGTTTCGTGGTGGAATGTATAGCGGGATCGTTGTAGCATCAGTCGCGAAGGTAGGAATATACCCTGGCGCGCTATATCGAAGCACCGAGACGACGCGGAATTATACCTACTCGTCGACCGCGTAATTGCCAAGATTAATTATGTGCAAGATGAAATTCCTGGGCGTCGTAGTGCGACAATTCGTGATGGGTAGGTGCAGCGCGTACCATCGGACGGGTTGGCGGGCTAATGTGATATTAAATTAGCCGTAGTCTGTTATAACGTCGAGACTTGCTCGTCTGTATTTATTCACTGGGAAATACGCCGCGTTCCTGTTATATAACCCGTCCAACTTCGACGAGTCGTCGCGTTCGTATAGAAATTCGTGCCGATCGTCGAGTCTCGTCGAAGGTCAGGTATCGTCTACCTTCTCATCCGAAAGACGGGGGTAGACGAGGCGGCAAATCGCATTGAAATATATTTATTTTGCGCGAAGTCTCTTCCAGCGACGACGGTATACGAGTACATACATATGTACAGGCGTCGTCGAAACGCCGTCTCGAGGAGAGAATGCTTTATGTGTACCTACTCTCGATTCGACGTGCGCTGCGTGGCTTCGTCGAATTTCTTCGTTAACGAAGAGTCGCGGTCCTCCTCTTTTTTTGAAGGTCGTGCAGTCCGGATTATTACCGTTGAAGCGCGCGACGTCATCTCTGCTCGTGAAGGAGGAGAGCCCGATCTTACTTCTTTTGACGGATGTACTGGGGGGTTTCTTTGGAAATATTAACTTTACGAATATCTTTCATCTTTTGCTAAAAGAATATAAGTGAGTATGGCGAATAAAATTATTGTAGATGTGAATTTTGACGAACTCCTCGTTGGCTTCTTATTTATGAGGGTCAGTAGCGAACTTCCCAAATTTCACCTCTGTATATTTCATTCTCCGAAGGGAACGTGGGGTGTTTTTATACTCCAGCGGCAAAAAGGCTCCCGGGAGAGCATCATGTACCTGATAAAAATCTCGGTAATGTACAAACGCGACGTCCCTCATTTTATTTCAATGACATTTAGAGAAGAAAACATTAGCAGTTAAGGATATTTTTTAACTGTCAATGTAAGAAAGATTGGAAATTGCGTCGCTTGAAATCGATAAAATGTTTAATACCTATATGTACATTCACACAGTAACAGTTATCATGTCAATTATCATATTACAGCTATTTCTTAAATGATTGGTCTTTCTTCCTAATCAAGTCAGTAGAGAATCATTTTTATTTTTAGAAGTCATTAAATGTAATTATTCTTAAGGTTTCGTCCCTTGATCCGTAAATGATTTCACGATACCTTCCCGTTACTAAAACGCTGCAACAATTCGCAGGGATGGCCTTAGTTAAGAAGAGGCCCCTACAAGGCTGAACTAGAGCTTCCTTAAGGGGGGCGCCCAGTGTGGAAGGTCGAAAAATAACGCTTTTTTCATTCGTATTATTTTCGAAGATATTTTATTTTTCTCGCATAACAATTATGGTGATCTGAAAGTACATGTATTAAACTACTCAGAAATACTTTTTTTAGATTACAAAAAAAAACAATGGTGGATTTGTAAGCATCGATACAGGACGTGTCGAAATGGCGGTGTCGAATTTGTGGGAGTTCTACTGTCCTTTATAGTAAACTTGCAACATGTGGAAAAAAATGTTCTCGTTAATAACATTTATAATTCGTCGGTAAACCAATAATATGCGGAAAAACATGAAAAAGAAAAATTAGATTGAGGTTTGATGTAAAAGTCCGATCTTCTTGCTAAAATTTCGAGTTATAAACATTTATAAATCATTTTTGTAACAATTATTTTACAAACAAGTTGGTTTAACTACGATCTATAACTATTTTGTATAACTGGTTAAAATTTCAGGCAAAAATCTTAAATAGTTTTCGAGATATCATTCACACAAATTTCGAAAACCATGTTTCGAGAAAAACACGGTCAACTGCGCGCAAAGTGGCTGTACAGCTGTGAGAAGCATTTACGCTTAGACGGCTGTAACTCGAAAACTAATATGTATATCGTTCTAAAACCTTTCTAGGAATATTCTACATAGCACTGGGGAATTCTTAATTCAGTTTGTTATCTTTCATACCTTAGAATTTCGATATGTTCTTATGAAAATAAACTATTTCGATTACAAATCTCAATTTTTTTTTTCAATATCATTTCCCCAAAACTCTACCGAATTTCTTACGAATGCCATTAGACCGCTTCTTCTTATCCCTCCATAATACTTAAATAAGAAAATAATGGTCATTTTTTTCAAATAACTAGTCAATTAAACCCAATGTCAATCTGACTGGATAGGAGCCGCTCTGTATTGCCCATTACCGAATTTATCCCAGGATTTAATACTTACTTGCTGATGGATCTATCTAGAATACACTAACTACTACTACTACTGTACCTACTCGTGCATATATACCCATTATCTGTCACGATATTGTTTTCTCAGTGTAGTTATTGTGAGAGCCTAATAATATGTGTACTCGATCTAAAATCTCTAACATCTCGCCCCAATATCAATAGAATAAAAGTAGATGAAATTGACTAAAACTTATCAGCTCACATTGCTATCGGTTATTCGCTGCGGCAAAAAGACGATACCAGCGAAACGAACAGTCAGTTGTACCATTCCACTTCACGCAAACGAAGCGTTCCATTTATCAAGACAATACCTCAACTCGTCTCGACGACTTATAAATTACTTAGGAATTTTCTCAACGGAGGGTGACTCTACCGCGATAAAAAAGAGTCGTCGTCGAGCACGGGGCTCTTCCGAGGTTGAATACCGGATTCTGGGTATAACAGAAACGAGACGAGGGTCCTTGGTGGGGATAAGGAGGTAGACGCGACCGACAGTGACGGTCGTGATTTCGCTTTGATACGGGCGCTACGACATTGCTCCGCGTTACGGTGTTAAAGTGATTTCCGGAAGGGTGTCTCCCCGTCACTGTTGGTTCCGTTCGATCGGGTACGGGCGCGGATTAACCTTCAGGACGCGATGTTACGGACACCGTTATCTCACAGCACGCCTACACGGGGTACGTCAAACGGAATTCTCCACCAAAGCGCAAAGCAGTGGCGCGGTTCCATTAAATTCTTTTAATGGGAATACGCCGGATCGTGGTACTGTGCGAATAGATCGGTGTGCAGTGCTTTGTCGATCCTGCAACTGGCGATTCACTTGTAGCGACGTTAAAACGTGTTCGTTTCTACCGGGTAAGGGACACGCTTTCGCCTTTACCGAGGGAATCGGAGAGTGTATATAGACGCGATATATGCGAATGTAATTAGCTTTGACCGTTAACAGCAAGTCGAGTTTGATTGCAGTGGTGAGGACGACGTATATAAATATATATACAGGTACGTATTTAGGTGCACTCGGTTAATTTATAGACGTATGCTTACGAGTTGCTTTCAACTTCGCTCGCGCGATCGTTATCGCATAAACTGGATGGGTAGACATCCTTAAACAGGCAAACTTCGGATGTGTCAGGGGTAATTTCGAACAAATAATTAACTGAATCCTGCAGATTTAGTTTGGATGGTAAATATTATGCATAAAGGACATTTAATGCGATAAAGTAGCATCGCCTTGAAGCTGAATTTTCTTCGAAAAGGTATTTTTGGAAGAAATTAATCGTCCAAACTATAAAATAATTTCTTTGAATTATTTTGGGTTTCTTGTAAGCCGAATATTTAAAGTCCAGCACATACACAAAGATATGAAAATGTGTTTGCAGTTTACCCATTTTACAAAGATTTTAATAGTGATCATAAACGGAAAAAAATAAATCGTAGAATTTACATAGTTTGTGATAAATTTCGGGACAAGACCAATTTATTGTTACGATAACTACAATTTTAGTAAAAATTATAGTAAAATTTGTAGAAGTTGCAAGCATTGATATAATTTTTACTAAAATTGTAGTTATCGCAACAATAAATTGGCCTTGCATTGAAATTTACCACAAACTTTTGAAATGCTACTATTTATTGTTTTCCATGCAGTAATAATACGGCGAATAATCTGCCAACGGAACGATAAAGTTCTTTTGAATTTAGAACCCTCCATGTCGACAGTATATGTATACGTACATCCGTCGTACAGTAAGAGGCTGATGTTGCGACATAAACGCACACATCTTACGGGGGATGACGCATTTGCCGTTCCGGCGTTTCAACAGGTTCGAGACAAATTGCTCTCGAGATTTCTTCCGTGAGAAGATGAATAGAGCTGGGTAGATAAGGGGGTGCCTAAGTGCAGTCACTCACTAGGAACTGGGAAAGAACGGTTAGGATGCAATTCTATAGAAAAGGTAGTGAGTAATTTTTACGAGTGTCATTATCGTAATTTAATCCCATGCTAATCCTCCAAGAGTCGTAAAAAGATTCTGCACTACATATATGTAGATAGACATTTATATATCTAAAGAAAAAATATATTTGAAGATGAACCTGCGGTAAAATTTACTTATGTTAAATAAAATTGATGTTATTAAATACATTTGTTTTCATATCTTCATACTGTCTCGAAGTAAATATTCTAGTATTCGATTTAATTAATCGGAGTATTTCATTATACACATTTTTTTGTTCGATACGAATAAATTTGTAGTCATACCTTAAGAAAAATAATTACCTAGGTTAAAATGACAAATTGCATTTAGTTAAAAACGTTTAGTTATTTTAACGAAAATACTAGTCAGTTGAACCAAGTATCAAGTTATTCTAACCAAATTTTTGGTTATTTCAACCAAACATTTAATTATTCTAGTCAAAAAGTTGTCAGATGGAAGATCCACATTTCACTAAATGGTTTGGTCATCGTCTCCAGGATTTTGTTTAATTGACCAGGATATTTTTCTCAGTGTAGGTTGATATTTGAATATACATTGTATTCCATAAAACAGTTAACACTATTTCAATTTTTTTCATATTCAATCAACACAATAAAATCTCTATAATCGAATCAAATTATTACTACGAATTTTCATCGCGATGAAGTACCGAGTTTCTGTCACTAAATCTGCAACCCCGTCGAAATGGCTTCTCGACCAAATTGGAATTCACCACGACGAATCGTCGCGCAGGTGTCTCTTATCGATATCGCCATATCACGCTCGTGAAACCGTCACATTCCTCGATGCGGTTCCTTACCATCGTTTCACGAGGAAAGACGACTGCATCGACGAACGGCGCGAGAACGTCAAACCTATATCTCCAACCTCCGTATACTCTTACGGCATTTGTTATCGTGTCGGGAAAGGAGCTTCTCTCCTCGCGCGATTTCTGAACTATCCGCGAGAGTAAAGGTTGGAATTTCCGTAAATCGCTATTTTACGACCATAGTTGTCGTTGTCGACGCCGTCGAGAATTTTGCGTTTCTCGTTTATCTGGGAAGAGGGCTTATATCCTGTAGGACGGAACAACGCGGTAAGCCGCGGGGCATTTGCGAAGGGGAGGGGTCATCGGCTCCGCATATAATATCGGTCCCTCAACATTCGAGATCCATCCTAAATGTGGGTTCACAACGAGGCCGCTAGGAAGATCTGGGGCAATTGCATAAGGGAGTCGAATATAGGGGTCGGTATATCGATGCCATCTGTTGAGCCGATTGAAAATTTGCCATATTATTTGCTACCAAAAGATTACGATTTAGACCTGGTTTTATACATTAACGAAGTTTGGGGTATAAACTCTGACTTTTTGAGATCTAAGATCGATATTTATATAATCAGTATCGTATTATCGATTTTGTGCGATTAAAGAAATTGAATACATCGAGAAATTAATTTATTAATAGATAATAAATAAAACTAGAAATACGGCGAAATAAATATTTCATTGGGACAAGAAAGTATGTCTTAATTATTAAAATGTTTATCTCATTCAAACAATTGCCTCGAAGGATTTAATTGTGCCAAATAAATATCGTAATATTTAACGATTATTTACTTGGTCCAACAAAATCTTCATTTTGCCGTATTCAAGTAAATATGTAGTAATTACAAATAAACTGTTCTCTCAATGTAGAAAGACTAAATAAACTTGACTATACACACTGAGAAAAATGTACAGGTCATGCAGCTATAAGAATTGCTATGACAATTATATTTTAAGGCTAAATGAGGTTAACTAGACAGTATAGGTATACGTAAGGTAGCATTACTAAATAGTAACAAGAGCACGACGTATTGCTGAAATAACTATACGTATATAGCTGAATTAAGAAATACGTATTACTAAGGTAACTAGAAATTTAGAGTTTTTCGGAGCCGTGAAATCCACCTACGAAAGCGGATAGCTTTCCGTTTCCCTTTCTCGCGGGAATAAAGCCACTGATCGTTCGAGCGGTCAGCGACCTCGAAGATCCTGACCGCGTCTCGACCCTCGGAACTCGCGACCCATTCCCGACGAGGATTGAAAGAGAGCGCGGAAGGGGGAGGGATATACAGCTCGCGAAACGACGAAGCCGCGCGGTACCCCTCGCGTCGTTGGCAAATTTGGATTACGTCGAAGTGCCATTACTCCTCGTAAAAAAAGCCGTTTCGTCGCAAGACCTCGCGCGTCTACCGCTTTCCTTCCGCGTGTCAACAGCGATTTACACCCCAGACTTACCAGCGGCGATAGCGCACTTCGAGGCGCTCTCGTATAGCCAGCGAAGCGCGCCGCTGCTCTCCTCGCGATTCCTACCCTCTCTCTCTCTCTCTCTCTCTCTCTCTCTCTCTCTCTCTCTCTCTCTCTCTCGCCGTCCCTCCGGGATGATGCGCGCGCGCCCCCACACATTTCGTTAATGGCACGCGCGATATCGCGGAAGCTGCGAGCGGAAGACGGCGTTCGCTCCGCGATGGAAAATGCGAATTTAGGGGGGGGGGGGCTCCGATATTAATTGCAATTAAAGCGAATGCAGAAACGCCGTTCTCATGAAATATTCAATGCACCCGCGTGGACTAGCGGACTATATCGTACGAGCTCGCCGGGAGGAAACTTCGCCATTAGAACCGAGAAAGAAAGGCGAGGGAGCCCGTTGACCCGTGACACAATCGCCGGCACAGAGCGCGCGCATCTGGACGAATCGCGGATCCCGCGGGCGCGCTGGAAGGCGGGGGCCTTTCATTCGTCCGGACCATAAATAGCTCACGTGCAATTTCCCGTCTCCTGCAAAATTAACGATTCGACGTTTCTCGGGGGTAATAATAGGCTGACCCTGCCTACCTCGACCGGTGACGTTAGTGATAAATTTCTGAAATGAAAAAACTTTCTTCTCTCGCTCCCTACGCCCCCCTCCCCCTCGGTTTCTTTTTATATCGCCGCCGCGGCAGTGCGGGAATATCATGGCTGAGTGGATGGAACCCCATCGCCAGGGGCCCGGCGGCCCTCGCGCGTTTCGCTCGGGGGCAGTTTCGCGTTAAGTCGTTAGAGGTTATACCTTCGCTCGGCTGCCATTTTTATTTGAATAGATCGCTCGCACGAGCAACGCGCCGGAAGAAAAGTTGTTTCGCCGGGATGGTCCCTTTTCCTGCGGTACGACGCGGCCGATGCGACGGTGGGAGTTCCTTTTTCGGGAGGCTATTGCGGGATATACGGTGTATGGTCGCGGGGGGACGGGAGCGACGCGATATATGGCCACTTTTGCGTAGCTGCAGCGAGCTGGCTTCGTGCCACGAGGATCGCACACGGTTTCGCACCGGGGTGTCCGGTCCAGTTGGACGGAAATAAGCGCTTCTTTTTGCGGTATTCGTTCAGACGTCGCAGCTGCCGTGGACCCGCCTGCGCGTAGCTTATACTTTGGCGGCTCCATTGAATTATCCGCCCTCGACGTTTGTATCGGAACGAGATATTCTGCGCGGAGTCTCGTCGAATACCGAGAGTTCGAAGAAGTTCGAACCTTCGGGCCGCGCAAGGACGACCGCGTCACGCGGCTCGACGAAGGGCAAGAGGATCGTTACCACGCCATGCACGGGAGGGGGAGAAAGAGATAAGCTCGCGCGATATTATAGATAGATAATGGCGCGAGCGATCTAAATTTGCCCTGCTTAAAATTCGTCGAACGTCCGACGATCCCTCCCGGATCGCTCCCCGAACAGCCACGCGTGATCCCTCCTCTTTCCATCTCGCGTACGTCTCATTATTTCCTGCTTTTCCGCTTCCTGACTGTGAGACGCCGCTATTTATATTCTACTTACGATCCTCTCGGCGTCTTTCACCTCTCGATTTGCTCTCCCTTCTCGCCCCCAAATTCGAATTTGTATTCATCCGCCGCCATTGGTTTTCCTATTCCATTTGCCCACTAGTAAAAAGTTAGCGAAGCGCATACGCGGTGATTACCTTCAACGTTCTTCTGTTATTGTCTCGCGCAAAAAGGGCACGAAACATGAATTAACTGAGCTGTGCTTCTGATTGCGGCGGAGTTCTTTCGGAGGTTTTTCATTGCCACGGATGAATAATTCAGGAGGTCTCGCTCCGGCGAGATCTCCCTTCGAGTTACATCTCCACACTCCGCGCTCTCCTCCTCTCCCATCGTCGCACGCTCGTTCGGCCGGTCGGTCGCCGATTCACCTTCCGCTCCATTTCACCCTCTCCGTCTATTCCTTACTTTCTTAAATATACATTCATTCTTTCAGCCCCGCACCCTCGATGTCGGGACGATCCCCCCCCCCCCCTCATTCGATTTCAAGGCCTTGTTTCCTCCCGTGGTCCCCTCGACGCCCTCTCGGCCCTCCGGCGAGTTATCGCGAGTTGCGACTTTTATGCGAGCAGTTTTGTCGATTCGATTCGCAGATCCCTCGGCTTCGCGTCTATATCGAAGCATCCGAGGAGACGAGATGATCCGTGGAATGACTCGTGTAATTTGGAAATTGGAAAAAATTGTTTGATTTAGTTTTCGAGGGGGAATTCATTTTATTTGTTTCGAAGAGGCTTCTGCGTATCGAAAAATCTGTGGATGGTACGAGAGAAGAAATATTTTATTAGTTGTGCCTCGAAATATGCACCTACCTACTATTGATTTTCGCGGGGTATCCGTATTGAAATTCTAATGAGTATGTTTAATATAGAAGCTAATTTTTCATACCATCATGAAACGAGTGCATTTTCTATCCACACTGAGAAAAAGAAGAAGCTGTGGCAACTGTTTTGGATTCAACTGCTCCAGTTTTGTAATCAGCACCAGTTTTATGTAGTTATCGCAATAGTTCTTTTGTTTCGGTAACTAAAAATAGTTACAACTATAAAAACTGGTGCTAATTACCAAACTTAAGCAGTTGGTCACAACCACATTTATTTCTTTCAGTACACACTGAGAAAAAAATGTTGGTCAATCTGACCAAAATCCTGGAGACGATGACCAAACCGTTTGATAAAATATGGATCCTCTCCATCAGTTTCATTAAATTGATTACGAGTATTTTTTGGCTAGAATAACTAAACGTTTGGTTGGAATAACTAAACATATGGATAGAATAAATATTTGGTTCAAGCGACCAGTATTTTGTTTAGAATAACTAAACGTATTTAACTAGATGCGTTTTGTCATTTTAACTTCATTATTTTTCTTACACGGAAAAAAATAAATCGTAGCATTTTTACCGAGTTTGTGGACAATTTCGGGACAAGGGCAATTTATTGTTACGATAACTATAATTTTAGTAAAAATTGCAGCAATGCTCGCAAATTTAATAAGTTTTACTATAATTTTTGCTAAAATTGTAGTTATCGTAAAAAATAAATTGCCCCTGTCTCGAAATTTACCACGAACTTTGTAACTGCTCCGATTAATTTTTTTCTAAGCAGTGCATATACATATATATCAGACTTGGCTATATGTTCCGGCTCTTCGCATTTAAAATTTTTCATTTCGTTGGAGTATGTACATATATGGCGAAGGGGTACGCCGCACTGAACCGTGGGAACATTTTTTCTTCAGATTTCAGAAAGGAATTTTCCCTTCGCGTGGTTCGTACGTACTTTACTTCGCTATACGTTACTGTCAACCAAAGTCAACCTCCGAACCGTGTAACCTCTTTATTCCACCCCCATACTTAACATCCACACGTTTAGCCTTTCTTCTTGAATGTACACCGTAAGTATTTCTGTACCTACACTTATTTACCGACCTCGCGGTGCGAACATAACAAGTGGTTCAAACGAGCGTGATAATCGTCACGTCTCGCTACTGTAGTACAGAAACCACGCAAGACCTCGCAAGTGCATTTCGCAAAGAAGTACTCGCGTAACAACAATATAACTGTAGACTCTTACGGGAGAAGTCACGCACGAAAGTAGATTTGTAACACTACACGATTCAATGCCTTTATAAACACCTAGCTTTCACGAGTTTTACGAAGTGTCGAGCTTGATATTTATCGACCTCGTGTCATATTCCGCGCAGCTATAATACATCATGGCAGATTCTTTGCGATAAGTCGCGTATCCGATGAGGTAGAGGTGCCTGCGAAACTGGTAAAAGCTTCGGAGCACCTGCTTACGCGACGTATGAATATTTAACCGACCTTTACTCCGTAGTTTAGCTCCGTCAGTCAACTGCGCCGGACAGAGACGTGCATCGCGTGCGCCTGGGTATACGCGTGGAAAAGCATTGTAGGAACGTTACCTCTATTTTCTCGTCGTTTCGCTCCGGAACCGTATTCATTTTTAAGTGGTTCTTAATGAGAGACAAGCTTTCGCTGTAGGTGCACGCTCGAGAATGTACGTAACTGGGTTTTCGCTCGCATAAACGTTGGTTCGGATGATTTTCTGGATATTTCCGTGAATGGATTATTAATTGTATTATGTAATTGGAATTTCTATTATTTTAACGAACTTTTGTATATTTCATATAATAACGTATGTCTGTAAAGATTTCTGACGAACGTATTTCATGGTAGGCAGTCTGGTGATAATAAGCAAATTCTACAGAGACGCTGTGTAATCGTTATAAACATTATAAAACGAGTTTGTGAATGGAATGAAAACTAATCAGAAATGTTTAAATTAATGCGTTGTAAATACCAATATATCTTGAGCTACTCACCTAACCTCGATAGAGTAATAATGCATGGAACAAGTCGATGTAGCGTCGCTTATATAGGCAGTAGTAGTGAGTAGGTACGGGTAGGCATCGACAGTAGTGACGAGTAGATAAGGGCAGGCATCGGCAGTAGTAACGGATATTTACTGTCAGACAACGTGTATTCTTTCGGGAACACGCGAGCTTCTGCTGCTTTCATACTGTATTAGCTATCTCCAATAAATTAAGTAATATTTAATGTTTAAAGCTTCGATGCAACGATAATGAGACTGCTTCGAAGGAAGTCACACAATGAGCATTGCGTGAGTTCCGGAGATGGACAAAATTTCATGACCTTTTGACCTTTTCGATGTCCAAGTTGAAGCTACAAAGTAAATTGAACGATTCCAAAAAAATGCAAAAATAGAAAGGCTGCCTTAATATTTAAGAGAGAGTGATTTAGCTACAGTTCTTTCAGTTCTTTTCTTGATACTATAGAATTATAGATTGTACTACTCATAATCAGTCTACCTAAATCTTAAGCAGACTTCTAATTTTGCAGTATTTAAAAATTATCTGAAAGGATACACAATTCAAAATGTTATGAAAAGTACCATAAATGCATAATAATATATCAATTTAAAAGAAAATACTTTATCATAATTCTGACATTGCATTAGTAGAACGTAAAAGTATTTATTATGTTGAGGATTATAAAATTTTGATTTCGATTTATGGAAATATAGATACTTTACAATCAGATTTTTGTAACTACATTAATTTATAATATCTCTCCCAAATAGTCGATAATTCCACTTTTTTTATTTCAAATAATTTGTTTCTGACGAACGCCTCTTTTCACGCACGACTCTATTATTCTGCCTTTGCGACGAATTTCTTGCATGAAAATAAAACCACGCGCGTCATGCGACAAAAGTACCGCGGAAACGAATATTTGAAAATATTACCGGTCAGGGGGTCTAATAATAGCCTATAAACCGATGGAACAGAAAAGAAAGGAGGACAGTAAAAAAGACCCTCTCGACTCCTGCATTATTTTTCTCATACATTTCCTTCTATAAATATACGGTCCCTCTATGTGCATCGTTGTGTATGGTCGTATACATGATGTGCATGTATATTCCTCGGAAGGTCTTGAAGTCACGACGTTCATAAAACTGTTCCCCGCTCGTCACCTGCCTATGAAAAAGAATACGACGGACTTGACGGCACGACCAACCGAATCAAGCAAAGTGTATTTACTTATAATTCAGTTTAAGTTAATTCTAATTTCTTTTCATCCTTTACATCTCGATGAAAACCGCAGAATGAAGTCTACAAGTTAGTCTATTTAAGTACATCGGTGAAATTTATCCACCTAAAAAAAATAGTAAAGCAAAATATTGTAGGTACTTTAAAAAAATGTCAAAGCTATATCTATCGTTCCGTAACCGCGTGTTTCGTAATATATCTTCAGTCAAATTTGTAGACAGGTTTAATGGGCTACATTTTAGACGTCCCATGCCCCAACTCATTTGAGATTACTAATTCAATCAATTTGATAGAGTACCCGCCTCTTATACGAGCCAACCAGAAGAAGATTCCTTTCTCATTCGTCCTCGAGCAAGGACCTAATTGCTTTTGGAGTAACGAGAAGGTAGATGGAACTCATTAAGATCACTTACCAGTCTCCGCTCACGCTTAACACGTTTTGCGTCTCTTAATGGTACAGTACGTCTGTCGTTCCCCGATTCGAACTCGTCCTTGTATCCTCGCGAGGGTTCACTCGATCGCACCTTTGTTCGCATGAATTTCCACCTAGTTCGGGATACGGCGAGTTTCCCGAACGGAATCGTAGCCCGAAAGCAGCTACAACCCCCGGTATCCTTCAGCTCGTATCATTATGTATTTTTCCTCGAATTTCTATGCGGTATATCCCTTCCCTTTGCCGTCATTTACCCCGGAGTTTCCGCCTTCTTATTATCCATTCAACCGTTCCTCTATATCTACGCTCCCGAGTGAACCAGCCCGCTTTCGCGATCTCTTATACCAACATACACTTCCGTTCCAACTCAAATATGCAAAGGAAATCTTAATATCGCCGTGCCTTTCTAAAAAGGCGCATATAGATAAATTATTCAACGCATGTCACTGTGTATAGTCTCCACGTGCTTCACCTCCATGCAAATTATCTAACCAAATATTTCAGGCATGGAATATTCATTGCGCGGGGTAACGAGGATGATTCGGCGTAGCTTCTGTTCGGGAAGTATGACTATATGTATGCGTTCGAGATTGCGCGGAGGATGAAATTCCTGCATTTTGGAAATGACCATTCGTGAGAGTCTTCGAATTATGGTACACGATCTTCCTTGAAAGATAGTAGAGAGCTGGTATTCAGGATCGGAACGTACACTGGCGAAAAATAAATGGCGAATTGAAGTCAATGACTTTCTTGGCACTATTTATGTCGGCGGTTTACTCGAGTCAAGTAATATTTGTTTGGATTAAAGAGAAATTGACTAAATCCAAGCAAGCATTACTTGACTCGAGTAAACCATCGACATGAATGGTGCCAAGAAAACCATTTACTTGGAATCGTAACTTATTTTTCTCAGTGGATTAATAAATGTTATTGATGATATGATCACAAAATTATGGTTAACAAGTGAGATTTTAAGATGACTTGACTTTGACTTTTTGACTTTGATGACTTTTTCTCTATAAAGAAAAAAATTGAACTGGTCATGTACAGATATGCAGTATAATATTTTAAACGCGTACAGGAAAGTTTTGTACCTTGACGAGATTTATTTTTCAGAGAGAAGTAACAAAAAATAGAAAGTATACTAAGAGAAGAGTTTATTTGTAGTTTAAAGGTATATTTGACTATGGCGAAAGAAATATTTCGTTGGATTAAATAAATACATTAATTATTAGAATGTCTTTTTTATTCAAACAGAAATAAAGTAACATTAATAATGAATATTTACCTGGCCTAAAGGAATATTTTTTCTTCATAATCAAGCATACGTATATTAATTATAAATAAACTATTTTCTCAATATATAGTACTCAAACAAATATTATATTTAATACGATAGTAGAAAAGATAACTTTTTCGTAGGGGTTTTAAGTCACGATTATTTATTGGATTTTATAGAAGAAGCCTACCTTAAGTTATGGAAAATTATACAGATCTTAATAATCTTAAATCTAGAAGGATATTCATATCGCGGTCTTTTTTATACATATCTATGTTAGCTTTCTGAAACTCGTATATCGTCCAAAATACATATCGGGGGTCAAAGTGCAGTACCTCGTAAGTGGTTGAAACTAAATTTTACAGGAGAGCCAAGAAACATCTGATGGTGATGGACAGTATAAAATTGGATTATATTACATAAAATTAGTATCAAAGGATCATTTAAAATATAAAAAATCTACTATGGAGGCACCAGTATTACACACTTTAGAAATTAAATACCACGAAAACCCGAAAAAACTGCAGATACGAGGTACTGCACTTTGACCCTCGATATTTGTGTTCGAAGAGTTTCTTTTTTTATATAAAAAAGAAAGCGCCCCTCTCGTATCGTCGAAGATTGATAAATCGATCGTCGCCATTAAATTGATTGTGAGACGTACACAAACGTTACGGAAGCTCGCCCGTTGATTAACAGGTGCCGGTACAAAGGGTAGTTATTCCTTTCAGACGGCAAATACATCAATCATTTCTACGTAACCTACCGGGGAACAAAATCGCTTGAAAATATATATGACATTTTCATCAATACCCCCGAGCACACACACAAGGAGCGAGTCTCCCCTACTACGACATCGCATTGCCTTATCTCTCGCCTTATCCGGAAAGGATGGACGGACGGGGCTCAATAGCGCATAAATCTGACGATAAATCTAGTAGAGTTAGGTACTTTTTTTCTTCGCTCGATATAAAGTAGTCGCGTAAAAAGCACTGTCACTACTCTAGAACTCGAATGAGAATAATTAAACGGACGCGATGTGCAACGCCCGGTTGGGAGATTACTTTCGAGATTATACGAGTTCGACTCTTATTGTTAGAATGATACGTACCTACCTTTTATATGAGTTCCTTTTACGATATGGTGGATAATGTGGTGCTTTCTCGTGATACTTTTAATGATATAGCCATTCCGATTACCCTCCGTAATGAATATTTTAAGCTGGTAGTCAGACGCTTCCGGTGTCGAGCTCAGGATATCATTATTTATTACGTAGTCTTTTTAAAATTTATTGTTCCGTCTTTCAGCTCGAGTAAAAACTGTCCGACGGAGGGAAGGTTAACGGTAGAAGTTATTTATACAATTTTCTTAATGTTATTTTCTTTCAATTTTTACCATCTATTATTTCTAGTTACTTAACTATTTTCTTCTTCTCACTACTTGATTTTATTTTTCAATTCTAAATACTTTTGTTTAAAGTGGATTATGAAGTAACTCATTTGAGAACTCCACTCTTACAAGGAAACCGTCCCAGGCGTACCTCGCCGATTTCGTTCGTTCTGATAATGTTATTCTACATCAAAATCTAAGAGATACGTATTTTTTTATCAGCGGATAAACATTTCTAGGGGGTGAAATTAACCCTCAAAGTTGACAGTTCCTAGGTGTGATTTCTGGTTTTAACATACTTGCAATTGATCTTTTGAAATGAAACCAAGTGGAGAATAATCTACATAAAAAATGATGAAAAATGCAATTTATTACATTTCGTGAGGGTAATTAATTAAACAATTATAAAGGTTAACATTCACAAAATTGCTGTAAAAAACTTGTTCAATTTTTAAATTAATTACCCTCACGAAATGTAATGAATTGCATTTTTCTTAATTTTGTATGTAGATTATTATCCACTTGGTTTCATTTCAAAAGATCAATTGCAAGTATGTGGAAACCAGAAATAACTCCTAGGAGCTGTAAACTTTGAGGGTTAATTTCACCCCCTAGAAATGTTTTTCCGCCGATAAAAAAAAAATACATTTCTCTTAGATTTTGATGTATTACAGTAACATATATCAGAATGATCGAAATCGGCGAGGTACACCTGGGATGGTTTCCTTGTTAGTCCCATTTAATTGCAAGAATATGCGGGAATTTATTTTTCAATCAACCCCCCCCCCCCATACATACTCTCAGTGTACTTGCTGAAATATTATTATATATTTTAGAAGATTACAGGAAAGCATACTTCAACGCATGAAATGCGCTACGATTGCGGATGAACTTTTACAATTTATAACGTTATTGCTGAATGTTACGTCGTTTTACTTCTCGAAGTTATTCTATCTACCTACTTTACATTATATATATTCGTAATATATTGTACGATGAGACCCTAGCCGCAATTTACATATCAGGGTCCTCCAATGCCAGACAGGTTACCCGACCGTCTTATAGCAATCCATTTCTCAGCGTAATACGTAGCGCAACTTTTTTTTCTCGAGAACTGTATTTTCGCTTAAGTATAGCGAATTTACATAAAATTATGATGCGAGTTTGTTTCACGAGGAGACGGTTCTGCTGTAAGGAGTTTTATTATCTCGACACGATGACGTAGTTCTCTTGCTCTTTTATTTCATTTATTTTATATGGTCTATACACACCTCTGACGCGCGGTGTACCAAAAGAGTTATAATATTATTATGTTTGCAACCTATTGCTCTTATTTTTTAAATTAGGTAGGAACTAATTGTGTTTCTCATTTCATGAAAGATGCATAGGTATGACTATTTTGCGCAAAAATACGACTAGAAAATCTATGAAAAATCTAAAGTTTTATCTCAACACGATGATGTAGCTCTTTTGCTCTTTTATTTAATTTTTTTGTACATGGTTTACACGTTTGACGGTATGAAAAAAGTGATACATTATCTTTGCAAACTATTGCTCTTATTTTTTAAATTATTTATGGATTAATTGTGCTTCTCATTTCATCAGTGATGCGTAGGCATAACTATTTCGTGAAAAAATGCGTCTAGAAAATCTACGAAAAATCGAAATGTGTAAAATATGAAAACGTTAGTACAGTTTGGCTATCTAACTTAACGGCTTCTCCTTCTATTCAAACTTCCGAACGTGATCAACGTTCGTGGCTTCCGTTTCGAAGTCGTAACTTACCTGGCATACCTACGTTCGACTTTTATGACCAATTGAAGTTAGCGCTGGCGATATTTCTTTCCAAAACTGCATCGCCAATAGACTAAAAATAGATTCAAACTTAATTTCGGAAAAACTTGAATGGCCTCGATGGAAAGTTAGATGTTTACTCGAATTCAGAATGTTCTCGAACACCCGCGATTTATACTTATAGGAATGCATTCATCAGCCATGCATAAAGTCACTTGGCAGTAGAAGGGTTTTCGATAGCATCGATGAGTTCGATGAAGTAATAAGAAAAGTTGGTCGAGAAATATATCGTCCGGGAGATTTGAGATCGTCGAAACTCTATTCGCGCGAGAGGATTTCCAATATTTCTGATAGATTTCGCAATAGTTTCAGTGAACTTTCGTGGATAATTAATTTTTTAAGATACATTCCAGTGAGCAAACAAAAAAGGACTAGTGGCGATGACGAATGAGAGAAAGAGTGGATGAGCGTTAATCTGTAACATTGAAAATCGCATTCCTTTGGGAAAGTTTCTACGGCTGCGGGATTAAGATATTATTCACAGTCGCAGCCGAAGCAATTATGAACTTCTATATTAACGATTATATCGAAAATAATTTAATAATGATGACGAGCGGGTCAAATGAGATTCGTTTAATTTCGGAAGACTTTTTCAACGATCCAGCGAACCGAGCGAAACGCGCGGCGGTCGTGGATCGATGGCGGAAAGGGCGGCGTTGGTGAAATTGAAATCCCATGAAAGTTCATTCGTTCGAAACTCTGATTATTTTTTCAAGAAAAGGAATCCCCGGATAGCCTAGATTTCGGTATATCGACAATGAGACCGGGGTTGGGGGAGAATCGTTATTGAATTGTGAATTCGGAGCGAAAAGCAGCGTCGAAGATCGGGTAAAACGTTCTGCTCTCCGTCCGAACCCCTCGAAAAGTTCCGCGTTTGGAATTCTCATTATCGTAATGTAGTTCAAGCGCGACAAAACTGCCTTTTCTTTCATCCCGCGCTGAGACCCCTCTCGAGGCGATATTTCGATCCATTCGCAGAAAGCTTCTGATTAATTTTCCAATTTATATACGTTATGAAGTCGACGTGAAGAGGAATATTTAGTTAATTGAGTACGTTGAAATATATATTAAATTAATATAATTGCACCCTCTCCGCATTAAATTTAATGAGCGAGTATATGCAAATTATAAAACTCAATTGAATTTCCATGCTTTCTTTAATTTCTAGAAATGCTATTCAATTCAGTTTTTTCTTTAATGTTTATTTGAAAATATTGAATTTAATATATTTATATAAAATTACTTTACGTACTGTATCGAAAATTCAAAGGTAAATATTCTACAGTGTGATCTGATAAGCATAAATTGTATATTAGGCCTTATCAAAAAACACTAATTTATAGATTCATATTTGTCGTGAAAATTTTCTTTTGATGTAATAGTTATGAATTATGCGTATCTGAGACTAAGATCGATGGAATAATGTTTCCGCTAACGAACTTAATTTCTTTATAGCAACTAATTTAGAAGAATTATATAACAGAAGGCGCACTTAAGAAAATTTGATCACTCTTCTTTTGAAAGGGCTAGCTGTAGAGCTACTACACTATCGATAAAGATACCCACCCGCATGGAATTTAATGCTCTTCTCCGCTACGTATAGTTTTGCTTTCAGTCTCTTCTTCGATCCTCTTCGAATCCATATCCATGAACGTTTTTCTCCCATTTCGTCCCTTTTATCGAAAGTAGTGCGCACTCGAGAGATCTCGGCATCGAGATAAAGCAAATGTCAAATTAAATGTTCATTCACTTCTAGAATGTTGATATTCGAGTATAAGCTCTCGAAGTATCCGCACGAGAGAGAATTGCCAATTCCAGTACCTACCGATGCAACTTAGGACAATTTGTTTGTATTTTCAGACTCTTTAGTTCTCTCTCTCTCTCCTCTCTTCCTCTCCCCCTCCCTCTTCTTCCCTCCCTCCCTCTCTCTTTTCCTTTCCCTCTCTATCTCCATTTTTCCTCCTATCTGTTATCTCTCTCTTCTCCCTCCATCTCTTCTCTCCCCCCTTTCTATTCCTCCCTCCTCTCTCTCTCCTCTCTTTCTCCCCCTTCTATCTCTTTCTCTCTCTTCTTCTTTCTCGGTTTGACTTGGCCGTTATAAAAACAGTCTCGCGACAGCTCCAAGTTTTCCGCGGTGTACTCTCAAATACCATAAAAATGTTCAGTCGCCCGCGGGAGGTGGGTCGCTCTACTTAAACTTTATTACAACTTTCGGGCAAGGAGACCGGGGTGCACATGCTTTCCTTCAATCGTGTGAACGAGGAAGCAGGCGCGTGTGCTGCGCGAAGAAGTGTCGAAAAGACGCCAGGCGCGGGTACCCCGGGCGAAACTTGGCACTCTCATAGAAAATTAAAATTGTGCCAGGCCGTACCACACTTTTATCGGTCTCGAGCAAAGCCGGACGTGGAGTTTTCTCTTACGAACGGAATTCAAGCTACCGCGTATATTTACTGCAAATAAAATGCCCTATACCATATGAGACTAAACTTACTTGTCAGCAAAAACACTTCAATCACTATTATCTCAGTACCTATGCGCTTTTGGCTTATATTTATATAATACTTTTTTTGAAGATTATATGTTTTTATCTACAATAAAGTCTTATATCGATATGGGAGAAAATTCATAAATAATGAGATAATAATGATTGAAGTTTCTTTCCTGGCGAGTAAATTTAGCCTCACATGATAAATTAACCAGATTGAGAGAAAAATGTAGTAACTTTGGACTAAATCGGCGGTTAAGGGTGGGTAAATACAGATTTAGTTACTTGGACTAATAATTGCCTCGAACGAACTATAGCCTGCTTCCTTTAAGTAGCCGTTAATCTTTATAACCAAATTTATTAGTCGGGGCAACTAATTCTGCATTCCCTCATCCGTAAACAGAGACTTAATTGAATAGACCATTTTTTTTTCTCTCAGTGCAATCTTGGTGAGTTCTGTAATATTCTTATGCACTAGTGATGGCGTTGGTTCATTTTTGTTTTTTTTTCCCTTTCGTTTTGCACGTTATATATTAGTTTCATTTTGTCTCGATCCTGGCTATTTCATAAATATTGGCCTGCGCCACCAACAGAGAAATTCTTTTGTCTTGAATGCAGAATTTCCATTTTTGCTACAAATGTGAAAATCTGATGGTCGAAATTGTAAAATAATCTCACCAGAGACTAATTATGTATACCTAGCGTCAATGATTCTGATGAACCCGCTTTGGGTGACGGTACTTTTCGAGTCGACCGTAGCTAAACGGTACGAGCGGATTTTCTTGTTTTGCCATGAAGGACCAATCAATCAAAGGACCAATATGTTAAAACAATAAGATTTGTTCGTACCGTTTATAGCTACGGTCGACTTGATACAATATTGTCACCCAAAGAAAGTCGATTAGAATCATATAGACGCTGTAGATATATTTCTTATTTTGTGTATGAAGTAGTATTCTTATAATGTATAACTAACAGTTATGCTAGAAAGATTTCACTATTGTGTGACGAAAAGTGAGCGCGCGTATCTCTATTTAAATTAAATTATACACGATTTATGTCTCTACAGATTCTATTTTAATCACTCTCCCATGTGCATCCGACCTCCAATCTACTCTTATGTACTTTGCAGACAATTCCTGAGTTTCCGTTTATTCCGGTCGATCGATAGGAACTCGAAGTAGGTAATTATTACTCTCTAACTACAGAGAGGAAAAAATGTAATTAATTGGACCAAATATATAACCTTCGATTCATAGTTGCCGATTTAGTTAGCCCAAACGAATAATAATTTACTAAATTGAACTATAGCTCGATTTCATCAAACGATAATTAATCTTTTCAACCAAATATATTAACTAAAACGAATGAATATCCATTCCATTATCCGCGACTAATGACTGAGTCGCACTAACGCCATTTTTTCATTTCCCAGCAGCAAGTAAATATGTTTACTCTCCTCTTCAGAAATATTTTGTAAACCGGGGAAGGAACTAACGTTGGAAATACCCTCACTTATTTATCTGTCAAGGACAAAGACTAAAATTGCAACCCCTCCCCCAACCGACTCCCTTTAAGCGTCATAGAAGCAGTATAAAAAGGTGAGCTCACGTCTAGGAAAGTTTTGCGCAAAAAAAAAAGATCGATAGAATGTCTCGAGTATAATGGGGGGGGGGGAGGGGGGGCTGGCGAGTACATAAGATTGTATAGGAGTACAATGAGCCGGAGAGAGACCATTAGACCCGCCAGAGAAACATTCTGTCGAGGGATAAGAGAAGAATATCGGGAGTGGGAAGGATGCCGAAGGAGCGAGACGAGTTTCTACGCGGACTCCGGCAGAAGCGATAGAAACTCGTCCTCGCGCGAAAGGAATAATTATCTCGTAATTATATAGCAGCAGCTCCAAGCCGGCTCAGTAATTCCTTTGATTCTTGGTCCCCGAGCAGGATGAGAGCATAATGCTACCTCTACTCTATTTTGAGAGGAATTAACGAACCGCTTGGTATGTGCTCGTGAACTTATGAGAGTGAGGTGCATTCAAATTGAAGCGCAACGACGATTGTACGTACATTTATCGCGAGTTTCGCGAGAAGGAAGCTTCACGTGAGATGCTGGGAAAGTCATCTTTGCGGGTCTTACCTATTCTCTAGTGGAAATTCAAAGTTGTTTACGAATGTCTCGTTGGAAAGAGCGGAGCCTTCGTATGAACGAAGCCAAGATTTTGCGAGCACGTCCTGCCAACTAAGTACACTTCCGGTCGTTTGGTCGAACAATTTTTTCGGAGAGAGCGAGCCAAACGCATTTTCTATTCTTGACGTGGGCGATTTGTCGTGATAGTCGGTGGAAGGTTTGAAGGACTCCGGGGAGAATGATCAAGGCCACGGAAAGTAAAATGTCGGTGTTTCAGAAACGTCGTAGTTTGTTCCATCGCGGCCGATGGCACTGTGAATTAGTCATTTATATTTTCCGGTGACTGCTTCGTTCTGAAATCTGAAAATCGAAGTATTTCAGAAGGAAAGTGAAAATCGATCAGAGTCGCGTGTGAATAATCGATGAATAATGAAATAGGTGAAAACTGAGCGAAATAGGATATCCGTGTAGACCCCTTTTTCTGTGAGTGTTAAAGAAATGCAGACGTCACTGAAAGTATTCTATTTTTCAGTACTTTCTCTTACTTAAGAAAGCGAGTGACTGAAAACCTGGAAAACAGGGAAAACCGGGAAATGTGAGAATATTTGATCAGTCAGGAAAAAGTCAGGGAAATATGAGGAAATTTAGGATTTTTTTCTGGAAATTATAAATACAGGGAGAACTTAATTTCTCGAAATTTCATTACTGAAACATTTTACGATGCAATTTGTGCTGTTGCTTCAGATATCTCCAGTAGTAGCATACGTGTGTCTCATCAACTAAAATTAGAGAGTCTCTATTATCAACGTACCTTTCTTAGTGTATAAGCCTCTTTGCAGTGACCCTCGTAATCTTTAAATGTTGAGTTTGGTTCCAGTTCGTATTCTTAATTGTATTATAATTATTCATAGCTTTGTTGATTATGCACAGCTCCTAATACTCGTATGATAAAAGATATTAAAGAATATTGACAAAATTTGATCTGAAATAGTCAGGGAAAAATCAGGGAAATGTCAGCGAATTTTATAATCAAGTTTCTGTAGCCACTCTGATAAATTCGACTTATCATTATTTAATGTTATCAGCGCAATATATCGAGTGTCGCACGGAAAACCAATCAGGTGGGGACCTTCTGAATTTCTTAATGAATCAATCGAGCATCGTCCAAGCAGTACCAAGTTCAAATTCAGAAGGCCCCCACCTGATCGGTTTCCCATGCGACATTCGGTAGATGTCATCAATAAGGGAAGCTGCAAACATAAAAATTGATGCCGCATCAAAATCCTAAAAATTAAAAAAATTTCTTTACTTGTCAAAGTTCTAATGAGTAGAAACGATTAAATAATTGCAATAGGATTAAAAGAAACTAATAAAAGAAATATGTAATTCTAAACGACCATTAACATTATTAAACTTTTCGTATAAACGTTTACGGTAGATTTGCCGCGAAAAAATCTGCAAACCTGTCGCCTACAACGAGGTTCTCGCGAAATCGTCTATTTATAATACCAATCTACGTCAAATGGAATATGTAATGCTGCGAGAAAGTCGGCCTAGCGGGATGAATTATAAACTATTCATTTGCCGGATATTAAAATAAAGTTTTAAACTGACGGCTCGTGCTGTACGCCGTAAGGGATGGCCCTGAGAGACGGCGGTGTGGTGCATTTTTCGCGTCTGCAGGAAACGGCATACGCTGCGCTTATTTATTTACAGGGGGTATGATTTATGCCTTCTTCCACGGCACAAATTGCCCCCTTTGGAAAAACTCACGGCGCTGCCGAGACTTTCCAAGGTTACAAACTCGTCGCGAGGGGTTGGAACTCGGGGAATCCCGTTTGTAACTCCGACGGAACGAGTCCGCATAATTCATTCTCTCGGCGCGTCGTAGCATCGTACGTTAAAATTCAGAATAGCAGTTTCATCATCCGCTCGAGTTTGCGAGATTCAAACTACCCTCGATGCTGTAGCTTTGGCTTGCACTTTAAAACTGTGTACGCTAGGAAACAAATTCATTCGTATCAGCTGAATTTTCACTTCCCCACTCGTTTATAACGGCGATATGTTGTTCTATTTGCCGAAATTTTGTAGATTGTGTGAACAGCAAATCCGCTCTTATTGCCAGTAGGGAAGCAAAAAGTCAGGTCGTTCAAATCAATTCTTTTTTTCGGGGCAGACTATTAAAAGGAAAAATTTATATGTTTGGTGTGTGATACGAATGACTGGGTTTAATATCTTCATCGTCTTGATTATTTTAAATATTTTAATATAACATATCATGAGAAATAACATGTTGTATTAATCTTAAAAAGTAGTCCAATATGAAGGTATATACTGAGAAAAAGGATGTTTCGAAATGTAGCAATCAATTCCAGAAGGTATGGGGGGAAAAACAGGTAAGAAATGTAATGATGGGACGATTATGAACTCAGTTAAATACTATATTGTAATGTATAAGACTTGTATGTACTGTATAGGGCTATATTAGATTTAAGTTTAAATCTGACAGAAGTAAATTTTATACAGTGTAGTATTTAACCGAATTTATAACTGCACTGTGTCACTGGATTTCTTACCTGCAGTTTTTTCCCCATATAGACTTTCTGGAATTGATTGCTATATTTTGAAACATCATTTTTCTCAGTGTACCGATAATTACTCCGAATAAAGGCTTCACCGCTTAATCTGTTTCACGGTATAAGATCAGAAATTGACCCACTTACAAATAATTACACATTTATTCAAATATTTCGAATGGTTTCTAAGAAAATAATGTCTCAAGCTAGCGCCTTTTAAACGAATTAATTCTTCCATCCCACGTCGAATTTTACAGAACGATAAATCCAGCATTGGTCAGTGACGAGGGTCACCGTGTGTGCTTCGCGCACGACGGAACGTGCCTTGGACAGAAGGGGCACTGCATAGGTGACGCGTTCACTGGCATTCCAACTCTCCAAAGTTCTGCATCGCGGCTCGCTACCGCGGAGTTAAACTGTCGCGTAAGGTCACGCTCGAGTTATTACGCGTGCGGAACCGGCTTTACGATGCGTTAGGAGTTCCTAGAAAAAAGTGGTCTGCGAGCTGTAGCGCCATGGTACGCCAGCTTTATTTACGTCGGCGGCATGAAACCCCGATAAACAGTGTCGTCTGGGCGAAAGCGGAACAAATGTCTTCGCAGAGGAACGACGATACTTTATATTTATCGTCGTGAATTTCCACGACGAAATTGTATAGTTGGGGCGTAACTCGTTTAGGTACAATTTTCGAAACGATCGGCGCGCCCTGCGGCGAAATTGTCGAGAAAAAACTGTCTCGCGCGTAAATCGATACAGTCTTGAACGCGTACGGATAAGAAGCCAGGGGGCATGCGAAGAAAGTTATCGATGCGCATCTTCGTCGTGCGATTTTTTACGCGACAGACGCGTCCAGAGGTGGTGTAATTCGATAAAATGATAGGTATTGATACTTCTTTTTAGCAGTTCTTTCTTCATATCACTTAATTAACCCTTAACTGAGCGTGTGGCGATCTCTGAAATGCTAGCGCAAATTGAAATTACGGTATTTCTTAAACCATTAAATTTCGTGTGACGAGACTTCATGTATTTGTCAATATGTACCTAATAATTGGTTTCGAAATATGAGGGCAGAGTGAAGAGTCCGATACTTTTTAAATTAAACAGTTTCTTTTTTATGAATTGTGTACAATTATTATACGTAGAAATTTCGAATATTCCAAATCCTTTATCTCCGGAAGTACGATATATGATAAAAAATGAAAGATTATACTATAAAGAAAATTCAGTTCTCTGTAGATTTATTTTCTATTATTTTTTTTTATATCTTTCATATTTCATAAGATATTACCGATTATACTTTGAGGCGTGTCGTTTGGTGTCTCAGAGATGCAACGCGCCCAGAGTTGAGGATTAATTCCTATTGCACCTTTATTTATTTGTATGGGATTTTTAAGCAAGTAATTGTACCTATCACACATACAGTTTCTTTTTTATCATACTATTTTGTAATGGAAAACATTGCAAGGCACATTTATCGACGATCGATTTCCCTTTTTTACGCAATGCGATCTGGAAAAAATTCAACTCCTGCAAGTGCAACAATATGTTTACCATATATGCACTGTCAGTTCGAGTTTATATGCCTCTTTCGTATCTGAAATACGCGAAACAACGAAATCATCCGAAATATCCGCAAAATATCCGAAATCCTCGATGAAATAAGACACATAGGAACGGCGACGCGAAAGTAGTCGAGGGTGAGGACGGCACGCGCCGGAGTAATCGCTCAAGAGCGCGAGTTAATCCTTTCCACCCGTCTCCCTTGCCACCCCGTTTCGCCACCGCGGAAATATTACACGTTACCCGGGATTTGCCGTGTGTCCGGAATACGTATATATAGATCTTCCTCTCTTACCCCCTGAAATCATATTTCCAGGCAAAGTTTATAGACTGCAGAAACTGGAAAGGAAAATGCATTGGTCGTCATTTATAGAATCGGTCGTTATACGCGGCGAAGAATGATTGGATTTCTCGGTTGCTCGATATGAAATGGTCGCTCCTTGTCATATATTTCTCCGCGGAGAATTAAGAAAAGAGATTGCGTGCGTTGTTATTCCCAGTTGGATGATATCAGAGAGGGCTATTAATTCAATCTGTTTCTCTCTCTCTCTCTCCGCATTCAGTCGGTGATAGCGACTTCGAACGGATCATTAAAAGCTATGATACCCCGAAAGAAATGTTTAGGTTGCTCAGTAATTGAGCCGGCAGCTGGATTAACGACTTAAAGCACTTTAAGCAGTTTCTACATATTTTTACATATTCATAGTCTAAGATACTTATATTATATATTTTATTAATTTAATGGTGATGTGTACATAATTATATATCGATGAACGCGCTGTTTCAGAATGACGCGCGCTCTCTACAACGCTGTGTCAACAATTTTGGCTGACCGAAATATTGCTTAAAATTACTATTTTTATGTACACATATGATTCTCTTTAGGTTTAAACTGCACATTACTCTTCACATAAAAACAGTTTTTTTCAAACCTGAAAAAAAAATCTTTCATTTCTGGAAGAACGACTTAATTACTGCTTTAAATATTCATCTATATTACTTTATTTTCTTAACACATTTCTTATTTTCCTCTACTTCCTTTCTTTTTGACATACGAACGTACAAAAACATATGTGTAGGATTTATTCTGGAGTAGAAAAAATAGTTTATTAAGTATTTAAAACTTTGAATTGAAATTTGTATACAAAAACTTAAAGTGCTTTAAGCTGTTAGTCCAGCTGCCGGCTCAATTATGTAGTATAGCTCTGCTGGCTATATTTTAAGATTAAGGTGACGGGTTAACTAGACACTATAGGTAATACAGTGGGAATCCAAGAATTTGAGCATTGCTGAAATGACTACACGTATAATTGAAATAGCTATTTATTCTGTTAAACTAGAAATAAGTATTGCTAAGGCCAACAGAAAACTATTATAGTTATGAGTATTAGATACTATTCTTGACTTCCGGGTGGTAACCGCGTCCAGCAATATTATTTGGCCGTTGTTTCGCAAACATTGCAGTTTGCTTTATCAGGGCTAATGACCTTCTGATGCTCAAAGAAGAAGATATAGGAAAACATAGGACAATAAAATAATATCGGAAAATTATTCTTATATTAATAAACCACTAGCATTGTCGTACAATCTGTAAAATTGTTCTCAATGTATCACTTATCAAATCAGTGCACATGAAAGACCAGAAATAGGTTCGGATAGTCATGTGGGACACATCATATAACGCAGTTACACGACAAATCGACATGACCGACGACACCGAAACGTTACTCGAGATAAGTACATGACGTGGACAGCCCAAACGTCCAGCCTATACCCAGCTGCAACACGCCGGAAGACTCAATCGATTACGCTTTCCGACACTAACACGATTACGCCGCGTCTACCACGCTCGCCCCTAATTTACAACGTCAAGACCCCCGACTCGAAACTGCCAACGCTCTGGCGCCACCCGGAAGACGTTTATACCCACTTTATCACCCCGGTATATATTTTTTTTTCGTACACTCGTCACTTTAATACTCTCGCGCTCGCATCCACCCAACCGCACCTGGCGCTGCCGCGCTTCGAGCGGCGATATCGACAGTAAAATTAAGTACTCTTTACGCGGTGACGTTACGGTCGGTGCCCGCGACACTTATCGTTACGCTTCCTCGCAACCGGAAGTCGCGTCCTCCCCCGTTCGCGTTGTAGGTGTTCCCAATAAACGCGCGAAGCTCCCTCTGAATTATCACCTGCACCCCGCGTACGAGAATACATACGCGCGGTGCATATGTGGTTGCTACGGCGGCGAGCGCTCGTATGCTTCCGCAGCCGCGAAATTTATCTAAGGCGCAGGGGTGCGCTCTTGTAAATGTCTAAAGCCGAGGCCAAATTCAGCACGTCAACCGACGAGTCTCGAGGGTTAAATTTGTTCGAGCGACTCGCCGCGATAAAACTTCTTTTATATAGGTATACACGCGTGCTCCGGAATCGAGGGAGCGCGCAGAGCCGGCGTCGGTATATGGGAAGTAATATTTTGAAATTCTTTGCGCGGCTCTCTTTCGGGATACGCGCGGGAGGATTGAAGCCGCGGCGTAATTAAATTGAACCAGTGAGAGAGCGGCGGGAATTCCGCGCGGTACGGCGTCGCGGTGTTGCTTTTTGTTTTCGGAGCGCGGGCGTTAAAAAGTATCGCTTGTTTCCGGTTGCGAGGTACGCGAATAATTCGCGGTAAACCCCTTCAATTAGACGTTCCTCGCATTCCTCGAGGGCCCGCAGTGCGGGTCGAATGAAAGGGCGATTATCGCGAAATTATCGTCGACTTTTCAAATTAATCGTCGGACGCACAGGGTGACCGGGGAAATTTTTACCGAAAGTACTGTACTCGCGGGGTATTATCCGCATGCCACTCGACTTTCTCACGGCACTTGACACACGCTCGGTAGCTGCGCACTCGTATATCTATAGGCGGTACTTACCACCCAGTGCATCGCGCAAAGCGTCATTCGCGTGTTTTTGCCTCGTACGTCTACGCGTACTGGCTTATCCCGCGAGGGATTATTTCGCGAGAACTTAAAGAAGGATAATTCTTTAAAATTGGACTCTCTGGTGTAATGGAGGATTTTTACAGAGCGGACGAGAATGAATTTGACGGGAACCGGTCAGTTAATTTTACCTCGAGCTGGTTTTCGAAATGCTTCAGTGGGGAATAGCGATAGGTGACAATAAAATGAAATCTGTCAGATCGTATTCCATACACTGAGACCAAATTTTGCTTGATCGAAATAAACGTATTTTTCTATAGTCCTAAGAGCACATTTATTTAATTCGAATGTGAATATCGATTAGGTCGAAATATTATTCAATTAAATCAATAATATTCATATACCTCCAATTGATATTCATTCTAACCGAAAAAATGTGTTCTTAGGAGCATTCAAAAACACATTTAATTGACTCAAGTAAATTGTTGTCTTAGTGCATATATGTATCGCGTGGGTGAATAAAACTGAATGCGTCTGATGAGCAGGAAAATTGAATTTCATTTGTTTGAGAAGTTTGCTGTACGAAAAATTTAACGGCGACTAAATACACTTATGAGAAAAATTATGACTAGACGTTTTATTTATACGTGAACGGCAAAATACTCATTTTCATTGCGTCGACAAATATGTTTGGTTGTCGTAATCAAACTTTTCGAAACATTTTGTTGGCACAATTAATATGTATTTATCGCAACCGAACGTTTGGTTAACATTATTGATGATTTTTTTAATAGAATTTTTACCTCTTTCCTAAAGAAATTTTTCCTTTTGGGCACTCGAGGAGTACGGGTCTAGAATTGGGAGATAGAATTGGGAGATATTTTAATTTTATTGGAAAGCAAGATAAGAATGGTTGTTAATATATACACAGTTGGACATTTTATGTTGGCATCGGTCGACCTATTTTTGTATATTTATTGGAATCAACCAACTCGTCGTGTAAGCCCAACATTTTTTGTATTGTACAATATTTATTTCTCATATACATGACTTCCGCCTTTTACATTTTCGACCCTCCTCCCCCCTTTTCTTCATATTGACTAAACATTCTTATACTGAAGCCACTCTCCATTTCTCCTTCGAATCCATCTGCCGATCCTCATCCCTTATTTCTCGCTCCATGCCTTCCACCTCTCCTTGACCCTGCCTCATTTGCAGGCATCCCGTTCTGCTCCCCTTGTCCTTCCTCTAATCTTCTCCAATGATTTCCTGCCCTTGGTCCTCCCTTTTTATTTCTCCTTGTTCTTTTTTATTCGTCTATCAACCTTCCATTGCTCTTTTCGTCCTCGCTTGACCATTCCTCTTCTCTCTCCTGGAGAGGAGAAGAGGTTCTGAGGATCCACCACTATTGCCTCTTCTCGTCTTGCTCTCCTTCCTTTCTTCTTCTCCCCGCCTTCTACCCTTCTTTTCGATCCCCTTCTTCCTTCTTTTCATACTGGATCCGCGTTCCTGCTCTCCGTAAACAACACATTCTTGGTATTAAAATCGACAAAAAGAACGTTACAATTTTCAGAAAGAGTGTTAACACAAAAACACGTACACCCATACATTAACACAAAGAATTAGTTAATTTTAATATACAGGGTGTTTCAAAAGTAAGCGTAAACCTTCCGGGGGCGTAATCCTCGGCTAAAAATAAGACAAAATGTTCCTATCATCATGGGTCCAGAAATGCTTTATATAAAGAAGCTACGCCCCTTCGAATGGGGCACTCTGAAGACGGTTTTTCCTCAATATTTCCGAAACCGTTAACAATAAAATTTTGAAAATACATACACGGTATAAAGTTTGGCGCTGAACTCGATTCTGAATTCAGAATTAAAAAATTTTTGTCAGGGGCGTCACATACCAGGAAGGTTAATGGCTAAAATAACCCTATTTTCAGAAATAATTTCCTCGAAAACGGTTCATTCTATCGAGATGAACTAAGAGTAGGTACCTTTTTTACGTAAAAAACTTTGAAATTTTATAATTTTGAACGAAACCCGTAATAAACTGAAACATAACAAAATAAGGTTATTTTAGCCATTAACCTTCCCGGTATGTGACGCCCCTGACAAAATTTTTTATATTCTGAATTCAGTATCGAGTTCAGCGCCAAAAGTTTATACCATGTCTGTATTTTCAAAATTGTATTGTTAACGGGTTCGGAAATATTGAGGAAAACCCGTTTTCAGGGTGCCTCATTCGAAGGGGCGTAGCTTCTTTATAAAGCATTTCCGGACCCATGTTGATAGGAATTTCTTGTCTCATTTTTATCCGAGGATTACGCCGCTGGAAGGTTTACGCTTACTTTTGAAACACCCTGTATATAACGGGTCAACCAATTCCAACATAAAATGTTCAAAGGTGTGCGTATGTATTGCCTTTCGGAAAAAGTCATAAATAATTATTCAAATCAGAGTGAAATATTTTATTGTCGGTAAAATGAATTTTTCAACCTCTTCTCCTGTAAAAACTGCAGAAATACGCATCTCATCCTCCTTTTAACCTCTACCCTTTATTCTCGTTGTCACTTTTTTTTTCTTTCACACATCTCGCACTCTAAAGACGTCACGTGCAGGATCCACGAACCCATGTCTACCGACACGTTCCTAGTCCAATTTAAAGCTGCTCACGAGAACGTCTCTGCAATTTACGCGGGATAAACGGGTCGTCGTACAGAGGAACGTTTTCTCTTTGCGGCGACGGCGGACGTGTTAATTCCTCGTTTGAAAATTTGGATAACGTGAATGGGGTGCCAAAGGCGGCAGCGACCGATCGTTGCTTGGGTATATCTCCGGCGATATTGGAGAAGGACTCCCATCCGTTACGCCATATGGCCCGCCCAAATGAAAAGTGAGGAGAAAAGTGTTAGATGATATTTTTCCGGAAGTGATAGCGGTCTATATAACTCAGTCGGCGTGGTCTCGGAAGACGCCAAAAGTTTGCGAGCTAAAATTTTGAACACCGCTGAAAGCTTTATATCGATTATCCATCGTATCTATCGCGAATTCATCGCGTCTTCCGAATAAATTTTTCCGTTGAATTCTCGACAGGTTTTTTTTCCTTAACAGGACGCGAACAATGTTCACGCGGCGTTCCACGTGACAAAATATAACATTATATATTCGTCGGGTTTGGAAAAGCTTGTTTTACATGAGATTCGTCGTAGATTGTGCAGGGAAAAATCTGATCATACCTCGCTCCGACATTCGATGGATCCCAATAATTTCTCTTCAAATGTGGAACGGAGCGAGGTATTCCGGACGATTGTCGGTGGTACGTCGCACGGGATATTCTATTTTGCACTATCGCACGGACTACGTACAAATCTCCCGTCACTAAAACGGCGTCTAGTGGTCTTCGCCGGGGATATAGTCTGCCCGAGCTGTACGGCTTGGGATTTTGTAGGATTTGAACAAATTGTTGCAATGAACTTATCCGGCTCAGACGCTGGTCCATTTAAAGACCAATGGGGATTAGAGGTCAATGGTTACCTATGTGATAAAATTAACTGAAATAGTGAATTTGAAAAGATTTTCTTCAAAGGTTTAACTTTTTAGGTACGGCGCTTTCGGCAGTAAGTGGGACCCCTGGGATACTATGGTGGCTTACCGTATCTAAAAGGTTAATTTTTAATTGAATAATTATCCTGAATAATTTTTCTAAACACGGTGAGTTTTCAAGGAAGCTTGACATAGGAAATACGCAAGTGCGAGAGAGAACACGTGGCGAGTGCATAAGAGCCTCTCTGTCGTGCAACCTCGAGCTGAACAAGTTTGCGAGGAAAATATGCGACAGAGAGATTCTTATGCACTCGCCACGTGTTCTCTCTCGCATTCGTGTATCTCCCGTGTCAAGCTTCCTCGAAAACACCTTCTATATTTCACTTTAAGTAATGCTTACGAGTACCGCGTTATGGATGTACAAGTGAAGAATTCTCAACCATACGATAAAATTAAACTGAGATATGCATAAAGTATGCCATTAATAAACTGCCACTGGACCTTGAAGGCCCTGCTCATGCATACCTACTCGTACTACCGTAAAACATAGCCAAACCACCGGCTAAAAGAACAATAACTGATGAAATTAGTTTTTACTCGAACCACTTCTTGACGTACCATAATAGTGCACCCCGGGGAAATACTGCACTCGGGTCAAAGCTGCTCGGTCTAGCGCGTGTAGCTGCACCTTGCAAAAAATTCATGTCAAGCTAAGAAATTTAAACCGCCCCAGGCATCGAAGCAATGAATGCCTGGCTATTGTCCGCACAGCGTACCCCGCCACAGCAAAGTGCTTTCACCACCGTTGGGATTATAAATTTCTATGAAGATCTTATAGAAGTTCCAGCCTTTCGAGTTTCGACAATTCGTATGTAATTGTTCCTAAGCGCAGTGCCGTTTCCTCTTACGATTCTGCAAGCTCCAACCGAAACGGGCTTTTAAAGGGGAGAGCGCCCGATGTGGCTTTCGCGCGGGGATATCGCGCGGCAAGGGTTGAAGGTCGATTGCGCTCATCCCCTTTATATTTTTTGTTACCTTCGCGAGAGTCGAGTCCATTACGACCATCGCGTGCATCTTTACTCGAGGAAGAAAGAGGCGATGGTCCTCGTGTGTCGGGCGTCGAATAGCGTAAAATGCACGACTAACAATAAGCTTTCGTTTGACGGTTAAAGTGCTTCTTGAAAGCGCGAACACGCCGCGAGAATGTGTTGTTGGAATCTGCGAAGCGTTTGTTATGGACTCAAAAGAACGATCGTGTCAGCGATTTCGCATTTCCGAAGCGATATACGTACACGCGTCTAGCGACTGATTTCTCGGCACCGGCGAAAGAATCGACGAGAGGAAGGATATTCCTCGGGCGAATAAACAATGGAGGAGGAGGCGCCCGCTCGTATTATATTTCTTGCCTCTCACTCTCTTCAGTTTTACGGTTCGTTCGCGATGAACGCGAGCACTTTTAGCCGCGAGACGAATTGCGGCTATTGTGTCGTAGAAATGGATCACCGATCGATACAATGGCGGTTTTTCTGGGGCGGATTTTGGAGTAATGGAAACTTCGTTCTCCTCGCGCGAAGAAACGCTATACAGCTCTGCTCGAGCTCGTAATCAAATTCAATCGGGCTCCTTTATCGTCTCACTTGGCTTTCCCGAAAGACAGTCCGGCTGAATCCGACGTTGTCGCGAATTTAAGAAAGGAGAAGGTATATGGATACAGGAACGTGGGAATTGTACACGGGGCATCCTGTGTCAGATGGATCGCCATGCTTTCGAAGAAGAGAGAAAATAATTGCCCGAATTATCCTTCGATATGACTTAAAAAAAGAAGTGAGACTGTACCCATAATATATATGTAGGTTCTACAGTGCACTGAGAGAAATAATTGCTAGCGTCAAAAAATGTTTCTCGAATCTAGAACATGTGATCTTACCAATTTTTAAGAATACAGGTTCTTTATCGAAGAATATATTTTTTGATTAAAGAATATCATCGTGAAAATAAGAAATGCTTTCTACGCAAAAACAAAGACAATTACTCGAGCCTGTCAAATATTTTCTAGCACGGAACTCGCAGTAAAACCATGGCTTGATCCTGAAATTGTATCATGTTTTTCATCGGGGAAAACATTTTTTTGGCATCAGGAATTATTTCTCTCGGTGTAGATGCCATTACGCGAAGAAAATATTCCAAATCCAAAATGTCCGCATGTGATACCCTTAAGATATTTTCTTGGGATATTTCCATTAAATGTCTACGCTCACGTGGAATGCTCCATGGACGTAAATGCCTGGACGAAGATGCGGCGAACGAATCCTCGACTGGAATCCGGCGTGGCGTTCGGTGGGAGGGGACGAGCGTTTACTCCGCAGGCGTGATCGATGTCGTAGCGCGTAAATAACGTCCGCACAAGTACGAACAAGGAGCTCCAGTTATATAGAGTACCAGTCACGAAACTCCCTCGCGTCGCTTTCAAAGATGCACGACCCCACCACGCTTTTCAGGCACGCGACTTCGCGAAAATTCATATCCGCCGGAATATTACGGGCCGCGTTAGGGTGGTGGCTCGGGGAGTCGTGTGCGTGACGATCGTTCGCGCGTGCAATGTACGAACGATACTTTTCGTTGCAGCCCGAGAGTATAATGGATTACATTCGTTCGACAGAAACTCAGATAACACTGTGTCATTCGAAAATTATCGGAAAGACATCTACAAAGAGTCAAGGATGTCTTTAAGGGCTCTCTGTCAATTTTATTGCGGTTGGTAGTATTAAAAAAAGTTCGCGAAAAGTTTTCAGTTAAATTCTAATGATTTCTTTTGCATCAAAATAATGTCGAAACCATGCAGCATGATTTTTTACAGGTCGAAATGGGTTCTCATTGAGTATTACGACTAAAGATGTATTAATTGATTATTAAAATTGGAGCCGATAACTGTCACGACTGAGAAGGTTTGAAATCGATTTGACAGGCACTAGAACTTTCAGTTAGATTAGACATATTGTATACTTACGGAGAATGCGAGGTAATTTCTGACCTGTGTGGTTCATTGCGCACTACTGATTCCAATATATTTCACTGTGATATCATGTTATCACAAAGCCTTATTACTCAGGGCATGGATGATGCGGTAGTGGACCATTTTTCTGACATCTAGTGAATATTTTGTTTTAAATATTTCGCGCGGGTATTACATGTGACTTATAGACGTAATGATCAATTTCTTTTCCGATTTGAATAACTTAATATATTCAGGAATGATATATTCTTCAGCGTTACTATGCCAATGAGTTTCAATATTTTATCGACAGTGAGATCATTCTCAAATATCGCGCGAGAAGTTTCTTCTACGGATTTTCAAAATCCCTAGAACTGACAGAGGTCCCTTAAACGTATCGCGAATCGTGTGTGATGTTCCGGCTTTTCGATATCTTCGGCGTGTTCATAAGTTGTTTTTTAGATATCTCCGGCGTATCCGTATGTTGTTTTTCTTAGATGTCCCGGTGTATCCGTGTCTCCAAACAGACGTCTTTTCGATAACTACAAAGAGTCATCTTTGCAAACATATGAAAAGTTGCCTTTAAGTCGACTTTTCGTACGTCCGCAAAGACATTCCAAAAAGACGTCTTATAGAGATGCCTTTCGGTCAAGCGTGTTATCTGGAAACGCCGCGCGACAAACGAGGTTGCACTTCAAACACCCCGCGGGAGATATCGTATTATACGAGTGTGTTATCACTTTTAATACACGCGATAACGCAAACAATAGAACTAACGACGAGAATCATCACGTTGCACGAGCCATGACTAAGAACGTATAAACTGTAATCACAATGCAGATGGTAATAAAGTGCAGTTACGTTGTATGTACATTCGTGGACGTCATCTTGAGTAGGAAGAGACGGGACAGAGCCGAGGGATAGTTCTAGAATGTCATGTTCCAGCCAAAGTTCTATCCTTTGGTACCGTATAAATTGGGGTTACTCCGACATTCAAGGCAATTTCGAAACACGGTGTAGCTCTTAGACACGATCTGCGTGTGTATTACTAACTTGGTACGTATCCTTTCATTAAAGTGCATAATGGGAAACATTTGTCAGGGCTTGTGGTGTCTAATTTTAACTTAGGGTAAAAGTGGGATGAACGCCTGTCTCCGCGTTGAAATTTGAACGCGATTATCTCGAAACGCAGTGGAGATACGTGAAAAACCAGCAGTAATTTTCTATAGCAGAATAATAGGCAAACATTTTCTGTTTACATTTTTTTCGATATCTTCAATCGTCCTGAAGACAATCGATTTTTAACCTGCATTCCAACTGAAGAGTTTATCCCGATCTTACCCTATATTTCAATTCAAAGTTTAACAGAATAGTTGGGAATTTTTAAGAAATATTCTGAACGTAAAATTATAACGTGCATAACGTTCGTGGTGCTTCATTGCTGACAAATATTAAATTTTACGAGTAAGAATGCACAGATGCACTTCTCATACAGTATATGGTGGCTCGAAATCACGTCAAAGTAGCCACGTTCGCTGTATCGATCGGATTCACTGCAGCGGTCGGAGCGGAAGCCTTGAAGACAGACGAGAGCGTGTGACCTTTTGCGTTATTCTCTTCCCGGAAGTATCGAAGCTTGACACGGGATACTGTTCGAAGCAGCGAATACGCATACTCGCGTCAGTCATTCGACGTCAACCGTCAGGCGAAGCACGGAGCCGTCATATTTCAGAGAAGCAGAACGAGAGAGGCAAAGTCGCCTCTGCGCGGGGTCATCAGTTTTCTGTCCCCGCGCGGTTACGGGATCATTCTTATACTTTGCGCTCCTACTTACCAAACCGTTGAAGCGGCGACTTGCAAATCGGATATTATGAGCGAAGCGTTACACGAAATAGCGATCGTTCCATACGCACCGACGCGACACGCACTTTCCGCTCCAAACCCGCGCGATACGTCCGATAGGCATCCGGATGATGGCGACGGCTCCGCGCCGGCACGTTGCCAGCAGGTACCTATGCCAAAACGACACCTTAAAATATCGATCGTCATATACGGGGGAGAGACCGCCGTCCATTGTGGCGGCTTTACGTTCTCATAAAGCTCCATTGTTTAGCTGAGCCTGCATTCCTAAATCTCCATTGTCATGCTGAATACAATCGGGACGCGCTGAAAGCAATAGGTTGTTCCAGTTAAGCTATGACGGATCGAATGATGGACATCGCGCGTCATAACAATACGGAACTTTGGTCAGCTCTTACGGGCGCTTTTGGCCGGGGCTGCGAACGCAGTGTCGGTGACCGCGAATGTGGTACTTGTCGACTCTTGGATGGGTACCTACCGTTTAAACCTGGATCAAAATGTTCAGCATGGAGTGCGTATACGGAAGGACGGATAGACGACGGATATTTCATTTTGAATGATCGATTAACGTCAATAAGGGTCGGTTTTACCAACACGGTATAAACGCGGTATAGCGCTACACTGAGAATAACCAGCAATAAGCCTTATGGGTATTTTCAGTATAGCGCTATACTGTGTTTATACCTGTTGGTAAAACCGGCCCCCTTAGAGTATCTCTACTCCACATCGCGCTACACGTATAAATGAAATAAGTCCTAATGGAGCAGAGGAACACCCTTTTCACATTATATACTAATCGGAATAACAAAAACGAAAAGAATCCATAATGCGTAACTGCACGGTGCTTATTAAATGGCTCTGCAATATTTTCTAATTTCGCAGCAGCGGCGTGGCCCCGTTCTACGTTGCCACTCGTGCTTGTAAAAGCACATAGGTGTTTCTCATTACCGGAAGCCGAGATGTAGATACTTAAACTCTAAGGGGGTGTTGTATTTCAGAGCAACACTGCGTTTCTCTATGCACCAAGAAAAGTAGTTACGTACTGGTGTCAAGGATATATCGTTATTTCTTATCCATTTTATTATAATTAATATCTGATGGGATCTAAATTTAGAAATATATCACGCTTGATAACGTCGAATGTTAAGACTGAAACTCGTCACAAAATTTGGATATATCGTCGTAAATTTTGTGACGAGTTTCAGTTTTGATATTCGACGTTATCAAGCGCGATATAGTTCTAAATTTAGATGTCATCGGATAATTATTAAAATGGATAAGAAATAACTGTATATCCTCTTGAAACCAGTAGGTAATTAATTTTCTTGGTGTATAAGAAAACACGCAGTGTTGCTCTAAAATAGAACACCCCCTTAGTTTAAGTATCTACACCTCTTCTTTCGGTAATGAGAAACACCTATTTGCGCTTTTACAAGCACGGGTGGCAGCGTAGAACGGGGCCACGCCGTTGCTGCAAGAGAGAAATTAGAAAATATTGCAGAGCCATTTAATAAGCACCGTGCAGTTACGCATTATGGATTCTTTTCGTTTTTGTTATTGTGATTAGTGCATGATGTGAAAAGGAGGTTTTTCTACTCCATTAGGACTTATTTAATTTGTACGTGTAGCACGATATGGAGTAGAGATACTCTTCCGTGCAATCTTAATTTCGTCTCACTTTTTAGAAGCACATAGAAATTGTTTAAAATCAATACAAAGAATTAAGTTTAACATAAATCTCGGAGCAATAATCTTAAACTATTGCATAGAAAAAAATGGTATTGCAGTTTTGAAGAATTAGGTTTTGCTGAGAATTTCTTGTCATTATGAAAAATATATTATCTGTAGCAGCGCAAAAGATATGTTCGATAACAGTAAAAATATTTGTTGGGATGGCAAATATTTTTACCGAAAAAAAAATCACTGTGACCGTAGTTATATGTGTTATTATTGAATGTATCCTTTGCTGTCACAAATAATTTTTCTGTCATAGCAAAAAGTTCCCAACAAAATCTAGTTTTGCTAAGACTGTAAAATCATTTGTCTCTGTATGGAACACGTGGTAGGGGCATGTTTTTTGTGGACGTGCTGATAATTAATAAAAAATGCTACAGATATTTGGAAAAACTTGAAATAAACATGCAGACACCCTGCAGATTCTCGCGATGGCATATCAACGAATGCTTTGACTCGAAACAGACTAAGAGAAATTCAAACAAGTCGAATAATAAGATGAACGAAACCGAAGTTCCTATTGCTGGTTCGAAGAACGGACTTTTGTTTCGAGAAATAATAGGTTCCCAGCTGTTCGACGGACAGACATCCTTTTCGCTTTGATAGGTATTAAAACGTGCTCCTGCGCAATCTTGGATACGCCATTTGTCACGGTGGCACCCGGCAAAATAGCCTAGAGGACCGACAGAGGTTGGCGAGGGAAGAGAAATTATTATAATGCAAATCGAAATGGTGGATCTGACGTCCGTTTTACGTGGCCGGGGTGAGGGTCCCGGGGATCGAAGAGGTGCGTGACGGCAAAAAGAAGGATGTGAGCACTTTATTGCGAAGGGAGGCATCCGAGCTCCGGTCTCGGGGGTGTAACAGATCGAGCCCCTGGGATGAAATAATCATCGGGCGGGCCTCCTTCCTGCCCGTCTCTTAGCCCGATGGATGCGTGCGTTAAAAATATATCGATAGCTTTTAAATTTTGGCCCACTTTTTATCGTCAATTTAACGACGAAATAAACCGCGCTTAACTTTCCCCGCGCATTTATAGATACATCGGGAATTGAGGCGAAAAGTTTCCTTTAAGAATCCATCCCTTGACTCGCCGTTCTACTGTGGCCGTTCGCGATCGATTTTTAGTCTCACTGCACCCATCCATATTGCAGGCTCTGTTCGTGATGCGGAATGTTGCAAAAGTTATATGTGCCGTACACACAGGTTTTATTGCAAAACACGTACCGCCTCTCGGAAGTAGTGCGTCAGATACGTTACGAGATTCGCGAATGAGAGAGAGAGGGAGCAAGAGAGAAAGAAGGTGAACGAGGCATCCCCTGTGGTTATATCCTTGTGAGAGTTACACCTTGTGATTTCCTTCCCAGGAGGATGCAAGGAGACTTTGTGCCGTCTAGACGAAGAAAAGCTTTCTTTTTACAAGACTATATTTTTTTAAATTACATTGAACAAAATTGTTGTGTTTGCCACTGCACCATGTGGTTAAAGGATTTGTAGTCAATCTAACTAAATTTTACTTAACATGCCTAAATTAAAGTCCATGAAACTAAGTCCAGCTTATTCACGGCATAGTTGACTGGTACAGTTGACTTAACTACTAATGCAGTTGCCACAAATGTGTAGAAATTGAAACAATGTTCGGGTAATTGAATGAACTATATTATTCAGTGAATTATCAATCTAATACCTCAATGAAGTCATCTAAGTTCCTAAACAAATAATCTCAACCACCGATCAGGTTCATGGAAAATCACCATCCAACTGCAACGTGTATTTGGGACAACTTCACGTTTAGGTTTCGCCTATTTAACATTGTGGTGTGATTAGCTTCACTGTTATTAAGTTGAGTCAAAGGATACTTTTTTTTTAGTGTACAGTTATAATATATTACGTCTCTTATGAAGACATTTTTTATTTTGAAATCGGCTTCAATTAAACAAATTAATTGAAAGAGATGTCCCAAAGTTACAATATTATGTAGAAAGTAAAATTAAATTTTTCATAATATATCTGTTTTGCATTTGTCAGTGGTATCTACATTGGCTGAAACAACGAAGACAAAAAGTACCTATCTCGTAACCCCTGGCGTATTGCGCCCAAGGCTAAAGATATAAGTTTAAATTTTATGATGATGGATGTTAGGGGCATTGAACTCTCGCATACGTCGCATAATAAAACTTACCGCAAAACTAAACAATGCGATAAACCCACCAAGTTGGAAACGTTCTTCTGCATTTTGATAGGTCTCAACAGTTTCCTTCGAGTTTCAAAGTTGCTTCGAGGCATAACATTTATCTCACTCAACATACCCTAAAGTAAATAAATATCACGTAACTCAAAAGAAATTCGTCTTCTCAAGCAAGATGCGTTCCAAATACTGCTACGTTGAATAGTCTGCCGCATAGTGACGATTACCATTCGAATAGTGATGATTAATATTCTGCAGATTATTCGACACGATATTGTCAAAAAGCTGCCATCTACTTACTATTCTGGCATAGTAATCGTTACTATTCAATTTTCTGCGTGCAGGACTATTCAAAAAGACGTTTAATTGACTCGAATACATTTTTCTTATCAGCATGTAAAGTTTCGATTTAACGAATTACATACGCTCTCAATTCCAAATGAAACATTCGCACTGCGAAAGTTCTACACTCGCGTCCTTCGTTTATGTAATACAGCGGCGAATGCTAAACGGTGAAACTGCAAGCTTCATCACGAAGCGAACGTAGGTACACCGACTTCGGATGCAGGCTGCGGTAAACTATAGGCGATAGCCAATCTCGGAGATCGAAAATGCAATCGTAAAGTTAAAAGTTTACGCGGCGGCTGCTGCTCGACGTATAACTTAACCAAATGCGACTGCGGCGCTTCGTATGCTGCTCACGGACGCAAATAAGCGTAGTAGGCGATCGGTGGAAAGGCGTCTTAACGGGCGACCGAGAGGAATGCGAAGAAGTGCCAGGCGGTATAGAACGGCGGGTCGTATGATTTTTCCGCGTCGGGAATGGAGATTTTTTTTTAAGCGACGGAAAATCTAGCCGCGCGCCCGTTCGCTATCGTTATGGAATACGGGAAATTATACGGAACGCTTTATATGCGCGGGAGTTCATTCGAAATGGAACAGTCGAACGTGTCGATGGGATGCACCGTCTGGCGTCATTAATTATACCCGCGCGAAAGTCACGATCCGCGCGGGAGAGACCGGTCGCGAAATCTCGGACCGAAATCGCGCGAAATAAATTCCAAACGTAATATTCCGAAAGCATTTCTCACGCTTGTCCCGAGGGCCGACGTCTGGCATGACGCCAGTCAGAGAGGCAGGAGAGCACCCTCTCCCGCGAACTTCATCGCCCCTCGAACCGACGGCAACGACCTCTGCTCTTCTTACGCGGAAAGTTTTCGAGCTTTGTTCTCCCCGCCGCCAACTTTATGCTGATCTCCTCTCGTTCTTTTTAATAGCTACATTTCGGTTTCTATGCACAGAGAATATGTCTATCATTGCTCGGCGGTTCGAAATACGATCATATTAAATCCATCGAAATCCAATTATCTGTCGCTGATATTATACTGCAATTTTCTATTAGATTTTTCATAGGATATATTCATTGTGCGGTGAGTATATAAGATGAATTTTTGGATCTGATAGATAGGAAAGATAATTTATGGAATTATAGAAGATGAGCTTGACATCTAATTGGTCCTGAAAGATGAGGGAGACTGTAGAGCAGGTCTGGTGCTCGTCGGGAATGAAAATTCCCAATTGGAGGAGGTATTTAGGTTAGAATCAGTGTATAGGTCTTCGTGGTTCAGGCGGTCTAGCTTGCCTTCATCAATTTGAAATGTTCATTCCGGTTGAGCGTCAGATTTGCTCAGCCTCCTCCAACTATCAGGACCAATTAGAAGGCGATCTCATTTCCTATGATTCTATTCATTATTATATTATATGAATGTCCTTCACTAAAAATAGTTAAGCCGGGACTGGTAGTCAGTAGGTAAGACCTGTCACACGTCTGTCGCATTACTGGGAACAGTATGGCGGTGGACGTATGACGTGCCGTATCTACTGTCTGCTATAGCTCTCCTTTTAACTTCAGCATAATGTATATATCCTGCGTATTTTACTCGTATATCATACAATGAAATTTTGTTATTAGAAAAATTGTAACTCTAAAATCAGTTTAGACTCTTAAATTGCCTCCTGTTATTGTAATTTTTAGTAGAGAATAATTCGTTACAAAATTACCTCTTTATATAGCTTCATTTCTAGTGAAAAAATAAACGTATTAGTTCCTTTTTATACAATCCTCCTATAAGTAACATTGTTTGAGCAAATTATGACCAACATCTATAGTGTTGGATAATTTGTGGGGCATTTAAAATGGAGAATTCCGTAACAGATACTTTTTAAGTTAAAGGTTTCCCGTTTAACCTGAGCAAGGATTTGGTCACTTTAGACCGATTCGATTAGCCAGATTGGACTCTGCACTCGGCTCGATAGTTTTCAATGCCCAAACATTTATTTTCCCGGGTTTCTACGTCTAGGTGTTTCCCTTTTCAACGTACCAAGCGTTGGGAGTGGGATATTGCAAAGTGAAGAGTTAGGTTATTGAGAATTAAGGAGCGGAACAGCGAATCCAATCAGGCTAACTGGTTGGGTAAAGCTACCGTTGACTCAAAGCTGTGATTCGAAACTTCTCGCTCTTCGAATATCCCCCTAAATTAATTATCTAAATTAATGATCAACAAGAATTATCAATCGTTTGATCAAATTTTATCACGAATGTAAATTAGGTACTAATTACGACTTCTTACGCGCTCATATATGTATGTGGTTATAAGTATGTAACAATAAGTTAGCTCCTATCTCTTCAGGTGTTATAGGAGATTATAATATAATATGGAATGTGGAAAGGAAGGGTATTAAATTATCTTAATAACAAATAATGAGTCACAAAAATGTACTGTCAACTGTTTATAATCGGACGTACGAAAAGTAGCACGTTATATTAATCTTTATAAAATTCAAACGGAGTATAAAACAATTCATTTAATGCATTCGAAACGTTTGAACTTCGTAGATACTTTTTCTTTTCTATTATCGCTGTTGATATCCCTGGAAAAAAATCTCATAACAAACATTTTTTGCGATATACGGATGGCGTTGAGGCCAACGTACGACAGTATGTTTGACTTTGAAATTTCTTCCTCTGCGGAGGGTCCCGTGCTCGTCTGAATATATTACAAAGAGAGCACAAAATGGGGCGAGATTATAATATTGTTGAGCAGCATATGGGCCAAGAGGAGAGCTCGCGTAAATCTTCGTTTACCGCTTCGTCCAGGGTACCCTCTACCCTCTAAGGATATAATTTCACACCCTCTTCCCTCCTCCTTTGATCGCGCTACTCTGCATCTACCGCAAACCATCTTTCCCTCGCCACGCGATACCGTTATTCCGCGGTGCACTCTGCCCTGCGCCCGCCACTATCTTATTACTCGCCTTAAGAAGCCGTTGATAACAAGATTTCAAATATGGGTCCATATTACTGTACATACAGGGTTATTCACTGGACTTGCAATATAGCAAACATAACGTTTACGATTATTGTAGAACTATGGACGATGAGCGTCATCGCTGATTGGTCGTGGTGGGTAGGAGAGGTTAAGTAGGATCGGCAACTGTAACGAAGAAACTCTTAAACCGAGGTAGGTACGCCTGATTCTTACAAGATTTCACTCTAGTTCTAGTTCAAATCAGGAGTTTTTAAGAGTTTTACTACAATACTACAGTTGCCAATCTTGCTTAACCTCTCCTACTCAACACGACCAATAGTCTGTAGTTCCACAAATCGTAGACGTTACGTTTGCCATGCTGCAGATTCAGTGAATAACCTTGTATAGTCGTTTTTATATGTGATTAATTCTGACGGTTTGATTTAGAACCGCAGTAATGCAAATTGTGTTTTCTTCGAATATAATTGGTTCACGATATCTCAGATCCGTGAGTTGTTAGCAATGTGAAGTGATATCATCGTCAATGATGCATTTCCGGAAAATAGTCAGCCATTTCTGCCCAATACCGTACATCCATTATTAAAGAACCCCCAGCGAAACATAAAATAACAAAATTTCTATCCATATACGAGCATATTTCTCCCGGATTATATACATATTTTAGTAGACAATTACCTAACTGTAAAACATGGAAAAGATCATGTATATGAAGGAACGATATCTCTTTGTTCACTGTGTTATTTTTAAGGTTTCCCTGATAGTTCAAACTCGCAGTACGTCATTGATAGTTTTGCCAAGCTCTTTGGTTCAAACAGGAGATACCAATAGGTATCAAAGAGAGAAAGTTCTATCATACCATATAATAACTTTAATAATTGTTCATTAAATAGGAATGACATCCTCCCGAATAGCGTTACGTGTTTCTACAATATTTAATATAATGAGCTTTTTTGGATGACACCACTTTTTAAAAGGTGGGATACATGTATATCACTTTCATCATCGAAAGCCATGTTTCAAGTGTATGTTCGTGACTAGGGATTATATCGATCGATACCAAAGAAAAGTACGTATCTTTTCAAAGTCATTGAAAAACGTCGCAATTCGTTGCTATGCGAGGAAACATCGTAAGTACTTGCTGTCATCGATGTGACTTATAATCTGTGTCACTTTTGGAGTGTGATGTGGACGGACTATAGAATTTATTTATCTCGAGTTACTCATTATTTATGACATAGATATGGCTTTAATTATGGAAAACGAACGACAGGTAATTGACGAGTCAAGGGAATCGAACGGCTTGAAGAGCCGCATGCGAGTTCGACGTTCAAACGAGGCTACTAATTATACACATCATTAAGGATCTGCGAAATCATCAGCGGCGGCTAGAGCCTCCAAAGTGCAATTAGGCAGCAAATTCTACTGCGCAGGTCTCCCGCTCTCCTTGTTAATTCTATATATGTATATAATGCTGCAACGTCATAATTTATCTCATGCATTTACATCGTATGCTTTCTTGGGAAACTGAAGATTTTCTTATGAGAATATCTCATGAGTATATTCATTCTTAATTAACCTATTACCAAATGTAATGCCATACTGTACAAAGTTTAGGATACTTCGACGACGTACATACATATATACATACCTAATATACGAGTATTTTGACATATCTCACGATTGGCTTTTTAAAGAGAGAATGTATTTCTCTCTATACCTTAGCTCGTAAGACCATCGTGGAATTTATTCACGATCGGCGATATTATCGTCTAATGGAAAAGGCTTGTATAATAAGTTCACGGTACAGGGATTATGTCACTCGCCTGTATACATGCAGACGTTAAACCGATATAATATTATATATTGGAAGCGATTCATCTCGTAGCCTGAGTTTACCCGCAGAAAGGATTAACCGCAAGCTGGATGGAGCGTTACGAAGGTGCACGTGTACATCTTCCAATGCGCGCTAATTCGTTACACCCATAACTTGCATCGCGCGCGTTGATTAAATGCTACTACAAATTAATTCATCACTGACGCGATATAGCGGCGCGAGGAATATCCGCGTCGTAGCAGTCGGCGTTAAAATTTAATTATTTTACCAAGAGCGTGATTTCATGGGGCGGCGAGAAATTGAGAAATTTATCACGGTCATCAGAAATGTAGACGCGAATGAAGGAGAAACTTTTTGCGCCCTCGAACAACACGGAAATCGAACGAAGGCTGGGCGTACGATAAATTCAGCGAGATTACAACGCCGCTGCGTTCTCGAAGTTGTACCACGTGCTCGCGCGAGTCATCCTTCCCTCCTCTTCTTCGACGACCTCTCGTCCTGTTCTCCATAATTGGGGTCCGTTCGAAGCGGATGTCTTCCGAAGTTTGTTTGCGGTCACTAAAGTTATTCAGGAGTTAAACGACGGAGGGGCTGTAAAATTCATATCTCGGGAAATTAATTAGATTTAGTGTTAGAGTTTTAGCACTACCTTATTAGTGTTCGCGCACCGAGAAAAGAGTTTATTACTAGTTAATAAATAAAATTTCAAATACGGCGATATAAATATTTCGTTAGTACAAGAAAATATATATTAATTATTAAAATGTTTATTTCATTCAAATGGTTGCTTCAGAGGATTGAATCGTACCAAATAAATATCGTAATAGTTAACGATTATTTACCAGGTCCGATAAAATGTTTATTTCGCCTTATTCAAACAAACGTTTTTTAACTACAAATAAACTGTTTTCTCGGTGTGTCGACTTGAAGACTATAGGTCCTCTACGGCTTTCGTAAACCGAGTAAAATTATTTACGATTATTTTTAAAAACATTTTACCATGGCCCGTTCGAAGGATACACCGATACATAATATAATATGGTGTTTATCGAAATAGACCGTTTCATAATTTATTTTTTGTCGAGGATGATTCCCGCTTTTTAGTTTAGCCCGTATAAATAGATAAGGATCGATAAATATGCGAACGAGGAAAACAATTCAAGTCAACATTTGTTCAGTCTATAGTGTAACTCCAAACGCGTTCTTTTCAAAATTAAAGTATACTCACTTCCGCATACGTATCGCGCGTTTCTTATTGAAGATGCAATCTCTAAGAACCAGTTCCACGCGGAACTTCGCCGGCGAGAATTCCTCCGATTAATTAGAAGCTGTCTAGCGGTGCGTGACGAATGGCTCGCGTAACACGAGCATTAAGAGTTCTCGGTAAACCTACACCGATTCCGCGGCCTCGTGAAATCCGTGCGCTCGGGTCCAAACGAGGACCTATGTATCTTTGCTTCAACGTGGCGGACGTTAATTGTAATGTGGATTAATTCGTTATTGCTTGTCAAAGAAGATGTATCGTATATCCGCTGATGTTATTATTCTATCAAGGGACATCTTTTGATTATTGTATGTTGGCAAGATTGACACAAATAAGTAGTCCCGAAACATCTCTTCCCCCACTTATTTTTATACGCCGAAATTAATTTTCACATCGATCGTATCAAACTATTACCAGGTCGCTAAAATGCGCAGTTTTTTATTTTTAATTGTCTAAAGATTTATTATCAGATTAAGAAAATCGCAGGCGATTCCCATTACCATCCATGAAGGCTATCGAAATTTGACTGGCAACAGTATTTCGAGCAGTGTTAGAATTATTCGTGTATTTACAGTAAATTTGATCACATTAGCGGCCTTTAGATCATTCCGCTGAAGCCAAGAACATTTTTTCCAGCGTTGTATTAGGTATAGCTGATATCTGCATAGAGTTATTTCGGGACGTTTGAGAGATATGCGTATTTTCGGTTTTCCGACTTTCGGGAAATATTACATTTCATTCACAAGGCACATTAGTCCAGCAAATGCGATTGCTCAGTGAGAATTCGATGTTTATCGAATGCCAATAAATATTAACCAATGAGGACCGAATACTGATTGAGCGATTTTCATGTATCGAATCAGTGTAGTCTGACTATCACCTGAAAAATTACTACGAGCTATTTTCAAAGTCCACAGAATTGAAAAACGCCCCTTAAGATTTTTTCCATTTATTTTCTGGCATAACTATTGTACGTTACAGTATGAGCACTTCGGGTTGAATTATTATTTAAAAAAAGAGATGTAGGTACACTGAAACGCTTGGTCGTTGCAGTAAGTCACTGCCGACTCTATATACGTGTGACCAGTGACGCTGGGGGTCAGTATAGGGATGGGAGAAACAAGCAAGCGCCACTCGTTACGTGCGCTTGGTGAATTCCCACTCGGCGTGTCACATATAATTCACCGCTGCAGTGTTTACGTTTAGCCGTAATAAAACCACAAATGGGCGACATCTGTAATGGCGACAGTGTTAAATATTGGACTACGAATTGACTATGGAAAAGTCGGTCTGCAAATTTTCATTATCAACAAACTTGTATAAATTAAGAGCGAGAGTCATTATTATTATATTTAAACCTATGATTGCATTCATTTCTAATTCACCTAAATAGGTGCAGTTTCAATGTGACCTTACGTGTACTCCTTTCTAACGATATCTGCTGCAAACTATGTAATCACAGTAATTGGCATACACGCTCTAATTAGCGTGCATCTGTTCTCCCCTTCCCCCTCTATTACGACATCGATGAGGTAAACAAATCAATTAACCATTCCTCGAGTAAGCATACCTACCCCATACCGGGTATGGTACAATGTCAATAAGTCAGGACAACGGGCCCGGCTTGGAGGACAATTGGCCTCTTCGCGAGATGGATGAGGCTGCCCCCGAATCATGACGTCAGGAATCCCTGCCATTCTCATCCTGGAGATCTCCGAATTCGAGCTTTCGGGTGATACGTCGGGCCTTGGCCGAATTAAATTCTCTTTCGGAAAGGTAATAAGATTCGGATCGTGTACACGGGATTTTCGTGGCGATTCGATCCCCCTTTACCCCAATGAAAATTGTTACGTTTTGCAGCATAAAAAACTATTTTAAACAAATTTGCTTTTTGATCTTACGAAATATCCGAATAATAATAGAAGTGAATGAGAATGGTGCACTCTATTATTTATCCCGGCTACGAAGATTTTATTTTGTCACACGACCGACGAGTTCCGGTCGTTGCCCCCGCGAGGGAACTCGAGGTCATCGATTCATAATGGTTTTCCGTTCGCCGGTCGATAGATTTTCTCGCCGCTGTCCTTCGAAAGTATTCTTATGGAACGTTAGTTTCATCTGTCAAGCGCCGATGTCCCCTATTGCTGCGAATGAACCGAGCTTCTTCTTCCCTCGGGGGCTGTAACTTGACCGTAGATACGAGCCGGCGTCACCGGGATTTCGTGATGGATATCTTTCTTAATTGTTGATTTATGTCATTTTGACCACATAGCCGGGCCGTCACTGTATTTGTGTGATAAATTGCGAGGTGATTTATAGACGTAGTAATGGCGAAACAACTGTAAGGCGCCTACGATGAGTCTATACCTATAGACATGTCTATTCTTCTTTTTTATATACTCTGGAGATTTCTATTGTGCGTCGGAGTCTCCGAGGTACGCGAAGCGTAGAGAGACCGCTTCGCTGACCCTTATAGTATTATATTCTTATCATATTTTATAAGCTTATTATATTCTTTATTTTGCGAGCCGTAGAGTTTCAAAGCGAAATTATCGTGCAACGGAGAATGAAGGTAAACGTCTTATCTTAGGAGGGGGGGGGGGGGGGGGGTCTAACGCGTGGAAAATAAATCTATTTTTACGAATTTTTGTCATTTTGTTGCTGTAAAACCCCCTTAATGTAAGAAAAAAGAAAAACGTAGGGGTCTGGTATTTTATATGTAGAAAGTGTGTACAAAATTTGAAAAGAATCTGTGCAGTAGTTTTTAAATGACAATGTCCACGGACTTTTAAAACTTGGTTTCGAGAAACAAGCGTTTAAAGCGCCGAGTTCTTGCCGCTCCGCAGTATTAGAGGAGCGGAGACTTAAAGGTCTATGATTGAGAGTTTTGCTCCGATTGACTTGAAATTTGGACACAACATTCTTTAAATGTTTTACTATAAGAAAAGGCAATAAAGAAGAAATTGATTTTTAGACCCCCCTTAAGGGGCGCCTTTACATTCTGGGGATTTTGAAAATAGCTCATAGGAATTTTCCAGGTGATAGTCAGTTGGAGCATACTGATTGATCAGATGAAAATCACTGAATCAATATTCAATCCTCATTGGTTGATTATTTAATATCATCCAATAGACATTGAAATTTCATTGAGTAACCACATCAGTTAAACTAGTGTGCCATGAAAAAAGTTTAATATTTCCTAAAAGCCAAAAAATCGAAGATACGCCATATATGTCACGCGGATTGTAGATAATAACTCCACGCACGAAGTAAATACAATGCTGGAGGAAATTGTATTCGATTCAGCGGAATAATTTGAAGGCCCCTACCTCTTGCCCGAATTTACTGTAAGTGCACAAGAAGACTAACATTACTCGAAATATTGTCGCCTGTCAAATTCCTTTGAAATCATCGGCATCGCCCTGTGTTTCTCAAATTTATAATAAATTTGTCAATGATCAGATCAAAAAAAAACCACGCGGAAGCGACCTAGAGATAGTCAAAAACGATTGATTAAAATTCATTACAGTGCATAAAAATAAGTAGAAAAAGAAACGTTACAGTCCTACTAAATCGTATCAATTTTGCCAACAGTTAAGTCCATATAAGAGCCGGCGACTGATTGGGGCGAATAAAAGGAATTTGAATTGACCCCACAAAGTGAGCTGATTGATGTACGATTGGTATTTCCATGTTTGTATATTTGAATAGAACGATCTACTTTCTTTACACAACGTTATTGTATGAATGAGCGAAATTCGAACGAGAATTTAACGCAGCATATAACTATAAAAAGCTACTATAGCGATCGACCAATAAAGAGAACTTATACCCTGTTGTAACTTGGACGTAATCCACGCATCGCTGTAGTAATCAGTAAGTTCATTGCCGATCGAGGTCCAGTTAAAGGAGTTCGAGGGAAACGAGTATAGTTGCTCCTAAATAAATTAAGCGCGTGCTCTAACACGATTTTTGGTCACTATTAGTTTGGATTATTACCTTCCTGTAATAAATGCTGGACCACCGTATGTACGATCACCATGAAATTTAGTAAACTGGGTAAAATTAAAACGATAATTCAGTAAAATTGCGCCGACATAAATATATTATTAAGTATTCACATTCGTGGAAAAGAAGTTGATTAAATCAATGGAAATTTTATTCGATGTAATAGCTTAATTCCCAGACAGCACTAATGTCAGAATGACGTCTTAAAGTCGTCTTTTCAAAGATGTCTTTGAGAGACTATTGGTGAAATATTAAAAAAAAACGTCATTTCAGTGGACACAACGCGTTATCTTTAAACGGTCTAAGACGTCAGAAAGAGACGCCTTCGTGCCATCTGAGAGATACATATTTATTATGTAGTCACTTGTTTTCATCATATATTGACCTGCTACCTTTCTATTTGTTACAGTTGTTCCAGAGGCGGTTTTCTAAAGGTGTTCTTACATCTTGAAAGTAACGGAGTGTCCGAATATACTCCCTGGTCCGCCTTATATTGCGGGGGATTGGGAGACATTCCTCAGGTGCTTTACAGTTCTGGACCGACACTCATCCTCGAGCTGCACACCGAAGGGCACCCTACCAATTCCACCGGCTTTTCCGGAACTTTCCGCTTCATGGACAGACGTGAGTTATTTGAAATTTTTGTTAGCGCACTTCTCCGTATCAAACCTTCGTTATTGGCCATCAGTGTCGTGCATGGCAGGTATTTGCAGTATGTAATGTTGCAAGACAAACAACGAGAATGGTGATTAGTACCGAAATATGTGCCTGAATCTACACATTCTCGGCAAGTGTAATATCAGCGTACTGTCGTAAATTGCGTCATTTTCGTGACATGCTTTACGCGACATCGTCGGGCGAGATTAAAACGAATCTGTGCTATATTTCCACTCGTCTAATCAATTGTGCTTTTTTGGGATTGATCGTACTTTTGATGTGGCCTGTAAACGCATTTATGGAGTGCTAGTCTACGGTTATATTTGCTTAGAAAAATCATTCTCTTAGAAACATTGCGTACGAATACTGCCTTCCAACCCCTCGTCAGCTCACTTCGGAAAATCCATCTCTCTGCAGTATGCAACGCGTATACACTCCGCAAAAGAATTAAGGGATTACTTATATACGAGTATTTTGCGAAAAAGAAGGCCATTTTAAACTGGCTGTATCCTTGTCAAAGGTAACACAATCTCGATCGCCGATGGATCATTTTGAGGGCTAAAGTTTCTGCTTCCAGAATCTTTCCTCAGACTTTCGAAATTTTTATTTATTTCATAGTTATGTAATTGAAAAGCAACACTCGACAAATGAAACAATTTTTCTTCAACTTTGGCAAGGTATATGGAGTGCAAAAAAATTATAGCTAAGTTTTGTTTATTACGTTGTAAAGCATAGTTATTCTGCTTTAATTTGCTATTTTGTGAATCATTCAACGATTTTTATCACTGAGTTATTCAGTGCCGAATTATAAAACCGACCGTGTAACCTCCTCGTGGTACGCTTTGGGTAAGGCTAATACCGGCGGTATCTACTAAATTTTAGGTCGAAGCAATTCCGTAATGACAAGTAGCGGGTATAAAGAAAAATATTATAATAGAGTACCACCTACATCCTCCATTGCGGAAGACCAAGATCCCTTCATTCGTTCAAGCAAGTAGAACATATCGAAATAAAAATCCTAAACACTTCCTCAGTTATACGTTTTAATCGGGAGAATCTACACTTTAAGGCGCTGTTGAGCTTGAAAAGTTCCTATAATTTTTCGTAAAGTTATTATCCCATCAAAATTGACATAAATTAAAATGCAGTATGTGCTTTATAAAGGACAAATTCCAATCTTTCAATTGACATGTAACCGATAATAAGTTATCTTATCATAATCGTCCAAATTTACGAGGACGGTTTCTGCTTCGGTAGGTTGGTACTGAATAACTCAAGGAAAAGAAATCACAGAATAATTCACAAAATAATAAATCATAGGAAAAAAACTATGCTTTATAAAGCAATGAATGGAACTTAGCTACAATTTTTCTTGCACTCCATGTGCCTTGCCAAATTTAAGAAATATCGTTTCATTCATCGGGTGTCGCTTTTCAGTTACATAACTTTGAAATCAATAAAGATGTTTAAAATTCAAAAAATATTCTGAATACTGAAGCTTTAGCCTTTAAAGCGCTCTGCCGATGATCGAGATTGTATTATTTTTGGCAGAGATACAGCCAGTTAAAAACGGCCTTCTTTCTTGAAATAAGTGATCCCATTCTTTTGCAGAGTGTAAAATCAACATCCACGTACATCAACACCCCCGATATCACCACACTAAACATTCATTCCACTTCATTGAGAACTATCGAGCGTTCTTTATCGCATTAGGTGTATCAAATTAAAGTACTCTATCGGGGCGGGTAAATAGCGTTTTATCTCATGTGCATCTTATACCTGTACTGGGCGTTCTGACGACGATAATAGTGACGAGGACGGCAACGACGTAGAAACTATCGGAGAAAAGTGGGAGGATAAACTTTCGAGCGACGGCCTCATCGTAGGTTAATTGTCTATCCCGCAGAAATTGGAAAGCGGTGTATAAGTCACTCTTCGAAGTAATGTAAAATATGCGCTGAAGTAATTATTATAGAAAATGGCTCTTGTCCTTGTAATGAGGTCGCCTTGATAAATTTTTTCCTTCTTTTGTACCAGACGAGGATGATATACACTGTGTTCAAAATATTTACCTTATACTTGAGGAAAGTACTGAAGCTTCTATCAAATACACATATGTCTTAAATATTACATGATTTTCCCTTGAAATTTGAAAAAGCGTCGCATGGATCATGGATTTCCGTAAGGTTTAACTTTATGGCGCTATGCTATATGGAACTGTAAGCTCTATAAAATGCTACATTCTATAATGATACACAACTTTGTTATGTGACTTTATTGAATTTAGTACTTTGTAGACTTTACAGATTTATAGAAAAAATAGTCATTAAAATTACGAAACAATCGAAGTATAAATTACGAAATTTTTATTTGGAATTAAGATAAATGCACTCCTTGAAATTAAGAGTATAATGGCGCTATTCTATACGAAATGTAAGCTCTATAAGGCTCTATATTCTAAAAATTTATACAGTTTTCTTTCGTGAAATTATAGAGTGTAGCATTTTATAGAGCTTACAATATCGTATATTACAGCGCCATAAATTCGTAAATTTAAGGTATAAATTCGTGTAGTATTGTATTTGATTATTAAACAAACTTTTAATAATGTAGAGCAATCCTTAATACCATTTACAGGTTATTCTTTTTTTTATATACTTATATAATCCTCTCTCCCGAGAAACGCTTAACCAGCAACGCATGGCATCTCAATTCTTTATAAGTACGTTATAAATGAAATGGTTCATGTGCATTCGGGCATCGTTAAGAATCGCCATCACCGGGAATCGGAAACACCTGACGTCGTGATGGAGCGGGGCATAGCGGCGTCCGGAAATAAACTGGATTAAGACTGACGGCTCCTTAACGAAAGCCACATCGTCGCTATCTCTCTTTCTCTCTCTCTCTCTCTCTCTCTCTCTCTCTCTCTCTCTCTCTCTCTCTCTCTCTCTCGCTTAGCAGTCGCAAAAGCGGCGCCTAGGCTCTCTCGTTGCTTATTGAGAAATTGCAGCTCCTTTTTTAGAGTGCCGGGAAATGCATTTGTCTGATATACCTCTCTCGATGGAAACCCGTTGTAGGTAAATTAAATCGATACGCGACGCGCAGCTGTAAGTTTGCGCGAAGTTGTTAGAAGTTTATGGAAAAAGAGTATACCTGCACCGGAGTGAAATAAAAGTTTCACCGATGCGCCTGTCTATAGGCATAATGCATCTGCGATGATGTACCGGTATTATAATAATGCGAGCGGAGCATCGATCGATTGTCGAATCGACGCGTGTATTGCAGTATCGTGGTACAGAAAGTTATCGGTGCATCGGTGCAGAGAATCATATAGGCAGAGAAAGGTTGCTTGAAGCGGATCGTTTTAAGTTTTTGTATTTTTTGCTGATTTTGGAAATTGGACCACCGTGTCTATTAGAATTGGGAAGTATTAACTTTAGTTTGAGAATGAAATGAATTTTTTCTGGAATTTTTTACTTTTTATTCGAGTCGACATTTTCATTATTGTTTGCAATGGGTGATCGATAGATTGATTTGTATAATTAATTGCTTAAGTCGTACATAAATCATTTTATATTTCATAGTATTTCGATTAAATTAAAGTTATATTTAAAAAGTGTTAAATAACGATACGTAGGTGTAGACGTAGGTGTAACGAACGTGTAGGTATGCGTGTGCAGTTCTATATTATCATAATATCGACGAGGATTCGATTTAAGACCCGATCCGATTTCGGCAGCCTCACCGCATATATATCTCCCGATGACTCCGCGCGATTTTCCCAGTCACGTTTTTCTCTGTGGGCAATCCCTACCGCGCGCAAAAAATGGAGAAAAACGTAGCGGGATTCCTCGTTCGCCCGATACATTCCACCGCGCAACTGTAACGCAACGTGGAGGAAGGGAGATAAAGAATTTTATCACGTATGTCTTGACGATAATGTAGTGGACTGACCCTCCGAAGACTCTCGCGCGCCCCTATTTGGAATGCGTGAATGGAACCACTCACCCGTAAAGCTGCCCTCTTTAAGAGGGTATTAGCCCTCCCTTTTAGGAACTCGTTGGCGACACGGCGTCTACACGAAGCTCCGTCGTACCGAACGACCCTGCAGACACTTCGTCGGTGTCTGTGTATTTACGTTCTCACGCGGATGTCAAACGAGAATCGACGTACGGTATAATACTCGTAAAACGAGCCCGCATTGATGTTTTAATTCGATATAGGGCCCTTTGTTGCTACCACTATGGTACACTATGATATAATAAATAGGAAAAGCTTATGAGTTTGTTTAATTGTCGGGAGTAATTTTTGGAACTATTGATCCGATTAAAAAAAAATTTTCAGTGATAAGGAGCCTGGAATTTCTGAATGAACATAGGCTATATTTCATGAGGTTTTGACAAAAAGGAGCTGACGAGTGACGATTTTAGTGACGTAGGTCATCGTAAAAATAGACGAGTTTCTGAATAACGCTGCCTTTACGGTAAAAGATACATAAAAATGATGTATAGGCGAATTGTAGAACATAAATAGACCTGTAATAAAGTCCGCGGTAGTATATTATACCTATTATATATCTAGCATCCACATGAACAAAATCGCGGGCGGTTGTTAGTTGATATAATAAAATAGATATAACATATCAAATATTACTATTTCGAATCGATTCAAAGTAAATGAACCCGTACACTGAGAGAAAAATGTGATAGGTTTGATTAAATTATCGGTCACGGGCGGGGAACGCAGATCAAGTTACTTGGACTAATAATTTTCTAGTTTCACTACAGCTTGTTTTCGTCAAACAGTTTTTAATCATTATAACCAAGTTATTTAATTCAATTAACTAAATCGGCGTTCTCCCGCCCGTGACCGCCAATTTAGTCAAATGTACTATTTTTTTCTCTGTGCAAAATAGATAAATCCGATTCTCGCACCTTTGCTCTACCTATGTATGTATCTCGTTCTACTTATCACAGCCTACTTCTTTTAGAAACCAATTTTTTAATTTATATAACGCAAAATTCTCTCGCACGCAATGGGATGTATTGAAATTAATTATTTCGAGCCGATCGACGGTTCAATAATAATACAAAGACAACAAAGTAAAGTCATGATAGATTTACCTACTAAGGAGTTTAAGAAGTACAATATAATCTAGAATATAGCAAAGTTGCGTAAACTACATACTTACGTCTTTAAAAATACACATAGGGTATCGTGTTTGCTGTAAACCGCAACGGTATAGTCTCAGAAACGTTATCGAATAATTTTTCCTATTTTCGGTGCCACTGAAACTTCGCTTACATGGTTTTCAGGGTGATTTTCGAAGCGCTCAAACAGCTTATCGAGTATAACATACGTATAATGGCAAAGAATATAATTAATATAATATGAGGCACCCAGCGAATCATTTAAGGTCGATAATTATGAGGTTCTGAACTATATAGTGGATCGTATATGACGTCCGCTCGCGCAGTCGGCCGTATCGACGAACCCCGCGCCTACTCGCCGTGAGAGTCTTCGCGTATGACGTCACGGGTCGAGTCGCTGCGAGGCAAGGCTGGCGCATGACGTCACGAGGCAAGGCTGTACGTTCTACCCCCCCCCCCCCCCCTCAAAACATCGACGATGTATGATAGCACGAATTAATAAAATAGCTCCCTTTCCAAAGTAATCATGTAACAACTTACGAATCACGAAAGATGATGAAAAAATTATGATAAAAAAGTAATGTAATCATTACCGCCAAATTAATGAAAGCAAGTGTGTTGTCAAGGTATGTTGCGTTAATGAGAGAAATAGTACATAATTCCATACAATGGTAAACTTTGCTACAGAGACTAAAAATAATATAGAGGAAAAGAAAACCAAGTTCTACTGAAACTGAGAATATATCCTCAGTTAACCATTGTATGGAATTATGTACTATTTCTCTCATTAACGCAACATATCTTGACAGCACACTTGCTTTCATTAATTTGGCGGTAATGATTTCATTACTTTTTTATCATAATTTTTTCATTATCTTTGGTGATTCGTAAGTTGTTACATGATTACTTTGGAAAGGGAGCTATTTTATTACTTCGTGCTATCATACATCGTCGATGTTTTGAAGGGGGGGGGGGATTTAATTTCTTTTTTCGTTAATTTTCTTTCGTGCTTTTTTGTCAGATAAATATGAAACATTTTTTTAAATGATAGAATGTGGTCAGTTATTATTATTGCCGAGTTCGGTTTTATTAATTCGATAATCTCGACCGAGATTATTGATCGATCATATCATCCTATATCTTTTTAAAGAAACGAGCTGCAAGACTGAATCCGCGACAGAATGCAGATGTACGCATATCGATTAAAACTTTTTGTGATTTGACAAAGGGAAAGAAAACATCATTTTTCAGTTAAATATTACCGTGAAGATAGTCTGGGCACGATGATCGATGATTCGTCGACGTCGTTAACGTCATTAATGGATGACGCGTCATGTGCAATGCGCATTTTAAAGTCAATTAACGTTCGACTATTGAAGGGTTAACTAAACCTGTTTACTTTTCAAAGAATAAGGAACCATGTGTTAAGATGTCAATAGTATAGAAGGATGCATGTATAACCAGATGGAGCTGTATGATCGTCACAAGATTTCCATATCAACTATAATAACCCTCGTACAGGTAAATACAGGTAAATCTATGTTAATTATTACAATGTCTCTTTAATTCAAACAGAAATAGAGTAATAGCTAACGTATATTTGCTTGGCCCAAATAAATATTTATTTCGCCATAATCAAGTATAAGTATCTTAACTATAAACTGTTTTCTCAGTATACGAAATACCCACTAACAAGAGGAGATCGAGCTACTGCTTTCGATATGGGTCGCGAAACGAAGAGATAAAGAATCAAATTGTTTTGGTCGAAGGTCCTGGATTAATTTAACGTTGAATATTTTATGAAGGGCTTGGTCCATTAAACATCAGGTACTATACATCTACAGTACGAGCAGAGATCGATTCCCTGAGGGATGACCAACCCCTAATCCTTTCGTAAGGGATGGTTTGACTCGCTAATTGACCATGTATTATTTAAGCTCAATTTCAGTGACCCGCCTGCTGATACCATCTTTCAGTTAATTGCCCGAGAGAGACAAAGACCTCTATTTGAATATACCTACGCTCAAAAAAATTTGGCCACAACTAGAAAATTATAGTAATTACAGCGATAATTTTCTTCGCAATAGCAAGAATTCTTGCTACGCTAACAATATTTTTCTAGTTGTCACCAAATAATGTCTGAGGCAGCCAGAAATATAGCTGGATTAGCTAAATATTTTTTTTAGTGTATTGTACAAATATATTTATAGTCTTCATACAGTAGCGTATACATGTAAAGAAAGCAAAATTTCCTTAGGCTCGAATAAATCTTGTTCTCATTCAATAGAATCCATTTCAATGTCGCATCATAGTATTACAATAAACCAAAAGTTTGCCGATTGCTGCCTATGGAAGCAAACCATCATAATTCAAAATGAACAGAGACGAATTACGTCCAATTTTCTCCGCAAACGTGTCAAAAGTTCCTAATAAATGCAGTTACGACCGCAGCGAGCCGAATGTGAAAATAGAAGGGACGCGAAACGCGTGCAGTCCCCATAGGCTAATTCATTTACCACGCTCCTTTGCCCTCGGCCCCAATCTCGCCGAAATTGAGCAATTAATGAGTAAATTGCGAGCTGAAATCTCTTCTCTCTTTCTATCCCTATCTACTTCGCGAAGAGCGCGCAGGGGATCGTTAAAAATACGGCCTCGTCTCCCCCTAGAGCTGGACTGAAACGACATGACACCACCCGCGTGGTAATTATCCAAAATCCAAAGGATACCAACATATTTCAATCGCGATGCGTATGGGTCATTCTGGAAATGAAGGGTGAATGGAAAGCGATGGAAAGAATTAACTCCGGCATGCGTGATGTTGTAATTTAACAAAAAATAAACTCTCTCTTCCGTTCTCGGTTATGTAGGCTATTAAGCCGGTGACGCGGCTAAAGATCTCGTTAAACCCACATAAATATACGTCTCGACTTTTCCGCGGCATGTCACATGGGTCGGAAAATATCTTTCGGCTCAAAACAAAAACCTTAACGCTCATGAGAGAAATTTATTTAAATTCTTCTTCCGAATTATGCTCATAAAAGTGTTATTTTTTACACGGTATAATTTTATTTCAATTATCTTTCCACCTAATCATTTATATTCGTGATAAAGAATACACTGCGGAGTTAGAAGAGCTGTTACGTTTGAGTTGGCCTAGTTTATCTCTGACTTTCTTCCATTAGTATTCCTATACACCTTAACTACACGGAGAGAAAAGTTCGGTAAGAAGTACCTAACTAGTAGGATAAGCGGTAGCATTTGGTTTTTTATGGTTAATTTTGTAGAGGCGCTGAAAAGGAATTAATAATCAACCGATATATTTTGAAGAACGTTCCAGAATTTTTACCGTTCCAACTCGAAAATTTTACCCGAACAGGAATTTATTATGCCTGCACAATATAAAAAGTATCCCTACGTTATTAAACGTTATCGTATGATAACAGCAAAAATTATCATTCGGCCCTTAAATTGTAACAAGTATTTGAGAATAATAGTAACGTATTTGTGCGCATTAATTTTTATCATTACGTTACTGCACAATTACCCTAGAGTAAAGGAATTTTTACCTCTATCCGGGTAAATAGATTCTACCAATTACACATCTATCAAGGCGAGATCACGTGAGCGTCAGTTCGCGTCACTTCGGCCGTTTTCGGCCGATCGTCAGAAAATAAAGCGCCAGATTATAACGGAATAATGAACGGAAAGTTCAGCGGGGGTCGCATAGGCCCCACGCGGGCACGGAACGTGTTAACGACGTGCAAACACTTCGTAAATTTATCGTGAATGCACTGTCTTCATAAAATTTTGAAATTAAAAAATAACAAAATTGATATAATAATGATGTTTCAAACAGTGCAAATTGTACCGAATTATTCCATAAATAATGAATTATTAATTATCATAATCGCTACTGTTTTGAAAAAGAAAGTATCAAATTATTTTATAAAATTTAATGAGAAGAACCTTCGAGAGCAGTCACTGTCATGTCCGGTTTCTATATATAACCGTTTCCTTCGATAATTACACGCACCTTCTTTTCTGCGAATCATAGATCTTTAAAATCAACCGATCAATGAAGTTCTTTGTATCGATAATAAGACTCTTCCGCCGAAAGGATTGCTAGCTTATTCGGAAATCTGTCGGGAGGAATCCACTTCTATATCTGTGTACTTCCATCCTAATATTATAAATGCAAAAGTGAGTTTATTTTTATGTTTGTTACCTCTTCACGGCTAAACTAGCAAACCGATTTTGATTAAATTTGGCAGAGAGGTGACTTGAAACAAGGAGATTAACCTAGGGCATGTGGCGTCATCATAAATTGAATATGGCGAATGCTCTAAGATGACAGAGTTCAATGGAACTCAGCAAGCGACATCAGTAGTACATAGTTCGGAGGGAAGAAAAGGGAGGAAGTGAGGGCGTGTACATCTCCATTGATATTCAACATTGATATCCGTCAATTACAAGAAATAGAATAATTCAAATTCCACGTGGACTGAGTCGCGGGTAACAGCTATTAAATAATATACGAGTTCAAGCCGTGGACCAATACAGCGCAGCCCGTATATGTACGTCTACACACGTACGTTTCGCGTGGAGACGCTAATATATCATCATACTCATGTATTACGTCGGTGTAGCTTCCCGACGCGTCGCAAGGTTAATGCGTAACTACCGGGAGTCGGTCGTCGGGTCACCGATGGTCACTCGACGGCCCAACTGGTCCACGTGAGTTACTGATCTAATTTAAGTTGATCAAACATTAAGCCGGAGATTCCGAGGGTCAAGAACTGAACGCCTCCGAGGCTCCTTCGTAATCCTTTGAAGCGGGGAACTTATACCGTGTACTTGAGCAATCTCGTATTTCCATGTGCATGCCTCCGCGTGGAAATCAGAGTTCGGCGGAGACGTCGACCGCTGAGGAAGCACTCGAACTCGGGAGACACGTCGAATTATCGGAAGTTAATTTAAGGCATCACACGCGGATGAGTATCACGGGGGAACTTTGCGGCAGTAGGTATATGCCGAGAGTCGGGAGAGATATGGAGCTCGTCTTCGTCTCGTATCATCTGCGGCTTGATTCGATATTTGCCGGAGTCGGCGAGACTGAAACGATCGTACGTCATACCTGCAGAAATTAGGTGGCCTCGGTGCGAAGAGCGTAACTATTGTGCCAGCGCAAACGGTGGTGGTGCATCGGCTGCTGCGCTCAGATCGATGCAGCAAATTGCTGGTTTCGTTCGATACAAGGAGTAATACAAGCGTGATTTGTTGACGACGGATGCGGGATGAAGGATTCAACGGTTCGCGCATCATGTTGTAGCGGTATATGTATACCAAAATGACCGGATTTGACTCCTGTTTCCGTGAGTGTACGCAAAATCGTACATGCGTGAATTTTCGCTTCCTACAGCATAGTCATAAACGTCTATTTTATCACACCGCTTCAAATTGGACTGGAATTTAATGTTTCCCCTTTGGCATTATTTTATAGAATTCATTCTGATTTTGAAAACATTCTTTCATTAATTGGGGTCTTAATTAGATGTTGTAATTATAAATGAGTTATAGCAGCAGGAAAGTAAACTGTGTTAAAGTTCTTCGTTTTTAATGAATAACGAGATATATCGAGCCAGTTTATTTTGTTTTTCTCCGGATACGTCAAAATACGGTTTGTCAAACTTATTCTCTACTTCAGCAAATCAGGATCAATATATGTATTTATAGTGGGAATAGATGTATTAAGTATAACAGAAGTCCCATAAGTCGCTCATGTCGCGAACAACGTCTTTCCATTTATTCTCAAGAGATTGCGATAGCTACTCGTGAAAGAGAACGTCACATCTGTTGGAACCGATGATTTTCAATGAGCACGGGCGATAATCTAGCGTCTATCCAACCATATCGCACATGTATGGTATAACCTTACGCTTCAAACTGTATTAAAATAAACGACGTTATTCTCTCGCTCGTGGTTAGTTATTCGCCATGCTCTCGCGTTGATCGAAAATTAAAATTAATAACGTGGCGAAGCTGGAAAGTTCTCGGCACGATGGGGTAAGCGTTTATAATTACTAAAATTGGAAAATATGGACCGAGATTGGACGCCGGGTGTCGACACGCGAGGTATCGATCGTCTAATGGAGCATAATATGACTGCGATGAAGGATGGTTATTCCCGATAAGCTCGCGATCTTAAAAGCACTAAGTGTCTTTTCCGATATCTCGATAGCCACTCCCATCTTGTTCGATCGTTCTTCTCGCGACAGGCTATGCACGATCGCGTCGCGTACGTGCCGGACCCAGTTTTCGACCAGCTAAGGTTTTTACGACATTCTTTTTACTATATAAGTAAATAATAAATTAATAAATAAAAAACTTTATTTTTTAATTGATAAATTGATTATTAATGTTGAACTTGGCACTAACAAATATACGAAAGTCTCGCAAATTAAATAATTAATTACGTGTTTATGAAGCAGGGAGCAGTTTTTAATCACCCAATCATGCATAGGAGTAGTTTTCGATTATGCATGAACCCAGTTTTCGAACAAGGATTCTAATACATACAAAATGAAACAGAATTATTAAAATAGATATTTTGTAACCTAGTTATTAAAGTTATCAATTGACATTAATATTCGAATAATAATGTATTATACAGGGTGGACCAGGTTAAACGTCATTTTTTTTGATATGTGATAGAACAACAACAAAAAAGTAGACTTTCATAAGAAAATTTCTTTCAAAAATGTTTCCTAACGAAGATACAGGGTGTCAAAGTTTCGAAAAAAAATGGTTTTCTCATCATAACTTCTAAACTACTTGATCGATTTCCATAAAATTTCGCACACAGGCTAATGTAGAACAGCTCTAAGCAATAATTAAATAATTTTTTTAAATTCTCCAGTGGCGTAGATACTAGGGGCCAAAATTCTCATTTTTTTCTAGCCTAGCATTCTTCCTTAGCTGCTTTTCTTCTTCTGCTTTCCGTTTTTTTTCTTCAGGAACTTATTAGTGATACGCTATCCACTAAAATAATTCTATTATTCTGAATACTAGAAAGTATTTTTAACCTGAAATATTTATGGTTAGAAACGTGATCGAAAACTATGGCGAAATATGAAAACTAGGAGCATAGATCATTACATTATTTTACTAAAAATAAGAAAGTAGGTTGCGTTTTATAAATTACTACTAATTGAACTATTACACAATGAAAATACGTAATAATTACTTCATGAGCTCTAAAATATGAAGGAGACGGAGCTGTTTTTAGTAGCGTCACTTCTAACAAATTGCAGTAAGACTATGACAGGCGTGCCATCTAGTCGAACACGTTACTACTGCAGCATTTATTTGTATTGAAATAAGTATTTCTCTAAAAATTTCTGAATATGGACAACAGATTTCGGAATAGTTGTTTAATTTAACTTTTTCTACTTTGTGTGAAATATTTTTACTATAAAAAAATTTAATACAAGGGTTCACATAGAAAAGTGATCGAAAGCTGGGTCCTAATCGACAACTGGGTTAGCAACGGTACGTACTTCGCATAAATTCTTGTTCCCTTTAAACGTTCGCCGCGTCGTCGCGTATAGCGACGTCACTGTGTGAAAATTTTGCGACATTTATCGGCGGCTTTCTCCGGAATGGCAGCGAATCGCTCCGGCGACCGCGATGCGAAAGATATTTCGGCCCATATTTTATATTCTTTGCTCTTTGGCGATAATGATCGAGCATGCTCGCAAAGTGGGACGCGTTCGGGAAATAAAGGAAAACGACGGCAGGTGGTTGCGCGACGAGGGGGTGTTGTCACACGTGTATACCTATGTCGCGCGTATGCTTTACATATGAGAAAGGTAGCGACGCAAAAATTTCATAGCCGTCGACGCTATACTTTACGTCGTCCGCGAGAATGTTGCGGGCGCAAGGACTCAAAAGGAATATTGGCACTAAATGCATCCGCGTCCCCGCGAGCGAGCTTCTATTGAAACATTGCAGCGTCGAGCGTAGTCGAGTGGATACCGCATCCACCCGGGTGCCGATATTACGCTCTTATCATTCTCGCTTCGGCCAATTTTATGTCGCGATACTACGCTTTATATATCGCGCTTCTCAATGGTCCCGGTCAGCCGTGGAGAACGGAGCAATACGTAGGGGTGACCTGGGTAGGTTGCAACACATTTTATGTCTAATTTTTTTCTATTATTCTTAAAATGGGAATTAATTCTCGAGAGTTGTGTGATATAGTTTAATATATCGGGAATAAAACTGTTGGATAAAATTAAAGCTATTTAACAAATTGACGGAGTTGTAATGGAAAACAGTAATCCATGCGCGTGTTGCAATTTGCCCCACGTTTGGGCACTTTGAACCACTTAACTTTTTGGAAAACTTTTCAATATTTATTAAGTTATCATCGTATAACTGGTTAACAAAACTCGTCTAAATACCTTGAAACACAGTTAATACAAGAAAAATAGGGCCGTTTTATTGGTTCATGACGAATGTGCCCACCTTAAAGACACTTCCTTTTATAAAACTAATGGGATTGTGCCGATATCGGAATGCTTTTTAATGATAATGGTCCAACCCATATGAGAATCTTCAACTGACCTATATCAATGCTGGACTATTATTGACTGCCATACGACTTGCAATGGCGCAATAATGGCATCCATGATGACTGGTTCAGTAACGGACAAGTGCTGGAATAATAGTCTCGGACTAATATTGGGTGTCGATAAACGGCCAATCATAACAAACTATGTATATTGCTCCAATCATGGTAAATATTAGGTACAGCATTCAGTCAGCAATAGTACGAAGATCTGCCATTCATATATGATATGAATTTGCTCGAGCTATAGCCCGATAATAAATTCGTAATATTGAATTAGCTCAAAATATCGGTTTTTAATAAAATATTTGAAGGGCAAAACAAAATATCTTCAAAACATTTAACATGTGATATCTAAATTGGGCATTTAAAAATGATCCTTTAATGGTGGAAGGTCGGCAACCGTTCATTCCTTTGACCAAAGTTATATCCTGATCAACTATTGGTTAACAATTATAGGCTCAAGTACGACCGATTATCGATTCCCATTATTTTATAAAAAATAACTGGCGACTGGAAATTCACCAGAGATGATTCGATGCTAGGCGGCCAGTTCTTGGCCCTGGTAACTACAGATTGGCCAAGTATTGGCCCTATTGTAATGAATGGCTTTCTTATATGAGAAATCACGACTCTACTGAACCGTTAATTTACCTTCCCTGGAGGGTTTCTTGTCACAAAACATTGATGTGTCGCAACTTACCCGTGTTTCAACCCGCTCCGTTCTCCCTTACGAAGCATTACGCGTGAACTCTGCACCCTCGAATTGAAATTATACCGGAAGTAGGCTTTAGGAAGTGTATTGTTTACATAATTTTAAAAGACAGGGATTATAATTATTTTATTTTATCACTTGTCATTCCTCATGTCGTATCTCTTCGGCAGATTTTGGCTAATTCTCGAATAAAGCCGCTTCTTTAAGCGTTACGCACGATTTAAAAAAACGGAACAGATTTATCGCAAAAGCGATAACAGACGCAGACGCATGGCAACGCGGAGAGCGAACTGCTTCGTTCCACCTATTAATTAATTATTAAATGATTACAGCGCTCGCCGTTCCGTTGTTTATTGCCGTAATTTGCCACGGCAATGAACCGGAAATTCAATGTAAATTAAAATGGAGTGCGGAGCCCACGCTAAGCCTCTCGAGCTCTTCCTTATGCTGTATTATTTGCGAGACCCCCTTTTCTCCATACCTTCACGCCCTTCTCTTCGCCCTTATACACCCACCATACTATCCCTCCTATCCGGCATATCTAATAACCCGCCTTATTAAATGGATTTTCATCGCGCGATATTTATAGGCGCGGCAATGCCTGCGATTTTTAATCAGAAACGTTACTTCCGCTAAACTCGGCCGGTAGGCAGGTATTAGGTCGTCTCGCAGGATCGTTCCATCCGCAATGCCGTGCGGATAACTTGCTTTAAAAATTTAATAAGCTTTTAAAAAAAGTCTCGATTTTCTCTCCAGTGGGCGGACAGCTCGTTGTCGACTCTCTGAGTTAGCTACCTCACGTTGTTTGTCTTTCGACTGTTTCCTTCGTTCGTTTATTTACAGCCCCGAGTTCTCCGCGAAGTTCTCGCAATTATTTCGTGCTCCGTACTTCTCCCCAGCTACGTGTGGTAGCTTTCCCTTCTACCTCCTCGCGTCACGCCACCCTCGGAAATGCACGGCGGTGCACAGAGTCGCGAGAATCGTCGAATACTCAGATAAGACCGAGTCATCCGAAAGTTAGCGGAAAGACATCCGCAAAGTGTCACGGATGTCTTTAAGTAAGTTGTCTTTTAGACACCTCCGGCGTTCCCTTGTCCCGAAGAAGATGTCTTTTCGGTGGCTACAAAAAGTCACCTTTACGGATGTACGAAAAGTTGTCTTTAAGTTGTCCTTTCGTAGGTCTGCAGAGGCATCTCAAACAAAAGACGTCTTTTAGACGTGTTTCGAATACCTAAGTCCCGCGAAAAAAAATTTAGCTAAAGTATGGTGAAAATCTGAGAAAAGTTGAAACAAAAAAGTATGGCTAGGAATCGTTTCCCAGATTTTCAGCCAGACCATTTTTTCATACCGGCTGAAAAGTAAATTTTACTTGATTTACCTGTACCTTTTTGATTCAATTCTGTTTTACGAGATTCTCATTATAACACTATAATGACTTGTTCGGTTTTAGAACATAGCTCATATTTAGTAATAATTTGAGGGCTTAATAAAATAATAAATTGAAATAATATCAACTGACAAGAACAGACATCGATTACAGCATAATCTCGTACAAACAACTGCACTCTAATTGAAGACTGAAGGTCTAGGATACGATTCGTAGCCATACTTTTTTTGGTTCAACTTTTTCCAGACTTCCGCCATAATTTAGACATACTTTTTTTACGCGGGGTGTATTACCATCCCAGACAACACAAGCTAGAAACCTGTCTTTTAGTCATCCGTAGACAGTCTAATGTCTCAGTTTTTAATAACTTAAATTTCGAGTTATTCAACAGTCATCTTATGGATAACATGAAATTTAAGTTAACAAAAAGTGAGACATCAGACTGCCTACGGATGACTTCAAGATGTCTTTTTGGATTGTGTTGTCTGGGATGGGATGTCAAGACGAGTTTGCTGTTGTTTTGCGCGCAAAAAATACAAGGCTCGCGTGCAATGTAAGTAACGAGGTGAATCGATCCATTTCGCGTGAAAATCCAAAGCAGGTGACTGCCATCCGCGCGACTTATACGACTGTGCAGATTAAAGGTGGTGATAGCAGTTACGAGCGCCCCCGGTTTGCAGCGACGTCGTATCTCGCATTTCGCTTCCGACGAAACATTATGTATCAAGATCGCGAAAGAAATACAGCGTACAACTTTCGCCGTTCAACCACGCCATTAAATTTAATGCGATTACCAGTTAGGTGCGGAGAGTACACTATAGCGTGACTCTGTTGTGTCTGTATGTAGAATGTGTCGTACACCATTTTTCAGTTCCTTTTCACCATTCAGGCTTTTATTACAGCACTTGCCATGATTGGAGGGAGCGAAAAATATAAGTGCGTTGTATGGAAATTAATGCAATTCTGGCTTAATTGTCATTTTAATATCTCTCTACCAGAGTGGTGATAAATAATTTGATTCGGATAGATGGTAATCAAAATACCTACGCGGACTAAATCTTATCTTCCGGGGAGCTGTAATTTCTCACATTTTTTCGATATGTGAATAAACCCTTTTCGAAGAATTGACTATTTCAAAGTCAATTCGTACTTAGTGTTCGAAGCCTAATTCATCAATTCATCTTGACTTACGTCGCGTCGGTTCAAAGATATATGGCAAAGAAAAGAAAGGCACTGTAGTGTTTCGATCAAAAAATCATTCCCGAATCCAATTCGGTCAATCAAGCGAAAGAAAATGGAAGTGCTATTTTTATGTTAATCAATCGAACTCACTAGCGTTGTACCAATATTTGCAAGGGCCCGGTTGAACTTTGACAACCTAATCTTGCATGCGATATACGAGCATTTTCATGATACGTGGTCACGCATCAACGCGTGTACTTCGCTGATCAAGAGCGAAGAGAGAGAGAGAGAGAGAGAGAGTGCCTATTAAAATCTCTGTGCGTGCCAGCCGAGCGCACGACGCGACGGACTATATACGTTATGGTCTTGTTTGCAATACGTGAAAGCTCGGTCGTTAAGCCGAACGTGCCTCGCGGTTCGGTGAGAGTAAAAAGTATGAGGAAATAACGCAATGCCTCGTGCGCGTGCGCGTGTGTGCCCTCTCTCGCCTCCTCGTACGACCCCCGAGGCTAACACGCTCTTGCACAATTTCAGCTTACAGTGCACAGATTAACGTGAGATAGGAGTGTAAATATTTTACATTTTGATAATGCTCACGCGCGCGCTAGGGCGACCGGGCGAAAATCGCAACAAGAGATCCTCGCGCGAGGACCGTTCGCGGAGACCCGCGTACTTTATGGCGCGGCAATAAAGATAAGTTTTAAGGGTGTAAATTAATTTTCACGGTGTGTTGATTTTACCGTGGTCCGCATACCTATTATGTGCATGGAAAAACGGCTGCTGAGGACTCGCGGCTTATCTAGTTGCTTTTTCGAAGATGAAAGAATCCTGGGAAGGGAAGCGAGAAAGAGTTTGGCTAGTCTTGTTCTGTTCTGTTCGTTTTTATGATTTTCGAGGCTGTAATGATTGCTATTGTGTACGTAATGTTTAAAGGAGTATACGGGTTGAACACTAATTGCAAGTCATAGTGCATATTACGAGCACGGTGACTTTATTTTATCTGCTACACGGAGAGAAATAATTAGGTTAAAATGAAACAACTCTTATAGTTAAACGCGTTTAATTATTCTAACCGAAGCACTGATTAGCTGAATTAAATATTTAGTTATTTTAACCAAATGTTTAGTTATTCTAATCAAAAAGTGGTCAGTTTAACCAAATAAATCGAGGATTTATATTTCACTAAATAGTTTGGTCATCGTCTTTAAGATTTTGGTTAAATTGACCAATTTGTTTTCAGAGTGGAGTAATTTTGCATCTATATATAGGGCAGAGACTGGACGGTAAACGATCCCCTGTGATTTTGTCTCGGATATAATAACTCAGTTTTTTAAGGCTGCAATCCACCAGCCCGCCATATTCAATATCTGTTTGGTTTTTGGGCCATAGATAAAATAGAAATGATGAGATCTATGATAAAAATAATATTATCTTGATGTCGCATAGGTGTAAAGTTTATATAAAAAACAGATCTTAGGGAGAAAGAACGTGTAACCATTAAAAAAAATATTCACTTTACGACCTGACTTCAATCTGTCAATCTCTGCATTCGGCCGCCATGGACCAGCATATAGAAAAACAATTTCTCCACAAGCGTAGGTTGATATCACTCATGGACACTTTGAGATAAATTTGTTTTCCATATTAGTTACGTCAACACTAATACTACCACTAGAATTTACATAACTGAAATTGATATCTGTTCCCGAGAATATTTACTAAATACATAGCATCGCTATATATCGTAAGCTCGACGCAGAATTCCCCAATTTCCAAACTTCTCTAATAGATAGGTAGCACTAGGTCTTGGTGGATTACAGTCTTAACAGTGTTGTGAAAAAATGATAAAAATCAGTTTTTCTATTCATTTTCTACATTATACACCAAAATAAAAACATTTTATTTGCAGTTAATAAAATATTTGTTTAATTATGGTGAAATAAAAATTTTCTTGGACAAGTAAATATTCGTTAACTATACGATATTTATTTGGTACAACTGAATCCTTTGGGACAATCTAAATAAATATTCATTTCGCCCTATATGAAATTATATTTATTAACTATTAATAAATTGTTTCTTTAGTGTATTTAGAAATGTTACTCGGAAACTTTAATTGTACCTTTGTTTTAATCGAACAAAGCATTTTAACAAAAATACATAGTATAACTAAATAATGGAATTAATAATGCGTGCACAATTGAAGAGTACGACTTCTAAAAGGTCTAAGTGCCATATTTGCAAAAATATATATTTTGCTTGAAAACGGTTGTAAGTGCAAACCCCAATGCACCTGAAAAGGGTCTATATGAGAAAGCATACGTAGAGGCTCAAAACTCAAAAATCTGCAAGACACGCTTCACTATATTTATTTGAAGCATCTGCCTGCTTTTGCCGATTTCCCCAACTTTAGCTTTTTGGCACTTAGACCCTTTAGAAGTTATTCTTTTCAATTGCAGATGTCTATCTTTTTTCTTGATTGGTAATAAATTCTTCCTATTTGAAATCTTAGAATTACATCATCTTGCCCCGGTCTCCGTTATATACATACATACGTACCTATATCATCCACCAACGCGGGTTAGATGTTGGTAAATTGAAAAAAATTCAAAGGCTACCGACACCGTTCAGCTTATATTGCATTTACGTCAAACTGTCGTATTGAATTTATGGCAAACACAGTACGGATCTCGACTTTTTTTAGCCGCGTCAACAATTGTAAATATCAACAATGACGTATGGTAAAGCAAGCTAAAAATAAGACGAAGGCGAACGCAGGACATGTTTTTCATTTTACAGTTTTAAAAATATTTCACATATTGTTTCATACTATTCACCCGATGATATAGGTACATATTGTACATATCTATATATATAGCTGTTACCAACAAATAAAAATTAAACTCCAAGCCACACATAAGCACGTCTCGTTATATCCAATTTCTTAAAACGTCTTCGCAAACGTGACCTTCGCGGAGATAAATAGATCGCGCTTCCGCGAGATCCTTTCGCGAGGATAGCGTCACCACCCCGCTAAGTTTATTCGAACGCGAGAGGCGCGCGAAAAGCTCGTCCGGCGAAACGCGCGGAGGAGCGAGGGCGAGATCTTCGTAAAGCCGGGACGCGGAACGATAGGATCGTTCTCTCAGTGGCCGAGGGCGCGGAGGGAAACCGACACAGCGATGCCATCGCGTCTTCCGACCCGCTGGAAAATGATTCCGTCCGGGATTTATATCGAACTCGGGAAAGTGAACCGAGATAGAGGTAACTAATTCTTGGCCCGCTCTCGCATTACTCCGCGAAGCGGTATTAACCCAATTCGAAACGGTTATAGCGGGCAATACGTCTCATCTGTCAGCGCTAAAACATTTCCACCGCGTGGACGCGCCGCTGGCTTATTTACCGCGGGAGATTATCCCGGGGGATTCCGTCGATTGGTGGTTAGAATCGCGAGCGGGCGTTGCCATGAGAAAGGCCTGTCTCTCGCTCTCCCTCTCTCTTCGTAACGACGAGAAAACGCGCCTCCAGTCACGCGTTATACGATGCAGATTCGTCCGATGGTTTTCGCGCATTATCGCGCAGCCTTCCTCTCCGTGATTCCAGCCGCGCGGAGCATCGCTCGGATATAACAGTAATTGCCTTTAATTCCTACTATCGAGGTACACTGTTATTCGATCACGAACGCAATCGAATAACGTACACGATCGGGGCGTAAAATTGCGTTTCGATGGTCTCTCCGCGCGATGCCGTCGGGTTACGAAAATAGGTACCATTTCGTGGAACGAACGAAATGTTACGACCGCAACCGCTGCGAGCAAATGAAAATCCGAGGTGGTGATAATACCATCAAGCAAATTTTCGGGTTGTCGATTGCATCTGACGCGTGAAATAATATTTCATCGTTCCGAGGATATGTGCTTTTGTAATTTTATACGCTGTGATATTGATATAACGTACAAATGGATGGGCATTTAAGTTTGTTTATTCCAGATAGTCATTTACACGACTGGGAATTGAAATTTCGACCTCATCATTCATTAGGAAAAATCTGAACCCATTAGTACTCCCTGAAAACTTTAGTAGCCGAGCAATTTCTTTTTTGAGACATTGGATTCAGCATTTTTATGATTTTAAAAATTTCTCCCGAAGGTTAGTTTTATTAATCAACGATTTTAAATCCATTCTCATTTCCAGATAAAGAATGTTTGATGATGAAACATGGTTTTTCTGATAAAGGAGACCTTATAATTGTTAAATAAGGTCTTAGTTTTTTAAATAATTTTTCCTTTAATAGAAACATAACACCACGAAAAGTCCCTAAAACTCCCCGAAATGGATAAATCATTTACTAGACTACAATAGTTTATCGAGAAAACCGAAGACCACGTGTAACAATTTGATGGTCTCCTTTACAAGAAAAGCCATAGTTCGTAATGAAATGATTTTCATTGAAAAATAAGAATAAATCTAAATACTCGCTAACACCACCTGATCTTCATTATCCAGGTAGACTCTTCATGTAAGAGTGTACGTAAAATATGGCGATTCACTACTAGGATGGCATTCTCAATTACGATGACTTATTTCACTGAACTCCGACGATGAGATACATTTGTACAGATGAATCCACCCCAATTGATTCTCCTACTCACAATATAATTACTCGCCTTCCACGCACGATGCGAGTTTAGTAGCAAGGGTGCGGCCATATAACAGAGAAATTGAATTAGCCGAAGTTACGAGCGTGGTCATCAAGAGACAATCTCCCTGCAAGCTCCTTCCTAATTATCGTGGGTAGTACACTGCTATGCTGGCGGACTCGGTGCTTACACCGTGCATAAAACTTGATAATATGTCGTCAAGGGTGTATAACTGCAGTGTATTTCTAGGACGTTACGAACGTTATATCAGTCCTTGCGCACTCGTGACAAATTAACAAAAGTCATTTAAGGTAGTACTATCGCTCAACTCACCACCGGGGCGATAGGGGCACCGGGGGGGTATAAGAAAATGTTCATTTCGGCAGGAAAAAGTTTCTAAAATTTGCGCATTTTGAAGCTTCGTTTGAATGTTTTTCGTAACTCTTTGCGGGACAAAAACATAAATAAATTTTGTAGCAAACATATTTCATATTTTCTTCATGCACCACAACCGTACAGATTCGTACAGCCCTGTCTGTCTGATACACGCACACTAGTATCGTAAGGTCCGCATCGAAAACGTGGCGACACCGCTTCATCACTATACTGACAAGTTTGTTGTGTTTGGTTATGTGTTGCTACCGTTGCTATTGAATACGTCACGTGCTGTTGCCACACTCTCCATTCAATTTTCCCCCTCATACGTGATTGATAGCGTCATTACACTTTATTTTTTTACTCAATAACTAAACGGTGGATCTTGCCTATTTTTTAATATATTTTTTTATGAATATAGAACTATGTGTGTGAATTTTTTTAACAAATCGGTGGATGTTTTAGCTTCAATATGTGAAAAATACTTCAAAGCATGCCCATTTACATGGGGTTAAATGGGAGAAATGCACATCTTTAAAATTTAATATCTTTATTTTCCGACGGTAGATCTTTTTTTTTCAATAACAAAAATGTTTTATTTTGTCGAGATCTACGTCTGAAAAAAATTTCAGAATTTCCGTAGATGAATCGATATCGTGATAGTACTACCTTAAAAGCTGGAAAATATTTTGATATCGAATGAGGAATAAAAACGTTTGTTCAAGCTTTTTAGTAGCTCTTAAAATGACGTAGAGTAGAGTAGGGCTAAAAGTGCCGCGGGGTAAAAAGTACTATTCGACTAATCTTCAAAAATAAATGACTATTTAATAATTGCGTTACGTAGAAATAGTCTCCGTATGCAAAAAAACTGCTAGATAATGCTGATTGCGATTAAGTGAAACGGTTTATTTACGAAGATCTATCGAACGGCACTTTCTACCTCCGGCACTTTTAGCCCCATTCTACCCTATATTTGATTGCATTTTTATATCAGACGCTATTATTAAAATCTGTAAAAGGTCCTTTACAGTGACTATACTTAATCGCGGGTTGTAGATTGTTACGGTTAGTTAACATTTTGTTCGAATGGTTCTTCTCTATTACCAAAGTAACGGAGCGAGCTCCGTGTCAACCTTCTATACCAGAGTTGGTTACTCTACCGCTCTCGGCGTAACAGACGGGGCGAGGAGATCGCGAGCGTGTCGAGTGGACGGTACAAGCTAGTCGCGTCGTTGCTAGTGGCTGAGAACAAATGTATGTATACGTTACGTTACTGCCGCCCAGCGTGCCGGCGCACCTCCGGCAAAGTGACTACGTGTCCCGAGTACCAATTCAATTAAAATCTATCTCTCCGACGTAACACAAAACTTAACAATTTCCTCTGCCCTTCCAAAAGCTCGCGATCGTTAGTTCTCGAAATACGTAGGTACCTGTACGTGAACCGAGAAATTATCGAACGGGCTTCGCCCTGAAGAAATGTTAGAATTGATATAAAATTTGTAGATACATATGCCAGGCGCAGTTTATCTTATTATTACGTACTAAAAATTCGAAATGAATTCGTGTTGCGAGAAATTTAACAATTTCATCTGCTTTTTAAAGTTTCAAAACGTGATTATCGTACTACATAGATTGAGATTTAAAGTAATAAGTCTCTCTCATTATGGAAAGATATTAAAATTCAAATATATATATATATACAGCTTGTAGATATAGCGATGTTACATACGTTACCTATTACACTCACATAGATTTTGTAGATTGTACGGCAATGCTAGTAGTTTATTAACCCTTTATTTCTCTCACGTGGGGCGTAGGCTACACCCCAGCCTCCTTTTTTGCATGCCACGCCTAGAGTTTTTTTTTTTCGAGGTTGGCACTTTCAGTACCTTTCAGGAACATTTCATTAAAAAATTTGGCACTAAAAGCGCAAGACAAAACCGATTTGTTTATCCCACAGAACGCTGCAAAGAGTTAAAAAGTGATTTTTAACAATCTGTAATTAATTTAATATTTAATATTTTTCTATAAAACTTGTTCCAATTTGTTAATTTGTCCTTCGTTAATAAAACGAGAGTATGGTAACTATCCTCAGTCTATTATTTATACTATTTTTTTATAAAAATCGGCAAGGAGATCTGAGCGTCTGAAAACCGAGACCTCATGTACCGAGACTTCGACTTTTATTTTCAGTTGGAAAATTACAAAATTTATTTTTTTTAAATGTTGAGATTATTAGGTAATATCTCAAGCTTTAAAATAAAAAAAAGTATTAAAAAATTTCAATTTTTCACTAAGAAAACGTTAATTTTTAACTGGAGTGTAGGGTACACCCCAGGTGAGCTTTTATGTTTCAAAAACTCACGTGAGTAACGAAGGGTTAATATAAGAATACGTTTCTGTTTGTCTTAGCAATACTTACGAGTATTTCTATATTATCAGAACAAATAGCTATTTCAACTGTACGTATAGTCATTTCAGCAATGCGTATTGCTCTTGTCACATTTGGTATTGCTACATATATTACCTATACTGTCTAGTTAACCTATTATTTAGCTTTAAAATATAGCTATCAGAGCTGTACTAATTGCTGGGCAACCTAAACATTTCTCTCAGTGTATAATAGTTTTTAAAAATTTATTCGTATCCTATGAAAATTTAACAATGTTATCTGCTGCCTCAAAAGTTACATTCTCTCATAGAGAATTGCTACTTGCAGTATGTATAAGTTTATAATATATTTTCATATGATCCATTTTACTTTCGACCTTCTCTAAACACACATCTCTGTTTTAATTCTTGATTCTTTCAAAAGTTCTCGTCCACATTTTCTTCTCGGCTCCCTAATCCTTACCACCAATTAAAATCTCTCACGCGACGGAAACCCTTTCACCTCTGATAAGGATCTTCCCTTTATACCCCTTTAAACCGTTTAATATTCATCGCGCTCGCCTATTAGGATCGCGCATGAATGCGTGCATACCTATACAGGTAGCCACAGTTGTGCCTCGGTACTTTATACGATAATGCGAACCATTTGGTCTCCGGCATAACGACCTTGGACCCTCGGAGATCCTCAGCTGCTAGTATGTTTCCATGCAGATGTGTCCCTCGTCGCGCGAAGAAATTACCGGCCTCCTCTTTCGAATTTTACGGCGTCTACCGTCGGTGGACCATTCGGAGACTGCGAAGCTCGCGCGTGCGTGACCCATAGACTCGCAATTCCGGAGGGGATCCTTCAAGATCTTGGACACTATAGCAAACGAGACGTTTAATCCTATTGTTTCTAAAGTTCCTCTTTATACTTTGTTAATATTTCCTTTTATCTACATTCAAATTTACCGAGAAGTTCTTCTGAAAGGCACGGTAAAAGATGATTTTGCTGTTTTAACAAAACTAGGTTTTGCTGAGAATTTCTTGCCGCGAAGACAGAAATATCATCTGTAGAGAAGCAACATATATATTCAGTAATAGTAAAAGTTTGTACCGAAAAAAATTTCACTGGGGTTATTGGTACTTTTGTTGTTATTGAACATATATTTCGTATTTTGTTGCCACAGATAATATTTCTGTCATGATAGAAAAAAGTTCCGAGCAAAACCTAGTTTTGCTGAGACTGCAAAATCATTTTTTCTGAGTAGAGGCCATCCCAATTATTTCGTATTTTATTCTTTTTTTTCTTCAGATTTAGGATTAGGTATATGAAACCAAAATCACGAGGAAATATTTTTTTGGGAACTCAACATATTACAACCGCTCATTTTTAAAGGATTAAATGTAGATTTCCGTACAGCTGCTTTAGATTGCAACCCCTATTAAAAAAGTTTACTGCAGCCCGTTAATCGATTGAAGCTCGTGGATCGCTAAAGAATTGGTTTTTAAATTTTTATGCCCCTTTTTCACAGTTACTATCATTTTCTCTATATTATCGTGTAACACAGAAATGTGTTGTGTATACTGGCTTTATACCTACACGTTTGATATAGTAGTGCTTATTCTTTTTTTTAAATGAAGCTATATTTATATTGAAATTTGTGTGGGTGTGTGTGTGTGGGGGGGGGGGGGTATAACCACGTGACGATGGTACAAACAAACTCCAAAAAAGACTCTTACGAAGCGAGGAAAGGAGGACTCCTCGAGATACTCACGACAATCGCTCGGAGAAAGTATCAATGTCGATCTGCCGAATTTCCTGTCGATGCCCCGATAACCGCGCCTATCCCTTGACCGGAAGGAGGGGTCGAGGATCGATCATATATCGAAGGGGACCCGGCTCCTTCTCCATCGTCATTGTTCTCCCTTACGGCGGTCCTTCGAGCGTTATTTCTTTCCGTTTTCCGTAAAAGTTTATTACCGCGCTTTTTTCTCTAGGTTCTCGCTTCTCGATACGACGATGGCGTCGGCGTTGCAGCGTACGACGACGACGAATTCGCGACTGCATGATGCGAAAAGAGAGAGAAAGAGAAAGACAGATAGAGATAGATAAATAGATAGATAGATAGAGAGAGAGAGGGGGGGAGAAGAAGAAGTGTGAGAGTTATACCGACGCGATGCGGTCGGCCAAGGGTCTTCCGTATAATGAAAACTTCCTCGTAAAAGATTAACGGTCCCCTTTATATCGAGGCTTTTGAATACGCGTCCATTTCACTTCGCGTCGTAAAGAATTTCCAATGCGTTTCACGCCCTCTTTCACGGAAAATTAAATGATTATTATTTCTCCTTTCGCGCGTATTATATAATACATTGAGAAAAATAACCTGGTCAATTTAACCAAAATCCTGGAGACCGTTTGATGAAATACAGATCCTCAATTCGCGTTTGGTTAAACTGACCACTTTCTGGTTATAATAACTAGTCGTGTAGTTGAAATTACTAAAGATGTAGTTGGAATAACTAAATATTTAATTCAACTTACTAGTATTTTGGGTAGAATAACTAAACTTGTTTAACCAGATGCGTTTTATCATTTTAATCAAGTTATTTTTCTCAGTGTAGTGATCCTCATCGATTTGCCGTGATCCGCTGGTTCTCGCTCGGCGATTCCTTCGCGATTGACCCGTATCGAACGCGTACGAGTATCGACACCCGGGGCTACGATTAATTCCCAGCCTCGTTTGCATGTATAACGCCGCCGGCTCGTTTTCGAGTTCGGAGGTCAGCGGCGGCACCCCGTGTCGCGGAGCTGGGCTTAGTCCCGGGTTTTATCCCCGCAAGTTCTGGCTCGAAGCTGCCGTAAGAACATCTATCTTGCGCGTATTACTCCAGGCGGGTGTAATCTCGCTGACACGGGAACTGCGGCACGCTGCGAGAACCGCACGGGTCGGATGAAACTTTTCCGGTGCAGTTTCGACCCCGGCTTACGATCGGATCACATGCCTCCGCTCTCGGGGTTGTTTTCCTTTCCCCTGTATCGCTCGATCCGCTCGCAGCTTAGTCGATAAATGTATAATAACACTGTACGCTGATACACGAGCGTATACGTGTAGTCTGTAAACACGGGGAGAATGCGGGACATAAGGGATAGGCTCGGAAATGGATAGGGATTTAGAAACTGTAATCAGTGGTTTAGTGCATTTTAATTCTTCTTTGATGGTATGTTAAATGGGGTGAAATATTAATAATTATGGTTTCAACGAGAAGTAATTGAAAATATGTAATACCAGCAACCCCACCCTAGACTTCGTTCGCGTGGATATACAGAGTGACATTTTGAAAACTTGCCACCCCAATATCTCAGAAAGTTACAGAGATTTTCTAAAAAAAAAAAATACGGTTTCGGCAGTGGAGAGGGGGAACCATAATGACATAATCAGAGACGCATCCACTCCAATCCCCTTAGGGGTAGCCCCCCCAACTTTGTAATCTTAAATAGCAACCCCCCATGTATGATACAGCGTTGGAAAGCTCTTTAAAAATGCTTTACAACACCAAATTTTGGTACCTTTCGATGATTAGTTTTCGCGCAAATCGAGAAAGAAACTTAAGTTTTGTCAATTTATTTATTAAAGGTCAATTATGTTACAATAAATTTTCAAAGTGATTTCCATCACCTGATCTTACTCCCTGCGATTTCCTCTTATGGGGACATCTGAAATCTGTTGTTTTTCAAACTCAACCAGCAAGCATTAACCAACTGAAACAGAGAATTACGCAAGAATGTCGCAAAATTTCACGAACAACATTGGAAAAAGTTCGAAAAATCAATGGAAATCATTCCGAAAATTTATTGTAACGTAACTGACCTTTAATAAATAAATTGACAACTTCTAGCAGTTTCTTTCTCCATTTGCGCAAAAACTACTCATCGAAAGATACCAAAATTTGGTGTTGTTGTAAAGCATTTTTAAAGAGCTTTCCAACGATGTATCACACATGGGGGGTTGCTATTTAAGATTACAAAGTTTTGGGGGGGGGCTACCCCTAAGGGGGTTGGAGGGGGTGCATCTCTGATTATGTCATTTTGGTTCCCCCTCTCAACTGCCGAAAGCGAATTTTTTTTAAGAAAATCTCTAACTTTCTGAGATATTAGGGTGGCAAGTTTTCAAAATGTCACCCTGTATGTTATCGCGGACTTTATTTTAGATCTATTTGTGGTTTACAATTTGCCTATACATTTTTTTATACATCTTTTACCATAAGGGTGGCGTTTTCCAAAAACTCTGGTATTTGTTCGTTTTTACGATGATCTACGTCACTAAAATCGTCACTTGTGAGCTCCCTTTCGTCCAAACCTCATGAAATACAGTTATATGTTTGTTCATAAAGTCCAGGCTCCTTAGCGGTGAGATTTTTTAAAATCAGAGCAGTAGTTTCAGAGATTACCCCTAATAATCAAACACATTCACAAACTTTTTCTTTTTATTATATTCGTGTAAGTGTATAGATATTCTTTTATTTCGATAATTTTTTTCGGCTCCAGATTCATTATAATATTCGTCTCGAATGTTCTTCAATGACAGGAGCTTTAGCTAAAGCTTTTTTATACTCGTATCGTTCAATTCCCAAGGGTCGATGGACTTGAGGAAGTGTTCGATCGATGAGACCAGTATTTTCTTCACCCTTTTTATTGCCCGAGGAATTATTCGGTCTCCAGGATCAGGACTTTTATCGCCTTTTAGAATTCCACTGCAGTAAGAGCTCGACCATCGTACAAGAAGTGAATTGAGAAACGTCAGTGCGATTGCAAGGATGTCCTCGTGTCGCCAGACTTCAGAAATTAAAAGAAAAAATGGTCTAAGATGGTATGAAAGAAATGCGCATTCCTCCGACACAAGTAAAACTTCATTTTCCCAAGTTTATTTTGTAGATTACATGCTTGCTAAAATTATACTCATAAGTTAAAAAGTAGAAATTTTCAATGACCATTTCAAAAATTCAAATAATTCACTTCGTCCTTTCAATGGAAACTCGCTACGCTTTAACAACGGGAATAATCATGTGCTTCGACGGTTTTATAGGTAAATATCGTCGAGTCGAGTCGTACATTTCTACATTCACATTTCGCTTCTAAATTCCATTACCACAAATTTGAATAATTATACCACGTTACGCGGTTACGGCGCTGGTAGAATTGCCAACACGTAACACGTCCTCTAACGAACACCGCACACGGTTTTCCCGGTCTTTGAGACAGCGAAAAGCATATTGACCATGCCTTGTCGCGCGTTATTTTTCACTTTTAAAAATGCGAAAGTATTTTAGTCTCACGAACTATCGCTATATCTATATCTATATCTATACCTATAGGTCTTTGCTCGTTCGCACGTTTATGTAGACCACTTTTAATCATTGACTGATAGGATACATATAAACGTGGCACTTTATGAAAAATGTTTGCACTAAAATAGTATAAAACATTACAACGAACAAATTAATCAATATATCACGCAAACCAGATCATCTGTCGTACAATTAATTAAAAAGTATTGATTTTTATTGCTGATATAACAATGTAATTATCGATCCGGCAACGATATTTAAACATTTTTAATAAACAGTATTAAGTTATTGTCAGAAAATAGTATCATTTCATCACTAAACCCTTGTGAAATGTACCCTTGTGTTACCTGATGTCCATTGAGAGAACGTAATTCCTTTTATCCTCCTCGAGAAAAAAGTGCACCGGTTTACTTATGGTTTGTTTTGTTACGACACCAGTGGACGCGGTCGGCTTCGATTCAAGCACTGTACTCGGGGATTAGACTAGATCCACTTCGGAGCAGTGGATTTTCGCCGTGCAAACTTCTCGCGGAGGTACACCTGTCGATTTCAAAAGTACCACTAGAACCAACAGCTTAAGTGTCGATAAAGGTGCACGGGTTTTGAAATCTGTCGATTCTTGCGAAGGAGGAACTTTGTAACTATAGTTTTTATGAGTGTTATCAGTACGTGAAACCTGATAGAGTAGCCGGTAGAGTACCTGGTAGTTGCATCGTGGTATTGGGTTAATGCATTGTCAATAATAGACAAGAAAAGTATCAAAATATAAATAAAAGAAATAGGAGTTAATGTTTTTTATCATCATTTTTATGGAGTTTTATTTCTTATTTTAAGTTAGACACATACTAAAACCATTTTTTATTGATGTATTAAATGAACCCCTGTGACAAAGCCTTCAACTCCGATACATTCAACCTGAATCGTAGTATTAGTAGTTATTAATAATATTGTTCAGTTCAGGAACAGGGAAAGAGGTAGATTGGTTAAGAAAGATGGAAAAAGCAAGCAAAGGGAATGAGAAAAACAATACAAGGGTATGGAGTGTGATGAATTAAGTGTGAGTGATCTAGAGAAAAATTTTGTATTAGGACAGCTAACCAAGTCCATTTCATGGCCGCTGGGCCGAAATAAATATATCTATCTATCTAGTTATTAATAATTAAAATAACATCAACAGCATTGATTTAATTGTAAACGATTGGTATTGACCGTTACAATATCGTACATGGCATTTGCCTCTTTTCCAAATGTGAATTCTGAGAAAAAGTAACAAAAATACAACGTAAGAAGAATTTTAACTTATATCTAGAGATACGATCGTTTCATCATCGCATCAGTGCGAATGAGTCTACGAAAAGAGACCGTAAATCCGTTGGTTTTAAACACCGTAAAGCTTTCGCGTGGCTTGCAATACCCCGAGAATTCCCTCGGAAAGGATGGAAGACCCAATTATCAATTGTCTGGGTAATTGCGGATAGAAGAGACAGTTACGGGGAAAGACCATTGGGAGGGATCCCCCGAGAGAGGGACCGTAGTCATCGTCTGGACATTCGATCGAGGGGGGAGAAGAATACCTTCCCTCCCTCTGCAGGTCTCGAATCACGGCTGCGAAGATCCCTTGAGTGAGTTACGGGGGCGTATCGTCCCTTCTTCGTTAAATCACGGTAATTCTCTCTCCTTCCTTCCGTTCTAAGATATTCCAGTACTGAAACTGTAAAATTACGAAGGGCATCTTTTTTCCGTACGAAATTCCGATGTCCTTTCTGATGTCATAGACTATTCAAAGATAACGTATTGCGTCCACTGAAATTACGTATTTGAGAGACAATAGTTTCTCTAAAATGTTTTTAAAACACAACTTTGAGGCGTCATTCTGATATTTGTGCTGTCTGGACATTTTTACAAGTGACACTCTTACGAGCTTTTTCCAACTCGCGTTCGAAGATCACTGATACGTCAACGGGGAATATGTATAATGCTGGCTTGGTTCGGGGCGAGCTTAACTTTAACGCGACTAATCTCGAGGGCCATTATGGCGCGCGTTAACAGAATCTTAATTCGGCTCGTGGCATCTCGGTCTGTTTGTTTATCGTGGCAAAATAGTATAGCAGTAACGACGGTAAGCCAGCGCTTAATAATCGTCTAATCCTTCCTCAATTATTCCTGCTTTATCAGCTCTCCGAATATTAATAAAAACGGCTGCCGCGTGCACCACCGATACGTATAACAAGAGAGCTCATATCCGAAGGTATTCGAGTTTACTGGAAGATTTCATAATTTCGCGGTCAGTAGTAATAATTAATCATCGACTCTGAAAAGATGCGTTTAATCTGAATAGTATTATTATACCAGATATCCCCTGAAATACTCGTATATGCCGGTGTGAGATGGGTTATCTGATCATAGGGGTAGCGATGCGTCAATCCGGAGAGCAGAAAATCCCTCGAGGCTGCTGGGACTGACGTATATCAAGTGTTTCGCAATATACGTATCTACATCGGAGTGATAAGATGAGTAATCTGTTTGTGATCGGGCTAAATAGATTTGACAGCTTTACGGGATTTCGGAAATTAATAGACCAATTAAAGTAATTTAAGCCTTGCCACAAACTGCAAAATTACCTACAACGATTCGGCCGGTACCAAAGAAAAGCACGTACACCTGCGGCCAATGTTTCTGATCGATTCGCTTTGGGTGACGGTACTTTATCGAATCGACCGTAGCTAAACGATACGAGCGGATCTTTTAGTTTTACCATGAAGGACCAATCGAATTTAGCTCTCATATCAAAAAACAATAAGATTCGCTCGTACCGTCAAGCTACGGATAAAGTACCTGTTCTAATTATTAACTAGAAACTGGAGAATGTGTGAAGCAAAAATCAATCGGAGTTTAGAGTGTGTAGAAAGGGGTCAGGTTTGTGTTGCTCGAGAGGGTTTCTTGGGGTAATGTTTGCATTATGAGGCGACGCAGTGTCGCGCCTCCGCGCTAGGAGGATCAAAGAAAGAAATCGGCGGTCCAGATCATGATCACCATATGCCCTGTTAAGGCTTATTGCTGGTTATTCTCAGTATAGCGCTATACCGCGTTTATACCGTGTTGGTAAAACCGGCCCTTAGTCAGTTCTTTTAAGTGAGTGTTGAAGTACGGACGTGCCTTCCGAGCGCAGTTTAAATAAAGAGTTCAGAGTTTGATATAATTGTTGTCTTAATCATTTAAAATACCCCCATTTCCAACAGTACCCAAAGTGGGTCGACCAGAATCATTGACGCTAGGTATTCGCGCTATGTGCATGAAAACAGGTATTGAAATGATGAATTGTAGTTTAAGAGCTGGCTTTAAAGCAATAACACATTCGATTGGTTTTCACCCATAAGCTACTGTGAAAGAGATAAAGCTCTAGATATTTCACGCGTGCTTAGAGTAGAAGAAGTTACACAGATCAAAATTTATTAAGCTTGACTAGATGTAGAGTGGTACACCAAACGTAAGTGATATTGCATCCGTATAAAATGCAATTAGAAGTGAATTGATCGTTGTGTTTGTGGAGCCCACCACGCAGCAAAAGTTTCTTGATTTTCTAATTTTTAAGTCAGGCATACTCTTATTCTTGTCCGAAAAACTTTTATCTTTTAATTATGCTGGATTTTTCATATGTATCTGAGTCTAATAGCTACTTTACTTGCAGATTGTATTCTGCAGGTAAAGTCTATCACAACACTTACCTGTGTGATAGTGATATTTATTCTTTAATAATCGAAATAACGTCACTTTTGTTTCGTCTCTTGGTATTTTTTATATGAAATGTATACATTTCTTTGCTGGTCAATAGGGAACGAAATGACTAATTCTACCACTCTAAACGCCGCCATCGCTTTCTAAATCCCCTATCATGTTCATGCACATAGCGAATATCTTTTCGCCATCATTGAGAAACGTCGTTACTTGTTGCTAAGCGAGGAAACGTCGTAAGTCCTTGCTGTCATCGATGTGACTTACATTTTCTTGCATGGCAACGTGTCATGATGTTCTATAATGATAGTAAAAAGATATGTACGCGTGCTTCTCTTTCCGGTACCGGTCGGATTATTTATCTTTTTACATATTTCTCTTCGTTTCCATTATTCCAGTCATTTCCCGCGTGCGTCCTTCGCAAAAACAGTTGGGTGCATCGCCAGCTAAGACACTCGAAGCGCGAAATCGTCGGGCGGTGTCTCGCCAGTCATTTGCGTTTCCCCATTTGGAAACTTCACGCGTCAGTGCCGCGGAGTCGGAGCGCGAGGCTTGATTAAGAATGTACCTACCAACCCGCTGCTCACGTCTCGAGTAAATGGCCCGCAAACACGAGTGCGCGTCGCGCGTTACAAGCCGGAGGAACGGCACAATGGGCCACCCTCCCGCGCAAACGAAAGGGCCCGTGACAAATTGCGGATCGCCGTCCGAGTCATCTTTTAAACGAAACGGAAACAAACGCGACGCCAGAGAGGAACGTGTCGACGCGACGCGGGAGTTCTTGATGAGGCTTTCGCCGCCCCGACGCGGGAGCGAACGGCTGCGCGATTGTCGGGGAAACCTAACCCCCCGTCCGCGTCCTCCGCGACCCTGCGGGAGGGTAGATATTCCTCCGGCGACGCGCGAGCTGCGATATTCGCTGCATTTGATAAATCGCGCTGAAAATATTAGATTAGTAAACCCCTCCGCGAAGCCGAGGCTTCATAATGCGTTGCATTGTCTCCTGGACAATGCTACCCCAAATCCTAAAGCTAAACCGCGCGGGCCCGTCATCGCGTTGCCCCCACAAAGAGAGTCCCCGACTACCAGTCAATTCAGACGCTTTAGAATCGCGAAACGGCACCGCGCAGCGGATTCGCTGGCGAACAATCGCGCGCAGCCAGATGCAGCGCGGGATACAGGACGGGATGATCTAAATAACGCACGCGATAGTTCGCGGGATTTTTACGTGGGTCGGAATTAATGAATAATTGAACCGAACGCGCGTTAACTATTATTTTACCTAAAGCGATAACGCGTCCGCACGGCATTTACACTCGTCGACGATACACGGATCGTCGATTGATTTAACGTTTATACGCAGCGCCACCCCGGGCATAATAACGACTGATGCACCGTCGCGCAGCGTTATGACGATGTCGACATTTATCAGTGAACGTGGGATAACGAATCCGGTGTTACTCGGTAATTATGTTAATGCGCGAATGTTTGTCGAGTCTATCGTAAATCTAGCTCATCGACGGATTTGTTGTGTCGATATTTTCACGAATTTTCATTGTCGACCGACGGGGGTGGAATTTATAATGGAGAAAACCGCAGCTCGTTTTCGGAACTGCGTATACGTGACGGTGAAAGTTAAATAGATGGTAATATGAAAATGTGTGGAGATGGCCGATATAGGGGAGAGTTGCTTAAATTGTACCACATTTTGGTTCTTGGTTGTTACCTTCTACCAGCCATTGTGTATGCTAATATGCATGTGTTTTTTGAATCCTTTAGTTATTTATTAATCATGTTCTGCCATAATATTAACAAAACATTTTGAGGCGAAAAGGATGTGGTCGCCATCTAATCGGCGGAGCGTTTCGTCCCGGAGTCGGCCAGCGGACTCGTCAGTAAGGCTAGGCCGACTCCTGCCTTAGACGCTCTGTGGTCCTCGGTGAGAGACGGGCAGTTGCGGTCTTATATAGAAACTTGCCCGTTGTTGGACCACTAACGAGAAGCCGAGAGCCGTGAGTCGAGGGTCGACGCCACCTGGCGGCAGGGCGCCGTAGCGCGACGAGTCGCCAGAATTTTGTCAAATTTATAATAAAGAGGATTTTCTAATGTTCTGCAAGAGAGTGGTACAATTTAGGATCCTAAGTGCTTAAATCGTACCACAGGTTTCCCAAATCGTACCTTTTTATGGTTTGAAATGTGAACATGCTTGATTATAGCTTAAAAACGCAGTGATGTTAGAAAAAAACTTTATTAGGTTTACATAAAAGTATCAAAACAGCCTAATCTACCTTACAAAAAATACACACACAAAAAATTCTGTTTCGGTTTTACACCTGCACAGCTTTCATGAACCCATATGCTGCAACGTAGACATTGAATCATGTCCTCGACTGAGATCAATTCACATATGTTACAAAACCATTCATCTGGTGTCACTGCAATGACAACCTCATCAGGCTGGGCCGAGGTTGAGTACGATTTAGGAAACTAAAAGAGGTACGATTTAGGCAACCCGGTTTTTAAGAAAGAAAACATTATTCTTAACCTTAAATTAAATCTATTCTTTGTTTTAGCAATACATTTGAACACTAAATTATTTGTATTTTCAATAGATTATCATCAAAACTATGAATTCGTACCTCTTATTAGCTAATATATCCTTACGCGTGGCTTCCAGAAACTATATCAACAACCTATGAAATCGAAAAAGCTCCGTATAATGGGAGCATGTTGTCTCTCTCACAAGCGTAAATAACTTTTTCCCGCCACTAAGGCAAGCAACTAGTTCAAGTAGCCGCTATTAGAGGGTTACATCTACCTGTCTTCACTTAGAAAGTGAAGTGGTACGATTTAGGAAGCAGTACGATATCGGCAACTCTCCCCTATATTATTTGATAAAATTTTATTTTATTTTTATGCGAAAAGTAAATCTATTGGTATATCGTAATTCATCAAGTTTACACTCAGGGAAAATGTCTAGTTGAATGCGAACTTAATAGAAAAATGTATTTGAGATAAACAGGAATTCATTCATATCGAACAAAAGTCTGTTTGAATGGAATAAATGTTCTGCATATCTTTTTAATCGAGCACGAACCCAGTAGAGAGAGAACATGTATTTAACCTTTAGAGTCCGGGAGTGATCGGTAAATCGACCAGCAGTCAGGTCGGGGCCTCCAAGTAGGAAATCTGTTGATTTTATTTATAAATTTCACGTCTAAAAAAAAGGTCGATTTTAACTGAAATTTCCCCGGACTTAAAAGGTTCCAATGAATTGAAGCAAACATCTCGGAAATGCTAATAAATATGGCAAAAGGGATGAAAATTTGACAATGCAAAGTATATTGAGTTGTCAAAAGATATGAAAATGGAAACGTCGCGACGCGTCGGTCCTTAACCTTTTAAGTCCGGGAAAATGTCAGTTAAAATCGACTTTTTTTTAGACGTGACATTTATAAATAAAATCAATAAATTTCCTATTTGGAGGCCCCGACCTGACTGCTGGTCGATTTATCGACCACCCCCGGACTCTAAAGGTTAATTGAAATAGATTTTCGTTCGAAGTAATTAAATTCCTATTTATCTCAAATAAACTTTTCTATTAAATTAGTAGGTATTCAATTAGACCTTTTTCTTGGGTTTAGTAGGTTATGCACGTGAAATTCTTTCGGACTGCTTTAACCAGAAGAATTGAACATTAGATAAAATGGAATTTTAAACTAATACATATCACCTGCTTCCTCGTGAGAATTTATAAAGTCATAATACCAGCCGCTCGGATGTCCGCAAGGAGCAGTAGCCACTCATTCGCGTTTCTTCATTTCGCCGGCTTTTTCTCCCGAGAAAGAATCGACTGGAATTGTCGCCCGGAAAAACGAGCACTAATTATCCTAACGGACGGCGTCGCATTTCCGAATCGCATCGCGCACTCACAATCCAGTCGTCGCCTCGAGTCTCGGTGCCCACTCTGCTCGCGCTTCGTTTAATTACTCTTGTTTATTATAATAAACTCCCTCATTGTTTTGCGGGCCATTGATGGGAATAATTTCGAGCTCTCGGGAAGCTTTTGTCGGGCTGTAATTAAACAAAATTATTAATGCCCCCCCAGACAAGCCGTAGCAGCTAGACGGATCTCGCCGCGACGATTGCGGGGTACTTTGCGCTTGTTTCTCCCCGTTGAGCGAACGAGTGCTTTCATATTTCATTAAGAATTTTACCCGCCTCTCTCCTGGACTAAGTTTTCAACCTGGCGCTCTCTTTTTGCGATTTCTCAAACTCTTTAGTCGCGGTACGCAAAGCCTTTTAGTCGTCGCCGCTCGACGTTTTACCATGATAGGTATACGCGTTCAAGGAACCGTGTGAGCTCGGAGAGGAGGAAAAGCGGATTAAGCGATATCGCGGCTGGCATAGTTTTAACGAAATCGTCGGCTGGTAATTTTTAAGAATCCATAAAAGAACCTTTAGACGTGAAAAGGGAGACTTTTATTTCGTTACGGTTATTTTGAAGGATATTACTAGTCTGCCGCGCTTCCTTACGTTCCGATGCACCTTTACAAAATGTGGAGCTTTTTGGAGTTCGTAGTTCTGTTACTTACCGAATCAACTAGGTTATTCGATTTTGAGTGTATGGGTGTGGGTTAATTTTCTTAGCCTTAAACTTTCCCGTGGATTACACGAAGGGTTTTCGATAAACCATATACCGATGTGGATTGATACCCTATAGCGATTATAATCGCTATAGACCGTCTATAGTCTGAAAAGTTCCTCGAGAACCGTATGCAAATGTAGGTCTAGGTTTGGCAATTTTAATCTTCGAGCAAAGATACTCTTAGGGGGAGTTCCCCTAGTGACGGACACTTAAGATTATTGCTCGATTAATAATGGAATAATTGATTTTTAACGGTTATTATTTTCTATATTAAAGTATACTATATACTGCATACACACAAAATGAATTAATCCCACCAATTAAAAAATTTGTTTGACCTGATGAATGACAATAAACACACACTTAATTGTTCAGTCTTTCAAAAATAGACACCTAGTGCCGGACACGTCAAAACAATTGATCTAACACTGGACAAATTAAAAATGTATGATATCCATTTTAACACTAGATTTACCGCAGGCAGTCAATTTGACTGGTGTCTTATTCAGAGTTCCGTTCAACCTCGATTATTTCGTAACCCGTGAGGTTTCTGACAAAATTAGTAGAACACTTTCTTGTAGAGCATATTTCGGTCTACAAAAAAATTCAATAGCAGTGTGGACGAAAAATCCACGGATAACGAGATAATCACCCGCCAAAACGACCGTATTATAAAGCGCGACCATCCGGTAAATCTAGTGTTAATTATAATTATCAGCACACTGTGAGACGTCAGCTCAGCCCCCTCTCGACAGACACGGCATCGAATCTATTCTTTTTTCGTATCCTTCAAGCACATAATACACGAAGTCAAACTGGCTGTTTCTTTTTGTCGAAGCAGTTGATGTAATGGCTTTCGAGAATATTTTCCACTATTTTACAACAGAATATTTGCAAATAAGGAGAAATAATTAAAATAATAATTTGTTTAGTACTGGGAAATAATCTGCCGTTCGGACTCCAAGGGACTCTACATATGTATATGATTTTTAGTACATTTAGTACAGGTGTTTTAAAGTACATTTTCTATCAAATTAGTACTTCAAACGATATCATAAATGTGATAAACGAAACAAGACGTATCGTTTTGTTAAGAAAGAACAATAGAACAGAATTTATTAGCGAATCTATTGAAATTAAAATGCGGTCAAATTTACCACGTATATCAATTTCTAGTACTAGAGTTAAAGAAAAGGTACCCCGTCACACGAACACAACGATGCTAGCAACTGACAGTCCATATCTAGAATTGTTTAAGAGGTAACAGCGTGTATACTTTTATTTCGTTACGGTTATTTTGAAGGATATTACTAGTGCCCGGCGCCGTCCGGCGCTAGGAGAATTCCCCCGTGCGCGTACGAATGTGTCTTTCATTTTTGAGTGGAAAAATGGGGACTTTTTTTTTCGACCAGGGAAACCAGAAATGATGCGGGAATTTCTGTTCCACGTTTGAACGGCCACTCTGAGCTATTTTTCTCAGTCCATAATCCAGTAGTTGTAAAATGCACAATAATGCAAAAAAAAAGATACGTATTTTACGGGCAATATCGTTAACCAACTTAAGTTTTCATGGATGCGAAATTTCCTGGAGTATTTCGTAGTTTACCTCGTAATTCGTAAAACGCCGGAGAACCGATGTTCGCTCTTACTGGCGTATTCGCTATTCCAGTCACGCAACCAACCCCGTCCATCTTGCCTCTCACCCTGCCTTCTTTCCAGCCTTACACCCCCACGTACCTCACGACGTACCGCTTGCCTTTCTTTTTACGCCGTCCGCTTTTTCGTTCGTACGTCGGGTCCACCTATCGCACGTTAAAATCTCGTCGAGAGTCCAACACTGGTTTTAATTCTATAAACGGTGCTACTAGAAATACATAACGACTTGTATGTATATCTATAGAGTTACGTTAACGGCGTATTAGTTTGTAACACACACTGCTCCGGGATTCAATTTCCGTCCAACGGAAGAAGCTGGAAATGTCGCTCCAGCTTTTCTTTCAAAATTAATATCGCGTACATCTGTCTTTGCCTTTATATTTTGCCATTCTCTTGAGAGAAATCGGGCGATCGGCAGTTTTGTGATTGTGAAGTTTGAGCAGTCGAAGACTACTGATAGCCCGTATGTCCGAGTGCAAAGTATACATAAGGATACGTAGTTTTATTTTGACTCACGTAGGCCATTTTCGAAGCGCCAATGTCATTAGTCATTGCGGATTACTGCCCATGCGCAGTCGAACTTTCAAAAATTTTGACATGATTCAAAATAAAACTACAAGTCCCCATGTATACTTTGCACTCGGACATACGGTATGGCATGTTTGTACTGGAAACGATACATTGAGCGTTCATTATTGAGCATTTTTTAGAAAAATTACCTATTTTTTAAAGCTAAAATCTCTTTCTTTCGACCGATTTTTTGCATTATAGTGGTATTTCATCCGGGCTTCTACAATCAAAATCGCTTTCTTCTTCATATATTACATACCTCATTAATCGTTCATATTGAAAGATGGGCATACAGATCTCTAATACAATAACATGTATATATTATTGAACAACGAAATTCTTAATACTTCCTAAATTGTATTACACAAAGTTATTCAGATTTATTTATAGCTAGTAGAATTTTTAGAAAACTCTCTGTGAATTATCATATTCCTATGTTATTTAATTTTATCCTATATTGCAAAGTTTAAAGAATATTGATGAACCAGTTCAGAGATTTTCGAGGTAGTTTCTTCATATAAGAAGGGTCTTTATCTTGTCGAATACATTTTGCCATTTTGAATATGAAAGTACCGAACACATATATTTTCTTTGTTAATTGGAGCCTTTCAACGAAAAAGAAAGAACTAAAAAAAAAGATGATTATAAGGTATACCGTAGCGCTCGTCATTTCTTGGAAGAAATGAAACTGCGCTTACTTTTTTACTTTTTTCGCCTACCGGAAATGACTATGCATGCATTTGACTGCATATAGTTACGGTTCTTCGATCGCGTGTTTCTCGACGATAACGAAGTTATTTTTTAACGATTTGCGGTCTCCGCCTGATCGTTAGTTTTGCATGTGATTATTACACGTTAGCCTTTCAGCGACTTAAAAGCTAATTTATGGATACTTCGTATAAGAGGTAAGCTATAGGTATCTCTTTTGTATGGACAAAGGAAAATCTTAAGACTAAGATGGAGCACTTTGATAATGTTAGAGATTTGGGTTTATTGTTTACAATTCACTCGTGCTATCAATAAATAAATATGAGCAATAAATCATGAAGGGAAAATAAGAAAGAGGAATGTACACAATCGTAGAGATCATTTGAATATAGTATTTTTCAAACATAGGGGGAAGGTGAATCCTTCTCGTTTGTCGTATTCAATGTACGCACATACATACATAATATACATTATGTATTCTATGACGTATAGCGACGCACCGCCTGCCACGGTGAGCTATCAATAAATAACGTCGTCCTCCCCTATTTTCGGGAATATTTAGTCGATGACAGAGCAAATATAATAAATATATATAGGTATTATGAATATTATAGTAAAACTCGATACCGAAAACGGTAGATCGTTCTCGAATTATCAACATACGAGTATTATTAACTCTTATGCATGACTGATTTACTATTAAAATGTTATAGGACGAATATTATGCTAAGAAATTCATGTCCTTGTGAGTAAAATAACTAATGAGAACGAAATAGTGCAGAGTAGTTGAGTGAGAGGCAAATGGAATGATTTAAAAATGAAAGAAAAGATGTCGCTTATTCATTATAAAAATGTTAATACATGCACGGACACTATAATATAGATACAAGCAATCGATCCTCATATGCTATGTACAAGTTGTAGTTTAAAAATATGTGATTGCTATAAAATTTTTTTTCGTACAATAAAGAAGTATAATCTAAAGGTAGTTTATTAATAATATTTTTAGTGATGTACCTACTTCTGGAATAAAATTTACACTCGAATGGGGTAGACGTCACCCTCATAGTTAACTCTGTTATTTACCAGTGCGATGGACACATTACAATGAAAAAATTCCAATATAATTTTCAACCCGATTGCTTTATGACCCATAAATTACAATAAAATATCTATCAAATTATCAGATAAGTTAGATTTATAGTTACCAATAGTCAATGAACTTTTCTCGTACTTACAAGCTGCGTGCAAGTCGTATAATAGTCTCAAGATAAGAATGACACGCAACTCGCACCATAAAAAAGGGTCGTTTTCAGATACTACAAGAGTTGACTGTCATTTGTCAATGTGATAGATACAACGTTGAAAAAATTTCAGTGGCATGCGCTAATCGAGTAGATTATTCTCGTATAAGTTACAACGGTTAAGACCAATTATTATTTATTACGTAAAGTAACCCAACGAAACGGAGTTCAACGGCAATCGAATTTCTGCTTAATGAGAGTGAAAATTATCCTCTGTAGTCGAGATGCTAATAAGGTAATAAAACTAAGAATTCAGTCGATCTAACTTCCGAACGAAGGCTCGTGGGTCTCAAAGCGACAGGTTGTTCACCATTAATAAAGTTTCTACCGTACGTACTTCATTACTTTTACCCCGACTCATTCTCTCCGACTTAGACCCTCTTGGTTTTAATGAAAACGTGAAAGACAGCTCTTTCCGTTAACTTAATAAACCTACCGCGAGCGGCTCGCGTTCTTCTTCGCAAAGTTTCTTCTCGAATCGTTTCGCGAAACGATTCCCATCTCTTATAATTCACTTTCTCTTCGGTGAAATACGAGTCGCTGATTTTAAAGAAGTTATACTTATACGTAATTTCTCAGATAAAAAATATTATACCGAATATAAAAGTCATAATCATATAGCAAAACATTTGTATGAAAATCAATTTATATAATCCCCTTATAAAGAGACATTCTTGGTGATAGAAAAATGTAAATGCTTTAGTTGTGGAATACATAGTCAGCTGTAAAGTGGTTGTGCTATTATTACCACTGGAAGATGACTGTTTAACGAGTATTAATCCGTGTTTTATCTAGAATGTGTTTCAACGACTTTTTTACATTGTAGTTAATTTATTTCTTACTTTTTCAAGGAAACTCCAGTCTAAGCGGAATATTTTACAGCCTATTCATTCTACGAAGAGCTTTTCCTTCGTGAGGATCGTTTAATTTTTTTTGCAATGTTTAGGTATATATTTAGAAAGTTTGGAACTTGCAATTGGGGTCATAAACTCAAATGAATAAATCGCCGTTAAATTTCTGAGGCATGCAGTAATTCATGTTTCGGTCGGTATTCCTGTTCCTTTGACCGCGCGTAGAGGGCAAACTTTTGCTCGCCGGAGCTTTGCGGCAGTTGCTCACTCGAAAAGTCTGAAGCGCCTAATGGGTCGCTTTATTCGATTAATTGAGCACTCCTATAATTTCTAGAAAAAACGATCAAAGGGTATAGCCGGATAAGCATATGAAAAGTGCCCCCGGCTTGAATTTCTTCCCATTCAGGTATATTTTGTGTTTATACATAAGTAAGCTCTCAGTAGATCCTATGGGCCCCCTCTGTTGATGACGTCGATATTGGGGACATCGGGGTGAGTGGACTTCTGCGCCTTGCGAGGGAGGCCGACACACCCCGTAGTCACATTTGATAGGGCTGCTCCAGCTGGGGCCCGGGCACAATGGTCCAACAGGACTGAGCGCCCGGTTAATGCCACCCATCAATTCATTCAAGCTCTCAGTACATTTTTAGATAAAAATATTGATTTAATCAAAAGTTATCGTCAAAAAACCAAAAAACGAAAATATTTTTTATCTCGAGAACTACTCGACCGATTTCGCGCATCAAAATATACAGACTGTTCCCCTCTATACACGCCAGCGTAGCACATTGCATATATCGGTTGGCGCTATCGGATCCAAGATGGTTCCCTAAAATTCGGTGACAATACCGACAGCCCAGACATGAACCAAATAGTCCAGACACGAACCAAATAGACGTTTCAGTCCGAAAAACATCGGTCATCTCAATAGTGGTGAATGTGACAGATGCTCTGACAGATAGCTTGATAATCATTTGGATTTTTTTTCGAATAATCAAAATAGTGAACGGAAGCAGTGTCATTTTTCTCTGGTTGCTTGTGCATAAAGAGCAGGAAAGGAGACATCAGTATCTCACAGAAGAGTGCCATCAGATAAGTTACTTCCTAACTGACCGTCTTAACCTCATTTTGATCACATATAAAGGACAAATATCTTTGTGGTTATCAAAATGAGGTTAAGACGGTCAGTTAGGAAGTAACTTATCTGATTGCACTTCTTCTGAGATTCTGATGTCTCCTTTCCTGCTCTTTATGCACAAGCAACCAGAGAAAAATAGCGCTGCTTCCGTTCACTATCTTGATTATTCGAAAAAAAATCCAAATGATTATCAAACTGTGTGTCAGAGCGTCTGTAACATTCACCACTATTGAGACGACCGATGTTTTTCGGACTGAAACGTCTATTTGGTTCGTGTCTGGGCTGTCGGTATTGTCAGTCACCGAATTTTATGGAATCATCTTGGATCCGATAGCGCCAACCGATATGCAATGTGCTACGCTGACGTGTATAGAGGGGAACAGTCTGTATGTTATGCACCATTATGTAGCTATATTATGAAAAAAAATACTGGATTGTTTCGCCCATAAATAAAGTAAAAAAAAAACTTGAATGTTTCAATCATTTTTATTTTGCATATGACAAATAACACCACCGCCGTTTTTAAAAATATAGATTCAAGCATGATTAAACTATGACATATAATTTTTACAAGATGATTGGTGTGGGACAAGTCGAAATAAATTAAAGAAAATGAAACAACATTTCTTCCGCTGTTTTCCTAACGTAATATTAGATAGTGGAAAACGGCGGAAGCAAAGTTGTTTCATTTTCATTAAAACTTTCAGTCATGAATTTTTCCTGATCAGGTGAAAAAATATTTGATTAGTGGTTTTGGATCACTGGAGGTACTATAACCCTTCACTTCAAAAATTGATCTTTCGCTAAATGTGACTAACGTACTTCAAATGGGATGCCATCAGTTGACTACATCATGTTTATGTAGCAAAACGCAATCAGTTCCGCATAAACGGAGTTAAGATTCTTATGTCGTTAATTGACGACACAGTGACCGAAAGTTTTAATTTATTTCGACTTGTTGTTCCATACCAATTATCGTGTAAGAATTATATGTTATAGTTTAATCATGCTTGAATCTATATATAAAAAAACGGCGGTGGTGTTATTTTTCATATGCAAAATAAAAATTATTGAAAGATTCAAACCTTTTTTTTTTACTTTATTTGTGGGCGAAATAATCCAATACTTTTTTTTATAATATAGCTACATGATGGTGCATAACATATCGCTGGTTCTCCGGAATAATGAAACAACTCAAAAAATAGAAATTTTTAGACAAATCTAGAATTCGATGTAAAAATATGTTTTGTTATTTAAATAAAGAATGTAATATACATAACCTATAATGAGATTTACTAATAGTGAAGCTAGTAAAAAAATATTGGTTAATAATATTAACTTATATCTATTGTAAGAAAACTTTAATTCGCTCTCCTGAAAATTTACGATTTTTGAGTTGTGTCACTATTCCGGAGAACCAGCGATATATATTGCTGCGCGAAATCGGTCGAGTAGTTCTCGAGATAAAAAATGTATTCGTTTTTTGGTTTTTTGACGATAACTTTTGATTAAATTAATATTTTGATCTAAAAATTTACTGAGAGCTTACTTATATATAAACACAAAATATACCTGAATGGGAAAAAAATTCAAGCGGGGGCACTTTTCATATGCTTATCCGGCTATACCCTTTAAGGAACCCGTTAAGGTCAAGTCGATGTAACTTTCATCCACCTATCCTTTTTTAAGCATAACTTATGAAAGCGAGCAGTTTTGCAGTTTAACGCCGGAGAAAGTACTCTGTAAAATGGCATTTCTCTATTCGAACACAAACATTCCGAGTTGAGAATATCTACCGCGGAGTCTTCGAGTATAGCCTTGGAGCGGAGCCACAATTATAAAATGGTGCTTGAAAGTTTCAGAGCGTTTACGGTGCCAGAGAAAATGATATCTTTCCGCTTCTATATCTATAGGGTTAAAGCCTAAAATTAGTTTTTCTCATTTTTCTCTAACTTCTGTTATTAGTGAAGTTGCAGTTGTCAAACAAAACGAGCAGCTGTATACTCTAGATACTTATCCTACTAAAATCCAATCATCAATTAAATGAAATTATTTTCAAAATTCAATAAACTATAAAGTTTGTATTATATAATACTAAATTCCATCAAATGTATTTCTGTTAGTACTTTATCATCCCCTAGACAACGCAATCCAAAAAGTCATTCCGAAGTCATCCGTAGACAGCCTAATGTTTCACTTTTTGTTAACTTAAGTTTTCTGTTATCTAAAAGACAACTGTTGGATAAATCGAAATTTAAGTTATCAAGAAATGAGGAATAAGACTGCCTACGCGGATGACAAAAATACAGCATTCTGGTTTGCGTTGTCTGAGCCCATACAAGATATCGTTTGAAGGCCATTAGAAATGTCCACGCTTCGAGTTTTCGTAATTAGGTACTGCTTGTAAAAAGACTGTCGTTTACCATTAGGTAGCCGAGTTAAATTACATAGAGGACGCTGCCTTGTGATTACCGCTACGCTCGCAATGAAAATCGGAGGTCGCCTGCTCTTTTAAATTGACGGGCAGAAGTACCGCCATCGTTCTCATTATGTCGACATTTCCCAGTGTCTCTCTTCTCCTTTTATCCGTTTTAAATTCGACTGGCTAACCTTTTCCATAGTTATTCGGCGTTGGTCGCGAATGGATATATCCAATATGAATACCCATGCGACGACAATACCGAGCAATATTGCAGTTTCTGAATAGGTCCACCCTATTCGACCCTGGTTCTACTCGCCTATCCCACCCTATTTCGGACGAGAAACCTATGGCACCACACACGGATATCGATATGCATTTACTGTCATTTCAGTCAGCCAGTCCTCGCAGTACGGCCTCTCGTGGAATTCGATCACCATATTGACTCAGCTGACATATTCTCGTCCGTCGTCTAATTAATTTTGAAAATCATTCACTCGGTTCCTTTCCTAGAAAAACTCATATGATTTGATAATCAGTCTCTTTACTTTTAGAAAAGCTCTATATTTTATTGTGACATTAAAAGATATAGGTATATATTTCAAAATATTGTGTTGGAATCGGTACACCCATTCTTGTATGTTAAAATCAACCATTTCTTCGTATTGATTAAACATTTTAATTGCCACAAGAATCAGTTGATTTTAACATACAAAAATGAGATTGATCGATTCCAATACAAAATTTTCACCTGAGTTGGAGTTACGTGACATATTTTTTGTTTAGCAATTTTTTGACTTTTGACCTTTCTTGAAGCGTGGCAAATGTTTAAAATATAGTGCAAAATACAGAAATGATATAGTTGTTCGTCTATATGTTTTGAAGAAATACATTTTTTAGAGAATGTATTCTACTGAATAGAAAGGTGCTCCAATACGATTGGTCGAACAAGAAGAGAGACCGGCGTATCTTTACATCTCCCTTCACCTCGTTGTCGCAGATTTCCAGCTCTGCTCTCACTGTAGTAATGATGGGTTTGACCCGTGAAATCCTTCGAAACGAGAAGTAACGCGAAAAGTTTATCACGTGACTGTGTCCGACAACACCCCCGCCGTTTTACGATCGCGTATATAGTCGGGCCAACGCGGAGAGTCAGTCGAGACGTAGTTTGGCAAAATTACACTCACCCGAAGCTCACGCTAGAAATTCGCCGGAGACCAAAAATTACTCAAAGGACGAGACGAGATTGTCGCCGTGTTGCGTAATGTGACGAATCCGAAATTTAATACCTCCTTTCAAGTCGAAATTCCACCGAAATAAGCGTATACATGATACACGCACCATAAATATATTTCCGCCTATACACAAAGAGCTTACGTATTCCAGAGATACGGTAGGGACCAAAAGTTACAAGGAAGTTGAAGACACTGACGCCGTATTTTAATGTAATAAGTGGGATAAGAAAGTTAATACGGTTTCGGATTGAAATGCCTTCGCAATTCGTACAAGTAGAAGTGGGGCGAAACAGAATGAAAATTTGAAGGTCCTTATACATATGTAACTATTGCCTGACATGACAGTAGAGGGCCAACTCGACGTACCATTTCACTTTAGGTTCTTTTGTTGTAAGACGTAACTACATGTAGAAAAAATATGAATTATTTTTATATGTTTCACAAGAGAATTATACGAGTTTCACAGTCACGCATTAAAATTAAATCGATATGCTTATAAGTCTACCGTTAATAAACCGTAGCGAGAATGTTGAAGCGAGACACTAACGTTGTACTATAATGTAATAAGATAAGAACTTAATACAGTTTCGCATCGAGGTGCCTTCGCGATTCGTACAAGTAAAAGTAAGGTGAAACGGAATGAGAATTTGAAGGTCCTTGTATCTACTCATATAATATTTCCTGATATGACAATCGGGAGCCAACTCAGTGTTCTATTCCACTTTAGGTTCTTCTGTTGTAAGGCATGACTACATCTAGAAAAAATATCAATTATTTTTATATATTTCACTAGAGCATTGCACTGGTCAAGCATTCTCATTCACACATTAAAATTAAGTCGATATGGTTATAAGTCTACCGTTATAAACCGTTAAATAGGGCCTCGCGGAGTCTTCGATCATGCACTTTAAGCCGAGTTTAGACTTACGAGCAAAAACGTTCGCGAACGCTCGCAAATACAATTTATGTCACATGTGAATTCCTATACTAAGCACGACATAAATAATGTCTGTAAGCATTGGCGGATGTTTTGTCCCGCCAACTCTGGTCCGATTTTGTAGTTAAAGTTAATAATATATCGCTTCATGAATTTCCGAAATATTTCAATCTGTACGAGTATTCACTGTGTTTTATCGTAAAAAAAGGCTTACATGTATTTATGAGCAAAATAGCGCCGTTTAACGATATATGATTTATAAGCCGATCCGATATCGAAGCGCTATTCTCGATCGACGGTATGCCGAGCGAATAGTGAATCGAGGTCGGACCGAAATAAATCTCGTTCCCCCCGAAATAACGGCGCAACATCGTTCTACATTCTCGCTTCGATTTTATCCTTTTTTCTTTTGTCGGAGCTCCTATAAATAATATACAACTACTCTATCCAGGGACACTGCTTTCCGATTGTCTTCTGAATCTCCGCTTCCTACTACCCTTTATATTGTGCCCCGTACCAAGCAAAATCTTTTCCCTTTTTCAGCGTTCCTCGACAACCTCCTATGGAGTCTACGAAGCTCTCATCCTTGTAATCCCATTGTGGCATTTCTCGCGGCCACCCGATATTCTCCTTACCGATGCATGAAAGCAACTGCAACGTCGCACGATGTTCCAGAGGATCATTATATCCGTTTCAAGGATGCAGAAGATGAATTTGTTCCTCAAAATTTTACTCAGCTATTTCTTTGGCTTCTAAATATAAAAAAAGTCTTGCATCGCGTTCTCTCGTAGAGTCTATCACAGGTGAAATCATGGGAAGCTTTAATCCGCTTATTGATTTCGTTCAGGCAAGATCAAGAGAAAATGTATGATGTTTCGATAGGTATTAAAATTGCTTCAGCACTTGACGAGTAACTACTGTCGTAAATCAAACATCACAGATGATGAGCTATAATTAAAGGCATTATTCGTTTAATTAACATCTAAATTAAACGCTGTTGCACGCTTTTGCACGCTTTGCTTTTTTCCTCTTCCGTTTGGGGTGCTTATAATTCCTGTCCTCGTCATTAGGTTCTTCCTAATCACTCGGCACCTCTTGTCTGTACATATGACACTCTTTCATAGCAGGGGATGGTAATTCGAGGAAAATGACGTAAACGAGAGAGCCACCCTATCATCATAAGAACTGTTCGATTTTCCTTGACATATAATTGTACGATATTACTAAACTTAAAGACTATGTTTCTGGCATCGATGGCTACTCTTAATATATGCAACTTTTTCACTCGGCATTAATTTATCGTCGACTCGTCGATGATTATCAAAATAATATCTTCGCATGTGTTCGGCACACAGTGCCATCATCCGGCGTTAAATCACCAGGTAGTCGAAATTCTCTGTCACGCGCGTGTCACGATAAAGATATCCACTTTCCATCCTATATATCTTATCTACCTTTTTGCCCGCAAAATTTCATCCAAATCCCTTGATCCACCGTACATAAGGCCGAGCACGTACACGTGGGTTTGGCAAACAAACGTGCCATAAATATGTCACTATCAGATATGAAACAATTATTTTATCGATCGGATAGCATTATCGTTCCTTTGAGATACTATTTTGTATTTAAACAATGAAACCGAAATGTTTTTGAATCCGCCTCTGTCTACGCTACACCGCATAAAAACGTTTTCCACAATTAATACAACATCCGCTGGTCGTTGGATCAGCGACGCCGGCAACGTAACGGGGAATAAAATATAGCAGCACTTTGAGAAGATTGCGGGTACTCTGTCCTCTGGTGGTGGAAGTAGCGGTGCTTCGTACGAGAGTATTCGCGTGCAAGATATCACACGCGCCACCGAGGACCAGGGGTTATGTCCGAAGGCCTTCTGCATTATGCACTCGAGTCTTCTTTATAGTCACCGCTTTATTAGCTCAATAAAATAAGACTACTTAACTTTGGTTTATAAGAATTGCAAGCTTTACGGCGGTGGATTCTATAAAAAGCGTTCCAGCCGCTTTCGCCGACTGCAGTGCCGTTGAGGTTCTCTAGTGACGCAATGCCGTTGATACATAACTGTAGTTCTCGATTCTGCGTATGCACATGGATATATGTACCTACCCTTAAATTTGTGTAATTAGGACATACGCATTTATGAATTTATTTTTCTTATTTTTTTCTTATTCGCCAGCATGAATAGCAGAGGTTTCGTTCAAAAAATTGAATGGAATACATATTTATTGCATTATAAATGCAAATGCATTTTTTGTCTTCGCTCGTCAATTGCACGTTTATGTAACTTTTGCCACCCGTATTAACTTACGCTTATCTTATGATTATACGTACCTTGCGATTCCTTAGCTACCTTTATTCGGGAAGGAACTTCGGGGTATGCGGGTGGACAAAAAGATTAAGGGTCGATTGATGTTATCGTAGAAGGTCCCACATGGAGAAAAAGGATTAGTAATTTTCGCAGTGAATCTCAGTAACAGAGCTCCTCGGGATGAACATTAAATTTTTTAATAGACACAATGTACTTTTTACAATTCGTAGCAGTATAAATCCGTAAACACCCGACACATGTTAATGGGAAATTGGTAAATTTTACCATATAAACTGATACTTATACCATTACGAACTGTAAAAAGTACACTGTGGTCTATTAAAAACTTAAATGTTTCACCTCGAGGAGCCCTGTTACTGGGATAACCGTACAAATTCATGGGTTTTTCCATGATTCTTTACTAATCTTTTTTCTCCGTGCACACATACATTCAGGGAATGAAATAAAGGAAAACAGAAACACCGGGTAGGTCTTCCAATTTATCGCGATGGACTAAAAGTGTGACTTTTTTAAAGGACCGTTTATTTATCCTTCGTGAATCTGAGCAAAAATTTCTGACTCGTCCAGTCGAGTTGAATCGAAACTTTGTCGAATGCAGCATCGCGCGGCTGATCGCGAGCTGCAACTCACTTCGAGTGGTTTCTTCGAATTTATCGATCACCTCCAGATGTCAACGTATCGATTTTCTATCAAGGTTTTTCCGAAGCGCTTTTCGCCATTTATGAAGCTCTCCACGGAGCGGTGGATTACGCTGACGATCAATGGGTGTTACCGTAAAGTGCAGAGAAGCCACTTTGACACAGCTTTTCTTAAACATATATGAAATTCTTTTCACCAGTATATAATGTATGTCTAATTGTAAGTAGAGGAGGGTCATCGAATTTTGACCGGCGCTTAGGTTGGACCACATTTATATTTAGAACAGTTGGGATATTTTGTGTTGTTTGGGTAATTAGATACATCATTTGCTCAGACTTGGAGTTGAATGACGCACTTTTTCCACTAGTTCTGATGGCCATATTTTGCAGATAGGACAGTAACGGTTCCAGATACAGGGGTGGTCCATCCTAGGCGCCGGACCAAATTCGGCTACTCTTTCCTATATACAGGGTGTCCCGTCATGTAATGTCCATACTGAATTTACGTGTTCCTGTGGTCAATCTGAACCGAAAAGTCTTAATACACAAGGGGTCTACAAGTCACCGTGTGTAAGTTAAAAAATGAATAGTAATAAGTAAAGCAGCTTTATTTTTCATTAGACAATAATTGAAATAAAATCCAATCATCTCACATATTGTTCGAAATGACCACCTTGATGACCAATACATAACTGTGCTCTTTGAGAAATCGTTGTTGTGGAGCGAAAAAAGGATTTCATGGTCGTTACGGAACACACGCATGGTGGCTTTTGGGACTCTTGTATATTAAGACTTTTCGGTCCAGATTGACCCCAGGAACACGTAAATTCAGTATGGACATTACATGACGGGACACCCTGTATATCAACGTAAAAAAAATATGGTTACAGATCATATCCCAGATTTTCAGGCATTAAACGATGCGCTCTTTAATTAGAGTTCAGTTGTTTGTACGAGGTTGCGTTGTAATCGATGTCTGTTCTTGTCGGTTGGTATTATTTGAATCGATTAATTTATTAAACTCTCAAATCATTAGGTACTAATGAATTACATTCTTTTATCGAACAAGCCATTATAGTTTTATAATAAATAACCCATACGACAAAATTGAATCCAAAAGGTACAGGCAAGTCGAGTAAGTTTTATTTTTCAGTCGATACGAGACATTTTTCTGGCTGAAAATCTTGGATACGATTCGTAGCCATACTTTTTTTTTTACGCAGGTAGCTTCTCAAATAATAGGAGGGTAGCGGGGTAAAATGAAGCGCTGAACAAACCCTCGAATGCCACGCCATGCAATTATTGCTAGGGACCTCTCAAATACTCGTATGTCCCGTTTCATCCCCTGATCCGATCGTATCGATCAGACTTTCAAATGTTTCACTCGAGCAGAAATCAAACGAGGAAGGAAAATGACAAAGATCCGCAACTGTAATTTAAACCTATCAAAAGTATGGATCCACAGATTTCCCCAAATAACCAAAGATATCAGAACTACATCTTCATGTTCCATCCATCACAGAAACGCTAAATAGATCAGAACCAAAAATGTACAACCAACTTCCTCTTTTGATAACTAACGCATCCTAAGCGAATTCAGACCATCTTGCCCGAATACCCTTAAAATATCAACGCGTCGACTCTCTTTCACGATTTCCCCGCTTCGTCGTTCCGCGATCCATAGTTCACGAACCGCCGAGGCGAAGAAAAGATTATTCGTTTATACCCTCGGAGTTTTCTTTGTACCCCTCGACACTTTATTGACTGTAAAACGGGATTAAATGCTAAACACGCCGGCGGATATCGCTCCGCGAAATCCGTGGAATCGAGCTTCGACAAAGAGAGAGCGTAGTACACTCCCGGCACGGCACATCTTTCCGGTACGCGGCGCGAAAGGTCCCTCTCCACCGCGCGAATTCACGAGCGCCCGGTGCGTTACCCCGGAGAAAAGAAAATGTAATAGGGAGCGAAAAAGCGTGAATTCTTCATTCGACAACTTTCGCAACATCGCCGCGCGGTAGTAAGGAGACGCGATGGTTTTTCGTCCGCCGTTAAAGATTTATGCCGGGACCAATCAAATAAGGAACAGCGGGATGTCGAGTGGGGGAAGTAAACACGTGGGCAATCGATCTTTCGTCGCGAAGTCGGGAACCGCCGGGCGGACAGTCTCGCTCGGAACTTGCCCCCGAGACACGAGTTCCGTTCGCAATAATATAACATCGCGGTTTGCTCTCCGCGCCGCATATACTCGTCTTCTGAGATAATAACGCTCGAGAAAATCCCGAGAATCCCAAATATATGAGAGGCGAATAGGTACGAGGTCCAGCGCGGACGGTGAATGACAAATTCCGTGTGTACCGCGGATCCGTTCGCATACCTCTTCGACGTATAAACTTGAGCGAGCGCGACACGAAGCCATCGCGCGCATCGACGCGGGGAAAAATTAGGTCCTCCGTCTCTCGCGATTTTTCGAAAATATTCCGGCGGCGAACTGCTTTGCCAGTGATGAGGAGCGGAGATGGAGAACGATGGTGACGGAGCCGGAGCGACAGTCGGATGGATGAAAATCCCGGAATGGGCTCGGTCCGTCGGGCTTCTCTCGCGTCACCTTCATCCACTTTATTTTTCCGTATCACGGGAAATACTCGAAAAAGTTTCCCGAGTCGTGACAACGACGCTCCGTGAAATAGTGAGGACCAACGGTATAAAGTCCCCGGCCGACCGTGATATATCTGTTGTATAATCTGTAGAGCATATATGCGAGGAAGATAATTTGTATGGCGTTATGTGTAAAATAAAATGTTATATGCATTATGCATGTTAGAAGTATTTAAACAGTATTGATATATTATACTATGTTATATTATACTATTATACAATGTTATACAACATTGATATTAAGTATATATCGTATACTATAAATGTGAAATGTGTAAATGTAACAGCTTTTCATTAAATTCGTTACACGTTTATTTAAAGGACATGACATTTGACCCAAATTAAATATACGGTTCATTGGCTTGAAGCGCGAATACCTATTTACATCCCCTTCGTGATACAGAACAACCTTTGTTGAAAATATCTTCTCCTAAAATAAAGAATAACGTGAATACGTTAAATAAATTGACACTCCGACGGATGAGGGCGGAAGTCAAATAAAAGGGCTTGCAATTTTATTTATCCTTTGCGAATAGGACCTTATCAAAAAATGCTAATTCAGTTCTTTCTCGTCCGAGACTATACGTATCTCGTTCTTTCCGTGAAAGTGTCAAAGTCACATAGGAGCCGTAACTGCTATACATGTATATAATATACGTAAATTTGCACAGTTACGAGTCTTCGCTTTTTGCAAAGATGTAAAACGTGTGTCGCGCGGCGGAAGGTGACGCTAGATGGATGAAAGTCGTAGAGCGTACATCCAGCTACTCTCTCCCGACGATCGTCACTACCCGTGCTGTACTCTCTTTGCCCCCCTCGCGCGCGACAGTTGTACCCCAGCTCTTTATTCCCGCACATTCGAGAAATGTTCGGAATATTTCCGCTTCCTCGTATATTCGGCTTGAATGTAGATCCGTGTTTCGCGCCAGACTCTGCCGGTATTTCCGGACGTGTAAGATACTTTTCTTGCATCCTGCAACGTGATGCTGGCTGCCCGACTATGTTATGCGCCCGACCGCATGCAGACACGTGCGCCTCGCGGGATATTCGTCGGAATACATATCGCACACTACGTTTTCCTTCGACGGAAGGGGAGGACACATTCGCGCTTATTGCATAATACATGCATCGTCCGCGCGCTTATGTTACCTGGTTTTGATACGTCGAGTTTGAAGTTGGAAATTATTTTTTACTCCGATGATTTTCAAGTAGCACAAAGTGAGACATTTTCCAAAAAGTCGTCTAAACGTATCACAGAATATATGCTTAAAGTTCCTCCAGAGGGCAACTTCTTATTTTAATTTTTTTGACTTTTTTAAAAATATTCGAAAAATAAGTTACTTTTCTGAAGGACATTAGGTTTCGGTACATTTTGTAATACTTTTAGGCAACTTTTTGGAATTTCTCATTTCGTCTGTAGTTTCGTGAGTCGACGTGATATTTTTTTGAAGACTAAATCTTTCAATCGATAAGATATCTTTAAATCAATAAACATAGAAGCCGACGAGTAACGAGATAATTGTGATTAAAAAGTAAAAGTCACATCTATTTTGCTCCTAATTGTTGGTGTTTCAAGGTATACAAATATATCGTACCAAAGTTATTTTATATATTCCGGTTACTTTCCATTGCGGTTGAAGCCTGGCGAGATTAAAACCTCGCACATCCATATAAACGCACCTATATTCTCACAAAGGCTTAACACGGGGTGTAGATGTGGTCCCATTAACCTGTAGTCACGCCCGCAAGGGTTCGACCATCTTACTCGCAGATTTTCCCCAAACGGATGTTATACGCACGCTATCCAATAGGGGTATCTGAAACACGTCTGGGCGTTGACGGATCATTATGTTCTAATCCGATTACGTCAATCAAACATCTCAAGGACCGATAGCTACCGACCATTTGTCAAGATAAGGAGTCTAAATGCATCTAGGGGAATTGAATATGGTCGTGCAATCTCACCTTCCATTTCTCCGTTAATTCCTTCCACATTCCACTGTGCGCGTTCGCATGAAATAATTTTCCCTCGTTTTTATGTACCTAAAGCATAATTTTAAAAAAAATCCCCCAAAAATAATGAAAGCCGCAAATATACACAGTATGAAAAGGCAGTGATCGACTGTACCTATCGAATGGATTTGGAAATTCGTTGGGAGTATACCTCTGGGATTCGGAATAATAAAGGGTTGTAATTTTATGTAAATAATAAATCGGATACGGTGCAATCGATGCATTCAGGATAAAAAGAGAATTGCTGATGGCTTTTTAAAATTGACTTGGAAATTTTGTGAGCTATCAGCGCTGCCTCATTGTGGAGGATATTTCTGTATTATCTGATCCTATTGAATCACGCGAAAACATACAGTTATGTGATATACAGCATAAAGAAAGGTCTTCTCATTTTATGATTTCAGAAAAATCTATAGGTAAGGGTGGATAGCATTCGACGCGTATATGTTTATCGAGTTTGCTTTGTATATTTACATTTTCTTACTGAAAGTATACGACCGGTCGTTGATTTCTTTCCTTTTCCTCCGTTACGATCGCGAGTTTCGCATTCGAATGTTGAAGGCGGTTTGAAGCAATTTCTCAGAAGTTTCTTACGGAAAGTAATATGTTTTTTGCGTATCTAGCCACGATACGCTCCTATATCCGCGGATGCATTTACTTTAAACTTGCGTGATCGGTCTTTGATTGTTTCCGGTTGAGGCAATCACGGAAGTAACGATTCTCTCTGCGGTATTATCCTAGAATGTTATCAGGAAGTACCTTCGCATAGACGCTACGACCTTTATTGATCGTAAAGAGAGAGAACGGGTATAGGTATTGTACAGAGAGTAAAGGGTGGAACGTCGGTCAGTTATTCCACGGATTTCAGAATTCTCAGTTTATAAACTTCGTTAAATCACTTCTGACTCGATAAGTTTTACGAACGTTGTTAAATGTAGATAATAATGTGAATATCAAAATTAGTGATAGGAGGTAAAATACATCAAAGATATCAATAATTATGAGTAATTTAAGGTGAATTAATCTTAAATCTAATTGAATAGGGTAGTACATTTGTTGATTCATATCTGAATAAAAGTGTATTAAGTGTTTTAACGTTTTTTATACATTGAATATGTCTTCCATCAAACTATTATAGTTATTTTTATTCATCAAATGCAATGACGTCTAATGTGAAATTGTCTTTCATTTGTTCCAGGCAAGTTCGACACGGATGGTCAGCTAACTAGAGGAACCATGTGCGATCACCAGTTCGTCAGCTCTCAGCTTATGCCTTTCCACGGACGATTCTACTCTCCTCGTTATCCCTCTTCCTACCCGAAGAACATCCGGTGCTCATACCGCTTCCGGGCAAGGTAACTATGTCTCAGCTGTTATACCACGGTACGGTGCACGTTCCCCTTCTCGCTCAGAAACTACTCTCATCCTCTTCTCTCTCTCTCTCTCTCTCTCTCTTTTCGTCTTCCTCTTCGCTCTCTTTCGCTACCTCGTCACTAGACATTTCCAGTCTTCCGGCTGCGCGAGGAACTTTTCCCGTTCCTCATCGCGTCTTCTTGTTACTATGCAACCGCGAAAGTTTACATCCACCAGGGCTTACAGTTTAGGGCCGAGTATAAAGATATTAAGGACGGGATGTGTGTGTGCTGTGAAGTTTCTTGCGAGTACCGTGAAATGTAGGAAGTGCCGCAGACGAATTTGCACGCACGGATCGTCCTCGAAATTCCCAGGGAGCGATCCTCCTGTGACAGATGAATTTCTTGACGAGACACCCGCGGAGGTGCTGTGGGAAATCTTCATGAATGTTCGATACTTTTGCCATATACACATTTACTATACATGCATTGTTAGAAATATTTATTTTTAACTTCAAGCACGTATAGGTACCGCAATTTTTATCGAACACAATTATTGTGTCTTGAATGTCATATCATATAAAAGTTTCGCATGTGGGTTATTGATTTATATATAAGGTTGTATTATAAAATTAAGAAACGATCGAAACATCATGAAATTATTATTTGGAATTAGAATAAATACACGCGATTTAAAATGAAGAGTATGGTTCCGTAAATTTAATGTACGTCTGTGTATTATCGTGTTTGATAAGTAGGAAGTAAAGAAACTTTTCACGGTGTGTATTGGAAGCTCTTTCTAGATAATTCTTATTAAAAATGTAGCTAATATTAATTTATTTTCAATTTACTATATTTTTAAATGGAGTTAAGTGATAATAAGTTTAATGAAGGCTTCGAAAATTTAAAAGATACTTATGTCCAATTTTTTAGTATCTCGTAGTTGAAGAAAATTTCCAATAAGTATGCAATAAAATGAGTATGTCCAACAATATTTTACATTCTAGTAGCCATGTTGATTTTATATCTAGAAAAAAGTCGATATCGTTAGAATAAAAGAATTCATTCATATTATTATATCAAACATAAATATGCAACGATTCGAAATATGAGACAGTAGAGTTATTTAAAGAATGGCCAGTGGTACCTCATGTCTTGTTATGTTATATATAGCTGTCAATATTTGTATCGCGTTAATTATTATAATTGGTACGGGAAAGTAAAATTACATCACATCAAACTATAAAACACTCGCCAATGTGGTGATACGTTCTACGGAATTAATTTGCAGGAACATTATCAAAGAAATGTATTGCCTGCGCGAATTATAGGTATCATTTGGCTGAAGTAGATACATTGTATCTCTGATTCTAGAAACTTAATTGACAGTCTATGTGTAAATCCTCTTACGTAATATGCTATGGGAGATTTATCGGAGTGACAGATTCGTTTATTTTTTAAACGGGGACAGCGGCATATTTATTTTACAATTTGTACGCATTGTGAAATTGATATATTAAAATACTTTGCTGCATACGAAGTAAATAAATAGGTGTACATCTTCTAAGTTTCGAAAAAACTTTCTTACCATAGATTTACTATGCAACTGATTAATTAAGTTTAATCAATTTAAGTCAAATATGTGTGACAAATGTAAATCACATACATGCAGTAAGTTCAGTACCCTGTATATACTATCTGTCCCTTTCAATACACGCCAGCGTGGCGGGTTGCATATCGGTTATCCGCCTTGCGCCAGACACAGGCGCCACAGGCGTATGGCCCCTGCAGCGGATCGGAGGCGTCAACCGATATGCAACCCGCTACGCTGGCGTGTATTGAAAGGGACAGATAGTATACGAGGGCGTAGTGAAAAATCCGATACTTTTCTAGTAGATAGTGGTGCGCTCTAAAGTCCGTAAAGTAGCCCCCTGCTGCGGCGATGACTTCTTCGTTTGATGAGAATTTCTTTCTAGCCAGCCATTTTTTCAAATCTGGGAAGAGAAAGAAGTCGCAGGGAGACAAATCCGGTGAATAAGTTGGATGCGGCAGCAATTCGAACTTCAAATCGACCAATTTCGCTGTTGCAAGGGCAGACGAATGGGCAGGTGCATTGTCGTGGTGAACTAGAACTTTTTTTTTCGCCAAATTGGGGCGTTTACTAATCTTCGCGTTCGCACCACAATCTACTAGAAAAGTACCGAGCTTTTCACGCTGCCCTCGTAATTGAGATTTGAAATACATGCACAGTGAAATAAGAATCAATGTTTTTTTCAAGGCATATTCTATTTTAAATAAATTTTCAAATTCCACAATGCTTCAGCTCCGGCGCAAAACTGCGTTGTACAATGAAGCGCCATTGAATATTTGAGGGAGGAAGGGAAAATGAAATGGAGGTACTAGCCCTAGCGCGAGCCGGTAAAATTATCGGCGTGTTAAATCAGCGCTCTTCTCCCGACGAATGCAAACTGAAATGTTCATTAAACTGTAAGCCGTGGTCATATTCCTCGCACAGTCGTTTCTCTCGACCCTTTCTGGCACTCGCCCCTCCCCGCAGATTTAAATGATAATAAACCTTGACCCATTCAGCCCCCTGCGTTAGCATAGCTTTAATGAATTCACGCGTTCGGACCGGGCATACTTGGGCCAGCATTAACTATGGTTCCCATCTATCGTCCTTGTTATTAAATCGCTGCTACACGAGTAACCCGGGCTTACCGAAATGAAATAAATATATGCAAATACCCTCGGCGGTGTATTACTGCCATGTGCTGCGGATTCTGATAATCTTTTCATCCGTGGGTTGCTGGGTTCCATTCTAAGAGCATCAATATTTTCGAAATAATTTGGAACTTCTCGCTCTAACGAATTTTCTTAACGCATTGAAAATAACCTAAACGCTACATTTTTTTGGAAAGGACGATATGTTCGTTGGAAATTTTCCGATGTTGGACCAGTAAAAGTTATAAATATTAAGGGAAAGGCATACTTGAATATAAATATGCGATATCCAAGTCGAATAAAGATCTAGTCGACCTAATGTATATTTTTCTATAAATTTGCATACAAATTGTGTATTACTATTTATTGAAAAGGGTAATAGAATTTTCTCTATTATTGGTGATGATATCATTAAAATATAGCGGTGCATAATTTTGAACCATTCATCCAAAATCGGCCGCGCCACTTAATATCTTTTAAAATTGCTACAATTTTTCTCTCTCAGAATGAAGGAGAGGATTCGCGTGGTGTTCGAGGAGATCTCGTTGCAGAAGGGCGATCTGAGGTAAGTCGTATGGTTCATTTTTGTTATTAATCTTAATTAATTTTAATTAATCCCGCGAGAGGGGAAAATTGTTGGTGCCTTAACCTCCTCCGAAGAGCACTCCATCGACCACTTATTCAAGGTTAATAAAGAAGAAATGTGTTTTTCACCAGACGGCTTTTTCGATGATGAGAGGGAAAGGGAGAGAAATATCTCAGAATTGTGTGTGCGAGACGATGGTAGAGGAAGAGGGAGATGAAGGAAAAGTATGTAAGATAAATGAGCATCAAAGCATACCTTAAATACCTCACTTAACAGTTAAAGTAGTATGGTCAATCTCCAAAGTGATCGTTGAGTGTCCGTAAAAAAAGTCATCAAAAAACTATGATGTATAATTGAAAATTCTTTTTGTGAATTATAAAATGTATGACCATAAGGATTAGTCGATTATTTTGATTATTTTTCACTTATTATTCAAATAATGTGCCTCCTTTGACTAGCGTCTTTTTATGTGTGGCAACGCATATTATCAATGGACTCGTGAGCCAGTAGAGAAAACCACGATACACTCAAACATTTGAGTGTATCGTGGGGAAAACAAGATCTGAAATGCACGCTTGTGTGAACCCACTCCACTGACACGACGTTGCCGCATCTACTCGACGCACTATTTCCGAACAACGAGAAGCAGAAATTAGTTATAACTAAAGTATCAAACACGGTCAATAATTTTCATCAATGGGTGTAAATTTTTGTTTTTTTTCCCCCCGTTTTTTGGTATATTTTTTATATTTTAATCTTGGATTTTACATACAAACCCCAAGAGAAATGTGTCTTGCCCATAAGACTCTGGGTTATTTTCTACTCGGTAATTAATTTTTATCAGACATACTAAACGGTCAATCTACCCCAAATTGCACCAGGAGGTTTCTATTGATATTAGCTTGCATACATAATTATTTCATATTTAAATCTTGGAAATCGATTCGTGACCATACTACTTTAAACCACTTTTTCGACAAAACCCGTACTTTTTATTTAATCTCACTTTCCGTCCTGACTTACGCTCTTTATTGCGAAGTTTAACTTTCCGAGCAATCTGCTTGATATGCTCTCCAAACGAGGTGGAATAAAACTCTATTTTGAAATCTCTGTAGTTTATCTACCAAACAAACTCTGTGTATTAAATTGGCATTTAATCTAGACTATTAGAAAAACTGCATGCCATGACAATAACAAATGACCAAATGTCGTGCATTCCATCGTTTATGTCCAACGACTGATCGCAGATGTAATTAACAATCACGCGTTGTATAAGTTGCATAACTTCATGGCCCCCGAATGCATTAGGGGCAACGTCCTTATGTACTTTTCCGAGATAAGTAATGGGTTGGTAACTAGCTTAAAGTTATAACTCTAAATTCCACCTCGCACTTTGATGTTTAATCGTGGTCACTTTTCCAGGAAAGCACGTGTAATTAATCTCGGGCAAAACCTCCGTTGCATTACATATGAGGAATTAAAAAATTAGACAGATATCACGGCCCGAGAGGGAATACCGCTTGCGAGAATTATTTTAGATGATACGCGCTGTAAAAAGTTTTGCGGTGTGGACCTATATAGATCACTTTTGGTGTTAGATAACAATGGCGTAAGACTGAATGAGATCAAATGTGGTATATCTATATAGGTCCACATCACCGAAGTAATGGTGTTAAAAATTAACGCCGTTTTGTTATTGTGTATATGTACGTCAAAGATTACAAACCAACAAATGGAGTACACCGATACTTCTAATTATACCCACTAAGCATTCTCGGACTCGCAGCATAGATTGTACTACACTCCACGAAATTTGTTAGCAGTATAACGAGAATGACATATCGTGTGAATGTCCCGAAGTACGACGAGTCATATAGGTACGCTCTTCTCACCTCAGAACTCGAAGATTAAGTTTCGCAAGTTTCTGGAGAGATTGAACGGGCGGCCCAAAGTTTCGAATTTACAAAGTACCACATCCGTGCAAGGGATGCTCATTGAGCCAGGCTATCCGGGAAGCTCGACGATTTCAAACTTTCTTCGAACTTTTAAAACTGTCGTTTGGAGCTGGATTCTCGTAGTCTCCTTCGCGCATTTAGCCGATGCTATAGTCTCAATTTTTCGATAGAAATCGCTGCGGAAACTTGAATAAAATGACAATATTTTTGGTGGTGAAAATATTTATTCGTTTAACACGTTCGCGACGGGGGGCTTGAATTTAGTGTCTCTGCCGTGGGGCGGAGTTGTTTTTGGTACTTTCTCCCAACTGGCGGCGCTGATTCAAAATTAATTATATACCACTTGTATGACCACATTGTCTATCTTCTGTGCACATAAAACAATCGAAATAAAAACATACATTGTTGTTTCTGTCAGAACTACACTGCCTCAGCCCGCCCGATGGGACAATTCTGTATGTACCACCGGTGGCTCATCCTGTCCCATGGGACAGACAAGAATGTACCACCGATGGTACACCCCATCGCGAACGTGTTAAGCGAACACTAACTCAAAGAATGCCTTTTGTTTTCATTCCGCTTAAAAGAAAATTACTCGCAGTATTCCAACCTTTCTGGATTTAAAATTGATTTTCATTCTATTCTTAATATTAATTTTTTTCTATAAAAAGTCATTTCATTGATCAGTTATTAGCCGTATTGAGGTGACAGCTCCGTTAAATTCTACTTTCGACATCTAAAAAAAGGTTGTAAATATTCTGTCGATGGGCACTTGCTTCCATTGATTCAAGGGTTGATTGAACTTTCGCAAACACTCTCGCCTCTATAGTTTCGGCAAAATATTGTTGGCAAACAACCAGTCGTTACTTGCAGGCTTACACGGTTTAGACACTACCGTAACGGCGTGTTACCGCTTTTATAGAGAGAGACTAAATCGACGTGTATCGACCGTCCGAATTGCGCGACTGCAAATTTTATCAGCTGCCAGGTGCATCTATAGGTGGCCCGCAAATCGGCCGGAGTCGACGGGGCCGATAAAATATTCCATGTGAACGAAAGTGGGAAAACGAGTGACGGATATCGACGAGGAATCGGCGTGAAATCTAGTGAATCATTAAACTAATCAAACAAACTTGTTCAAACGTTTGCTGGACGGTGGTAATGGTGATAATCACGATGTTTGCTCGTGGGGTTGAACTTTGAAATAAACTGGAATTGACTCCGGTAGCTGATGAGTAATTGCCAGGAAACCTAGAAAAGTGAGGGGAGTCGTGCTTTTACTTTCTCTTCTCGTCGTTTTTTTGTTCTATTTACCTTTTGCCTATTGGTCTTTCGGGGATATATTTGCGATAATGGCACGAGTGTAGCCGGAATCATCAGTTTGCTTTTATCCGATGGAAACACAAAGAATATATACTTCTAACTTTTTTTTTATCAGTACGATTAACTAACTTAAATATTTATTTTCAAATATATCTTTTACAATTGGAAATAGAAATTTTAATTTACAGATGATATGGAGATATCGAAAGATTGGACCAATTTATGTCGTTTATTGTACCAATTCATAGTCCTCGATTATTTTACTCTTCATAATTTGGTCTTGATATTTAATTTGCGAATTAGATTACGATAAATAAATTTGTCTCACAGTGAGATAATATTTTTAGTTGCACACAATCAACATAACGTAGGTACTGCAAGATTAGTTCAAAAATCAAACCACACGAAAATTGCGTGACCATGAAAAAGTGTGGTTTAAATTTTGAACTATGTAATATGTTTTGAAATAATATATATATAGGGTAGGAGTACCATTAGCGGCCATCACACCAATTCCGGCCACACAACATTCTAAATTACATCTGGCACAAATGAAACAAGAATCATTAACAATATAAAACTTGGAATAAAAAAAAATCCTTAATGTGACCGCAACCGGTACTCTTACCCTATATGTGTGTAGGTGTTTGTGTGTGGTCCCGAGTAAAAAATTGCGTGGACGTGAAAAAGTCTGGTTTGATTTTTGAACTAATTTTGCAGTACGCGTTATGTTGATTGTGTGTAACTAAAAATATTACCTCACTGTAACAAACTTATTTATCGTAATCTAATTCGAAAATGAAATATCAAGACCAAATTACGAAGAGTAAAATAATCGAAGACTACGAATTGGTACAATAAACGACGCGCGACAATAATAATCCTTCATCAATTTTTCTACGCCTCGGAGGGGCCTTAAAAAAAGAAACGCTTTCTCACCAGGATGGCAGCTCAGCGTCAAGGAACGCCACGCCCCATATTCGCATACACATGTTTCGCACGCGATATGGTAATTCGCGATTCGCTTATACTCTCTGGGACGATAAAAAAAGAAACCCACGAGCTTCCTTCTCAAGTATATACCTTCAGGAAACGGACCACCGTGGATAAATAAAGAAAATTCGACATTTGAATTACAAATAGAATCGTTGGGGAGCAATGACGCGTGTACAAGCGGCAAATATAGTATCGGACCTATATGTGTTTCAAATGTATGCAGCGGGAAACGCGATTTGGCAACAAAAGAAGCAAAGGGTCACTGTAAAATTTATTCCAGCTTCGTTCACATACCAATTTGGCTTTACTGACCTTCGATCTCTATTATTATTTCGATATCGATGCGAAAGTGCCTATAATAGCCAGCCTTTCTCGTGTGCCAATTACTGCACCTTAAAGCGCTTTGCCGAAACGCTTTCAAGGTCTTTTAAATATTTTGACGATTTTTCATCGAGGGTATCGACATCGTTCGTTCAATATTAAAAGTTCGAGAAACTGCGATACTGATTGTGAGTCTCTGCGCGTTCTTCCGTATTATAAAAAAAAAGTCTGGAATACAATCCTTGCTGTATGGACACTTACGAGTATTGGCATTAATAGCGATAGTCATCGACAATCGTATAGAAAAACGACAGAGAATGGGATGTCGGATGCAGACAGTTGGCAAAGCATTCGAACCAGAAAATTCAACGTTCTTCTCACCGAACAATGAAACTATAGATATTCCCTCGAGCGAGCAAAATCGAGAGACTGCTTCGCTTACAGCTTTTTAAAGCTTCGCTCCCTTTATTCGCGATTTACCAGATTCTATTCGAAGGTTCTCTTACTTTATTGTCGATCGAACAATTCTCGTCCTCTCCATTCTTAGAAGTTGTCGTTCGTGTTATAGCAAATGCACACTTCTTGCGCTTTTTAGCTGATTGCACACCGGGTGTAATATTTCTTTTATAAATTTTTGGATAGACATAAATGATAATATCGATTTAAAACGTTACTTTATTAATGAATAAGTTTAGCTGATTATTCGTGAGACTTCATAAATGCAAGATCCTTGCAAGATTATCGTATCACTGGCTATGAATAATTAATTTGTACCTTTTATTCCTACAAAGCCGCGTCTCTTCGTTATTCCTTTTAAAGTATTTTCACAGGCGACAACTTAATGTCTTTCATGGCGATGGAAATCGTGTACATATCATTGGGTCGCTCTTACGACTTTGTAATGCATCGTAACATTTAACCACAGCTCATCAACTGTGCAACGGTTTCCCTATTCCGTCGTCTATCAAGAGATTCCCTCGTAACGACGACCATTTTCAATGATTATATAGAAGTTATTACCGACATTACCTACCTCTAATACTAATTGCGATATAAACATTAAAGGATCGCATTATAAATACACTAGCTAACGGTTTAACGTATACAGGGTGTTCGGAAAAAAACACCGACACAGAAATAGGGGTGATAGGTTACGTCATTACAAGTACTTTGATATAAGGGACCTATACCCGCAAGCGCCCCCCCTTCTGGAGATATCAACTTTTCAAGTTTATAACGACCGAGGTTGATCAAAGTAGAATAATATTTTTAGAAACGTATCAAGATGGTAACGAATATTTAATTTTACGAGATACAAAAGCAATGTACTACAGCAAATGTTCAAAATGACGGCCACCCATGTCCATGCAACATCGGAAACGATTCTGGATAGATGTGCCACTGCGCAAACTGCTTGCGGAAAGGATAACCGCTTGGCTCAAGTCCTTGTACTTTTCGAAGATGATGCGGATACAAGGAGTTTTCATTTGTTTTTCAATTGTACAGGTAGACAAAATATTATTCTACTTTGATCAACCTCGGTCGTTATAAACTTGAAAAGTTGATATCTCCAGAAGGGGGCGCGCTTGCGGGTATAGATCCCTTATATCAAAATACTTGTAATGACGTAACCTATCACCCCTATTTCTGTGTCGGTGTTTTTTCCGAACACCCTGTATACTACCTATATATAGGGCTATTCATTGGACCTGCAACATAGCAAATATAACAGCATGATCGTTGATTGATCGTCGTGAGTAGGAAAGGTTAAGCAGGATCGGCAACTGTAATGATGAAACTCAAACTGAGATGAGTACGTGTGATTCTTACCAGATTTCACTCTAGTTCTAGTTAAAATTAGAAGTACGTACCACAGTTTAAGAGTTTCATCACTACAGTTACTGATTCTGCTTAACTTCTTCTACCCGCTACGACCAATTAACGATGACGCTCATCGTCTACATATGGTTTCACAAATCATATATGTTATATTTCCTATGTTGCAAGTCCAGTGAATAAATAACCCTGTATACAATATTTTTACCAATCATTTCTTATCAGGTATAACTACTTGTTATAATAAATAAAAAATGTATCATTAATGTAAATCAGCTGATTAAATAGTCTCAATTCTGAGACTCAGTCATTTGCCAACATTAAATATAACCATATCATTAACGTAAATGACGTAGTAGCTGATCGCCAGTGTCAGATTTAATCAATTTTTTTTTTAACAGTTAAATTTATCCCACATTCATTCTACCACCCAAGGGAAGTCTTTTACTTCCGTGAAGCTTCTTTCCCATCGACCCTTCCAATTATTTCCAAACAAGGACTTAATCTTTGATGGCGATAAAGTCGTGCAAACATTGCCGGATAATAGCAAAGTTGCAAGGAGGCGGAGTGAAAGAGAAATCGTGATGGGATGGCGGATTTAGGCAGCTTTGTTCCACAATGTGTGGAGATCTGATGTATTATGAGCCCATGAATGAAACATAGGCTCGCGTAGCGTCGGATTTTACGATCGCCAATAAGTCAACGGACTAATGTTCCTGATATTACCTACATAAATCTGTTAAACGCTGATACTGAAGGGGGTTACCACTTAACATGTTGCTCCAGTCCACTTCATATGTATGAGTATAATATATCCAGTCGTTTTACCAGAGATACACTAACTGATATTTCGACGCAAGGAGGAAAATATATGCAACTAATAGAAAGAGCGAAACATAAAATAAAAGAGTGTAAGGGATGGAGCGTTATAAAGGATTGGGTTATCTTAAAACATCTCGGAAAAAATCGAGAGTTATCTTTATAATATCCATTTTTTCTAGAATATACAATATTAGAAGTTCTAGACCTTCTTCATATTAATCGTTTCTAGTCCCCGAGGAGATTTGAATTATATATGTAATATCGTAACGCAGTGATAGAACAGAGAAGAATTTTGCCATTGACGTCCGTTCGTTGCAGAATAAATGAGAATGAATGCGATAGACAAAGCAAGTCGGTATGACTTTTTCGTTTAACCATTCAATCATTTAATCATTTAATCAATTAACGGAGTTAACGATCTGCTGACGCGGTAAAATGAAAGATGCGTAGAACATTCCACATGAGTCGAGTCACTCATGAGCGGAGGAATTCCAATGAAATCTGATACATTATAAAAGAAATGTACCATATCGTCGGTCTAAATGTGATACCTCGTAACTGAAAAATAAGGTTTTTTTGTTTTTGGTATAGATGTAATGTCATATACATTGCGGACCTAATAGTGAGGATGCGTAAGTGTATGTTAGAGAGCGTGTGTGAGGTGTATCATACCTCACTATTAAGTCCGCAATGTCTATGACATAACATCTAAGTATACCAAAATTAAAAAATCCCTAATTTTTCAGTTACGAGGTATCACATTTAGACCGACGATATGACATTTTTTATTGATACATTTCTCAGTGAATCGAAAGAATAGGGGCAATTTATTATTTAACTAATACATGTACCTACTCGAATTTATTATCAATGAAGAAGTATTTCCGTCGATGGCATTGTCGGTGCTAATCCCATGGTTTCGAAGCTCGGAGATCACTGGTGGAATGAAATTAAGGAAGCTTAATACGGAATTAGGACGGAGTTCGCGGATTTATAAGAGATTAACTCCTGCACGCTGCTACCACTGCAGCTGCAGTAGCTTTCCACTCGCTCCCTCGAAGCCAAGTCGGCCTATTCTACTATCATCATTTCCTGCTCGAAGTCGTCACACACACAGAAACACTCTCGACTTATCTAGATTAAGCAGAAAGGTAGCATTGTAGTATATCGAGGGTATAGAGCGAAAACCCGATAAGTGACAAAAATTTCGAAAATTTACTTTTAATTTTATTTAATATATTGTACTTACCTATTTCTTTGTGCTCTATATAAATTCTCTGTGAGGCTGATTGAATTAAATGGTTATATGGGATGCATTTTGTTGTCCACAAATTCTCACCTAAGTTGATAAAATTGTTAATTGTGATTATTTCGAAACTAACTTCTCGTCACTTACAGAGTTTTCGCTCCATACCCTCGATATATTATGTACTGCATCGCGGAATTAAAATCACGTTTAGCTGGGATTAGAGTTTATATATTAACATACATATAAGAGGGTTTCTCTCTCTCTCTCTCTTTCTCTCTCTCCGTTTTATAGATTTCGTTCATTCTAGTTTATTGAGCGCGCCATGGGGCATTGGGATGGTAAAAAGTATTATGTCATATTTTGTATGTTCTTGTGACAAAAAATGGACGCGTCATAGGATATAAGTGTTTACCCCGTCTTAAATCTAACGGAATTTTTCGAAGCGTCTTCCCCGAGTTAAACGTTAAATATCCCACCAAGGACGTGAAAAGTTGGAGATGACTTTATAATTTAAGCCGAAAGAAATGCGTCGTTCCACGGTACTTTTTAGGAAGAAGAGCCAATCGTCATAAATATCGAGGGGTGCCCCCCAGAAAACAACGGGATGACCTATATCGCCCCTTGGCAGAACGTTGTATAACCGACCCCCGGTGAAAATTTTCGTTTTGTATACAAATTAAGTGATTTCCCTGAGGCGTTCACCCTGCGCGAAAGAATATAGTTGCCGAGGGAACGAATAAACTGTCCGGTTGTCGTTTGAGCGAGAATTCACTGTCGCGCTTCTCCCGTTGGTTATTAATATTTATATAACATGTCACTTGGTTTAAAGTGCCGACTGCCGTGTTATTTTTACGGTTCGATCGAATATCGAATCTCCTTAATTTGCATTTACATTCGACTAATTATTATCCGCCCGCACCTCTCCCGCAAGATCCAGGAAATAATTATCTCTAACCCCCCCTCTCGAATCCACGGCTTTACAATGGGGACATTTTTACAGGCAAATAGGATTTTTCTAAGTTGATTCGTGTAATAATAATAATAATCTAATTTATCTTCTAATTGTTGGAGCTCGAGTCGCGAGATACGGTCTCCCCGGTGATAACTATCCGTATTAGTAAGGCGTGCAGTAGTATAAGTCACGATTGCGTCAGCCAGCTCAATTTACTCCGCGACGTATGCATAACACGCATATGTATTGGAGTAATCCTGTACCGCGTTTCGAGTTAACAAGGGAGCTGTATATTACTAGATCACAGACAATATTATCATATCGGCCGACCCTAAGAACGGGCGTACAGTAAGTACAGTTGCACGCTCCTATTCTTAAGTACATCCGGTAGTATTTCACGGGTGCACGAGCTATATCTCCTATCTCGAATTTTTGGTCAAAATTGGATTATTGCATTTCTGAAATTGTCATTTGAAATCGATAAAATAAATATAAATTTACGTCAATTTTAAATAATAAACAGTAAAACAAAACTAATTTTACTAAAAAACCAGAAATAACTCTCAACTTAGTCAAATGTAAAAGTTTTTTGTTTCTGCTGTAAAATATGCCGAATATGAATTAGGAGATATTGCTCGTGCACCCGCGATTTATCGTCTAGACTTAAAATGTAACATTTCGATCGACCTTCTAATTACGCGAAATAAGTGAAATAAGAATCTGTGTACATCGGGAAAAGCGCGTATGAAGACCTTTTCTCCGGAAGCAAAAGTGGAAAAATAATTCCACGACGATTATCGACTAGGCCACTTACGCGCCAGAGGAATTTAACGATTAAAAGCACGCGAGCACTCCATATACCTGTCCCCCCCCCCCCCCCCCCCCACGAAGTGATAACTACGTTATCCACCCTCGCTACTCAGAAAGGGACTATTGGATTGTACCTAGCGTTGCAATCGCATTACAAGCTGACTTTCGCAGGGCGGTAAAGTCCCACCGCATGTTCACCCGCGATGTAACCATGACATAAGCGGCTAAACTAAAAGTGATTCGTTAGGAGAAAGTATATAAGCGAAGCGGGTGAAGTTATAATGGTCGGAGCGAACCGCAACCGCACTCTGACGTCTCCCGCTAATCGTTCGCATCGCTCTCCCACTGTAACGTCCGGACAACGCTGTTCAACTTCTCACTCATCGCCACCCTTCTTAACGTCCGCAGTCCACCCTTTAGCACTCACGCTCTTCGGATAAGAGATCGCGCCCTCGCCTGGAGTAAATAAACTCCCCCGGGAACGCGGGCCACCGGTTCGCCCGTTCTCGTACAGTTCCGGGTATGGCGCGAGCGCACTCATCTCGGGCGGTAAATGAAATTACTGAAATGGAATGACTTCGTTCCTACTTTCGTTCGTTTTCTCTTCCGCGAGACCGAGAGGCTCGAACTTTCGAGTTTTCCCTACGATTCCGCGAGCGACCGATCCGCCCTGTCCGCCTCTACTGTACCTTGCGGCCGTTCTCCGCGACAGAAGTAGGATAACGAGTGAAAATTGGGTTTCCGGAAGACAGAGGAGGCGAAGGAGCAACGACGTTTCGCGGTGCCCGCCTTTAATGAGTTTTGTCCTTTCGGAAAGCGGTACGCTTCGGTGAACGCAGCTTGAACGGTAGACTTTGTGTAATTTTTTTTTAGAAATGACGTAGAAAAAGAATTCGACGTCAGTTCCAGTTTTCATTACTACTGAAGTAACGGAAACAATTGTTTTGGCAGAGCATCGAATTTTATAAGATCGCGTGACGTCGAATACTCCAATGATCTCTATAATCGCTATTATTATTAAACATGATATCGGATTATGGATGACTTTCCCCTATATATTTTCTGATCACTCTGGTCAGAAATCATCGTAAGCTGATATATGTATACTCACGATAATGGCAAAATTATAATTTATTATTTGTTGCTTATATTAGCTTCTGCAAATAATTTAATGTAAACTCGTATTTATGAGATTTTATGCGACTGAGAAGAGCGCGGAAACACGTATTCGACGTGGAACGGAACGACGATGGAATTGTTAATGGAATCGCGCGCTTACACCCGGGTAATATTCCATTAGAGATTTCGACAAACTTTAATAATTCAATATACTTCAGCTCTCAGGAATGAATACGTACAACCGTAATGGGGAACGCATTCCGTGCAATAAAGACACCCGCGCGATGTCTTCTTTATTATGGTGCACACACACAAACTCCAGCATTTAAACTTCATTTCCCGGCGGGTGCATCCTGTCGTGTTTTAAAGGTCCATTGGGCGACTATGTTCTAACTTTAGCAGCGCGTGAGAAAACGAACACATAAAAAATTCGATATACTGTTCTGTTGCTCATTTAAATACTCATTCTTTAGAATTATCTCTTATTAAACTTAGATATTTTATGATATATTTTTTATTTTACAATATTCCTATTACAATTCGGTTTTCTCGCTAATTTTTTTTTACGGTAGATTCACAAAATTTGGCTGAAATTATTTACCCTGTATTTCTTCGTTTTTCATTTTTCACCTTATTTAAGTTAGAAAGTGATATTTAAAAATACAGCTACAAGTCATCATCTCATAAGTCTATCTCTTCCGGACTCATTGCTTGGCATAAGTGCGTCTCTCTAGCTTTTCGACGAACTCATAATTTTGTAGAGAGAAACGCACTTATAACTTTGCGATTAATTCTTTTTTCGGACATTTCCTTTTCGTGTGCTATTAAATATGTATATAGATTACAAATTAAATTTCAAGATGTTAATATCTTTTGTAATCAAATACAGAATCATATACTTAGGTACATATTTCTTGCAAATATCTGTGTATTACTTCGCAGTGCACAGTTTGATAAGCAATGCCAATAAGAAAAAATACTCGTGGCAACCGAGTTTAGTAAACGTATGTGGTAGATTGTTCGAGTTCTAGATTGGAAGTTCGATTCAATTGAAATAATCGATCGGCTCCAGTCTACTTTTGAGAGCGGCGGTGGATAGCAGCAGGCAAATCAAATTTTCGAAGCCGCACCGCATGCGCCGGTGTGCGTTATCGATAGCTGCGTGATGGCTCACGAGTTCTCTATGCGAGCAAAGTTAAAAGTTCGTTCTTTTATACCACTTTTCCATTTCATCGTGCTCCCTTCTACGTCTGACATACATATATACCGTCTATATGCTCCGAAGGAAATTAAAAAAGGATCCGCCAATCTCCAGCTCTTCCGGCTTTATTTCCCTCTACGAGAATCATTGAACATTCCGCGGACGTTGTACCAATACCCACAAACTGTGAATCTCCAAGCTTTGCATATACGAGTACATAGCCGCGTCGTCCGCTCAACGCGCGCGTATGAGTACGGCACGACCATAAAGGGCAAATTAATCTTACGCATAACGAGAGAAGTTCATTGTGACCGTGCTCGTGCGTCTTATTGTTAAGCCGTAAATTAATGCCCGAACTTGTAGCAATTTACGATGCGTTAAGTTTTGGCAATGCGGGTCATTAATCTTGTCGCACGTTATAACGTTGCCCAATTTCATTTCGCTCTAACAAAGCAAACTTGGTATTCGTCAACTTTGTAGAAATTTCTATTACTAAGAATGTGCGTTTTGGAGAAAAGTTATTTCGTTTCTTTCGTTTAACTATTTCAATTGCACCAGAGATTTCTGGGCTAATAACGATCATTATTTCGTGATAATGGGTAAAAGTATAGTTAATGACACACATTCATTATCAGTCACACATGATCGATCCTTATAATCGCTGAAAATATTTTAATTTTTACGTTTCCAAGCATAAAATAAATTGAGAATAAAGACGTTGAGCTATGTAAAGGGAAAAATTAGAGTCAACGTAGGTTCAATATTCACTTATCTCAAAAGGTATCCATTTTTATATTTTATTAGAGATATGAAGTAAAAAGGAGGAAATAAAATATAAATGTCTATGAAGCCTAATTTAGATTTATGTATATATTTATAATTTTCTGGTTGAAGTTGATAATACAATACAATAACAGTATGTATGCTTATTTCTATAGGTATACAATTATTGTGTGATATTCTTATAATTGAAAATAGGTTCTAATTATACAGATAATCAAGAATTTTAGGTATAATAGTTACAGCCATCGAATGGCTTACCGATGTGATTTTATACATGCGATTCCTATTGTTCGACCAACGATAATTCGATGAAATTGAACTTGCACGATTTTCATTGGTGGCCCTGCAGAACAATACAGCGTGTCCTGCCGCGTCGTTTATTTCGCGAAACTATATATTCCAGTGATACACGGGCAATTCGAGTTGGCGCTGCAAAAACCAGCCGGTGCAATGGATACGGAATGTGCACGAGGGGCAAATATGAATTCGGTAAAACGACGATATATTTTCCTTTCCCGGTGCTGCGAAGTTTTTTTCTCTTACTCCCTCGGGTACCACGGGCGCAACTCGAATTTTCTCAGTATCTCTAATGAAATTGCAAAAATGGGCCCATTTCGTATATTCCTTTTAAAAAATTGTTTTGATAGATGAAGGAATAATTTAAATAACCGATTAACACCTGCAACGTTAGGAATCAAATCGAACGTAATGCTTCTGAAATGAGCACATCGGCCCTTATTAGTAATTATAATTATTAGGTATATGTTTCTTTAAATTCGAAGTTATTGCCGTAGTTTAATGATCCTTAGACGTGGTACACGAATTTTTAATTTATGCACATGTAGTGAGAAAATGAATCAATACTGCCATTAGTTTCTATTCGTAAATTTAATAATATTTCGGGGGAAAAAAACTAGACAAATAGTTTTCGTAGTAGAGAAATTCTATAAACATTATATATACCATGTAATTAATAGACGGTTGGTGTTTTACTGGGCATTCAGCAAATTGATTACAATAAAAGCAGTCTCTCGCGAAAATAGTTTACGAGATCCAATTATAATTTTAGAGTGGACTGGAACAATTCGCCCAAGATTACACCCGCGATTGTTTGTATATACAAGGTGGGCCAATGAAATCTTTCAATCCAGTACATCGAATTGTTTTGGTATTTTATGGACAAATCAGTCAATTTCAAAATAAACAAATTAAAAATAGTTAACGAATATTTGCTCGGTTCCGCAAAATGTTTTCTCGTATATACAGCTGTTACATTTTCCAGAGTGTTTTGGTGTACAGTCTGCACATAGGCTTATGTGCATAACTGCAATTCGTTTCACCCTGATCGGTTTTGGCGCCAGTTAATAGCGAGCGGTCATACTCGATCGAGGCCGTCGTACATACCATATAAAGCTAAATTTACTCGCCACGAAAGAAGCTTCAATCATTATTATCTGATTATCTACGAACTTTTGGCTCATATTTGCATAATATTTTTTGAAGATTACATTTTCATCTCCAATAAAGTCTTATATCAATGTAGGTGAAAAATTTATAAATAATGAGATAACGGTGATTGAAGTTTCTTTTCTTACGAAAATATTCACCTCATATGTGATATACATATGTATGACGTTATGCTGAAATGAAAGAAACCGGTCAGGATGAAATAAGTGGTGCAAGCCGCACATCAGAATTCTTTACTAATTTGTACAGGTAGGTACTACATCTCTCGTTACCTACATTTATGTAAAAACATAACAATTGAATATTTTACCTTACAGCACACGGAGTCCGTGCTTGCATAAGTAATCTACCTCGTGGATTACGATATTAAAGTATCCGTCCCCGGTGTATCGTTTGCCGCTTTACTAATTTCGATGGAGCACGACGCGAGTCGAGGGTTTCGATTCTACCGTTCCGCGTATATACAATATGTAATAACGCAAGTAACGCTACACACGGGCGGCACGTATGCCAATACATGTACACCTACATGTCTGTCGCGTTACAAACTGTTTGCCGTGCAATAGCAAGCACGCAATAATACAAACGAGCTTATGCATTATCGTAGCATCCGTGATTATGTCGCGCGCGAACGATCTCGTGGAAAGTTACATAACGTAATGCTATTTCTATAAAGGCTATAATATGTATTTATTGTATATTCCTTGTGGAAATTCGAGACGAATAGCTTGTTAAAAGAATTGAGGAGACGAATATTATTGAAGGATATTTCGTTTATCGGCTTCATTTTTTTTAGTTTCAAAGCACTCACACCCCTTTTCATAAGTATGTGTGCATCGTGTACAAATTATTTACTTCCACGTATGCTTCGAATGCAATAAAAAGTAAATCAGGACGTGTTCATAAATTACGTAGCATTTCATTTCTTCATATTTCGGACTTTTCTTTCATTCCTAATAAACTTTAATGCACTGGACACAATCTCTACGCTAAGGAAGCGATTTATTTGTAGTTAATAAATATTTTTCTTAATATGGTGAAATAAACATTTTGCTGGGCCATGTAAATATTGGTTAATTCTTACGATATTTATTTAACACAATTAAATATTTCGAAGAAACCGCTCGAGTGAAATAGACATTCTAATAATTAATCTATATTCTCTCGTCCCAGCGAAATATTTATTTCGCCTATTTAAAAATACATCAATCTATCAATAGGTTCTCTCGGTGAATCATTCTCTTACGTCACATTTCCTTCCCAGTTCAGCAATCGAACGAAATATGCGTACATCGTTCACTGAGGTGGTAAAAAGTACACGAGTCCTTACACAAGTACTTTCTCTCATCCTCCAACGACCTCATATTCCAACGAGAAATCTATTAGGCTCGAGACGCCCAGTATACGCTTGCACGATATAGCTACACGTACGAACCTCAATCGATGAAGGGCCTACAGGGTGTATACATCTACAGCGCAGCCATATACCATACCGTATCGACTTATCTTCACTACTAATTCCCATGGAGGTAATGGAATAGTGTGTAGCGTCCATTAGAGCGTATTATTCATGGGCATAAACGTACGTACACGTTGGTATTAATTAATTATCGGTCGGTAGGATATTAGCAATTCGGCGTGACACTCGAGTAACGTTGCGTAACATTTGCTTTAGCTACCAAAACTGCGGTACAGGGCTGTAGGCAATTAAGGACGTTTTGCTGCCACCGGCGTGCTAAATTTCGGCAAAATTCGATCGTCGCGTGATTTAAGTACTAACGGAACGACGTACCGGAACTCGCGCAACGCAGCGCGGAAGTTTCGGAGAGCGGCGCGCCGACGTGCGACAACGAAAATGTGATGGAGCGATCCTTTTCTCTTCGGCGGGGGCAGCTTCCTCGGAGACAGTGACGCATGAGTTTTACATTAGCCACCGTCGGGCCCTCATTTTTTTGTACTCCCACGTCGAAATATCACCCAGCGGTATCACGGTATAACTCGACTTTTAATGTCCTCCGAGATGCTCCGCGTTCACTGCGGCACGAGTTTCCGCGTCTGCCGGGAATATATTCCCCCTGTGCAAACCTCTTTCCGCAGCGCAGCGCACGAGAGACTCGTAAAGAAGACTCGACGTTTCGCGCAAAGACGCGGCAATCGAGGGAACGCCGACTCGTTACACTCGCCGTGACGAAGCTGACAACTATGTATCCTCGCCGAGTCTCGCGCGAATCCGTTTTAATAACTTCCTCGTTATATTCGCATCGTTTATCGCGGGGGATAAAAGTCGGTGGATCGAGAGAGTGGGAGTATGTGGGTGGCTTTTGCGAGAGAGAGAGAGAGAGAGAGAGAGAACGTAGAGGAATAAAAGAGAGCAAGACGGACGAGGCGATGGCAATGCCTGATATCAATACTTTTCAAACAGAGCGCTTCCGTTTTTCCGCGTCGTAAAGCGCGAAATGTAAGATCGGTTAAGGGCCCTTTGTCAGTTCCAGGGACTTTAAAAATTCGTAGAAGAAACTTCTCGCGCGATATCTGAGAATAATCTTGTCGTTGGTAAAATAGTGAAACTCAATGGCATAGTAACGCTGAAGAGTATGTCATTCCTGAATATATGTATTAGGTTATTTAAATCAGGGAAAAAATTGATCGTTACGTCTATGACTGACTTCTAGCGCTCTGCTGCCGCATCATCTGCGCCCTGAGTAATAATGTTGTGTGATAACAAGATATCGCAATGAAATATATTGGAATAGTGCGCAACGAACCACACACAGGTCGGAAATTACCTCGCATTCTCCGTAAATATACAATATGTCTACTCTCTCTAGCTGAAAGTTCTGGCGCCTGTCAAATCGATTTCAAACATTCTCAGTCGTGACAGTTATCGGCTCCAATTTTTATAATCAATAAATTAATAAATTTGTAGTCATAATACTCAATGAAAACCTATTTCCGACCTTTAAGAAATCATGCCTACGAGCCCGGTCTCGTTTCAATTGGCCCAGTTGTAAAATTGTTCCGGTTATTGACACCCAATCAAGATAAATCTAAAGTTTATGTCAATATGCACGTTATTTATTTTTCAACCAACATTTGTACGGAGTTTAAGACCTACCAGCAGTTTATTCATGTTACGATAACAAACTGCAAACAAAATAAAAACAATATTGCAACGTCTTGAAAAATTCACCACTGGGTAACACATCGCCTTTGTTTTTAATAACGGCCGCAATTCGTAATTAATTAATTAAATAATTCATTCGTGAGTAAGGCTCGAAATGCTCGAAATAGCCGGCGGATAAAATATGACCAAAAGCGTTACTTTCTTCAATTCTGGTTTTATTTTAAAATTGTGCATTACAAAACAGTTTTACAATTACATTTCAGCCTAGAAAAAATATAAGGCAGCAGTAACTTTACAGTTCATTTAATAATTGATATTTTTGTGGATGGGCCAAGTGAAGCGGGACGGGCTCGTACGTGGTTTCGAAATTACTTTACTGCAAAAAAATCATTAGAAATTAACTGAGAACTTTTCGCGAACTTTTTTTAATACTGCCAACCGCAATAACGTTGACAGAGGACCCTTAAAAGTGCCTTCTTATTTGAAACTTAAAGAGTGCATAAAGGAATTGTAGTAAGTTTATGCTTGAAAGGTTTTCGAAGATTAGCTGTTTTTTTGGGTCCAAATTATTTTCTACTAGGAAAATCATTAAACGGTATAACTTTTAAGTACCTACCTACTCTATATTTTGTTTGAGAGTATTTTATAAATCTACCCAAGTAGTAGCCAATCCGCAGAAAAATTTTTATGGTTAGCAGTTGAAAGCATGTAACTGCTTTGCGCAAAAGAATTGGATGAGAAAAAGCAAAAATATTCTATAGAATACTTTTGCGGTGTTTTTATCGTTACCCGATACAGTCGAACCTCGATTATTCGAATTAATTGAAACCGGACCACGTTCGAATAATCGAACAAGTATTCGACAGCCTTGGACTAAAAAACTGAGAGCATAAATTTTATATCAAAATACTTTTTTATTCACTTAACAAACTTAAAATCACTAGATATTAGAATATAATTGGCAAACAATAAAATTATAAGTTTTTAATTAATCACCCAAGTTTAAAGTAATCGTACATCTTTGGCTGTCATTTCTGGAGAATCAGCCATACCTACTAGACGTTGAACGAAAAGAGATAGCGTACTCGTTTCGCAAAAGTGACACAGTTAAAAAAAAGTCTAATTTAGTTCGGATACGGTGTAGAAGCGTTCGGATAATCGACGATTCGAATAATCGGCATTCGGACAATCGAGATTCGATTGTATAATAAATACATTCAATGTGAGTTTACAAAAATATTTCTCCAGTCCGCACGACTCGCGTCTTTTCGCGGAGCGGATTTCGCCAGAAAAATCTCGCGGTGTACTATCGGGTGCTGATACCGTTTTAGTTAACCGGTGCTGCTGCTGCCGCGCTGCTAGTTGGAAGTAGTTCGGATGTGCCGTGGAGATGGGGTGAAGACGAAGGGGAAGGTGGTTGAGAAATGCCTCGATATATCAGCACTAAGCTGCTCTGTCAGACGCACTCAGATATTATCCCGAATGGAGTTGATGGATGTGGAGAAACTCTTCTCTGCCAGCCATTCGATATATATCGTCCGACCTTCGTATTGTGCATGCAGGCCGAGGTTTCTCGGGTTTTGCATTAGCTTACAAAATGCAAGACACCTTTGCGGCTGCCGCAGCTGCGCGAGGTGAATACGTAATGAACCAGAGCAAACCCTTTCACGCGAATTAGAGAAACGTTTTGCGTGGGAAATTCTTAATTAATTGGACTACATATACAGCTTGGCGAGAATATTTTTTTGTTTATTTGAAGCGGTATAGAAATTAGATGTTAAGGATCCAGTCTGAGTTGGATTTACTAGGAAAACCTCCATGTTTTTTCCTAGATTTCAGATCCATTCTCATCTCCAGGTAAAGAGTATTTCGCTGAAGCATCATGGTTTTTCTGATAAAGGAGACCTTCAAATTCTTACACTTGGTCTTAGTTTTGTTAATAAATATTTCTTTAATTGAAGCGTAACATCACGAGAAGTCCCTAGCACTCTCTGAAATGAACAAATAATTAATTACGGACTTCACGTGGTCACCGTGAAAAACGGAGACCAAGTGTAACAATTTCATGATCTCTTTTATCGGGACCATCACAGCCTATCAGTGAAATCATTTTTATTTGGAAATGAGAATAGATCTAAATTCTCACTAAAGTCACCTGATGTTCATTATCCAGATAGACTTTGCATGTAAGAGTACCTATACCGTAAAACAGCGGCTTCACCAATTGGGACAGAATCCTATTTAGTTTACTTCGTTAATTTTTTAGATTAAACGAGAGTATTTTAATTTGTTTTCAGTGAATTTAGATTTTTATGAACGAATACACGTTTTTTCACTCCCGTAAGAATTGCTTGCCGGTTTATAGAACGATTAAAGTAACTCTAAAGGGACTTTTGTAAGAAAAACAAGTCATCGTAGTCAACATTTTGGATTAACCCCCATTTCCCTCGAACTTGCGCGTAAGTAGAACATCGCTTTAAATATTTCTATAAGAAGATCTCTCGTCCCTCGCGTTTTCACGTATTAAACTCGACCCATAACTCATGTCGCCTTTCAACCCAAGGCACAGTGCCTCGGTATGCAATAACCCTAGGACGACGTATCCTTCCCAATCGGGATCACTTTCATTCGCGTAGGTGTAACGATGAGAGTAGGCGGGAAAGAAATGGTTGTTGTTTACGAAAATGCTTTGTGGTGCCGCGCGGGCGGGTCGCGCGATAAATAGGTGTCACGGAAGCAAGAAATTGCATAGATTAAACAAGGTTCTTGAGCCGTAATTAAGCCTCTCCCCCGCATTAATGAGATGCCGGGCGTGCTTTGACAAATAGTGCCGATGGGAATGCGAAGCGTTCGGAAGCTTCCGTGTTGTTACTACTATCATCTCTTCTGCTCGTGTCTCCGAAACTGACGAGTTATGCGGGCAGTTCTCAGTTTCGATGAATCCGGTGAAGGAGAAGAATTTTTAGTAAATCCTTCTCGCGTTCGCGAGAAATCAACGTCGGGGGAAGGGAAGAGGTGGGATGAAAGGGACATAGCAATTATCTAAAAGTCTAAGGATCTGTCCATAATAAAAGCACTATGGTTTCGTAGTAACAATAATACATACCCAATCATGCTTAACTTGAAGCCGCTGTCGTTTCGGAATTGGCAGTGATACACGATTGAAATTTCTAGTACTGCAATGTAAAATGTTCAATGCTGTTCCAAATCGTTTTCTGAAGTACTGTTATTATTGATTGATATCTTTATTACTGTATTTAGACAAAAATACTTATTCAAGAACGATAACGCGAAATGCTGAGTACCTTTTGTTTGATATTTTAACTTTAGAGATTGGGTTTCCAATGTTGTTGTCATATTTATGAATGGGACACAGGAACAATTTAAGAAGAATGTTCCCCTACAAATCATTTTAAGACCTCAGCAATAATGTGTTAAGGAGTGCATACTAAGCTGGTCAGAAAACTAGCATATCGCAGTACGTTGTGGAACTTAAAGAAAGCTCGTCTGCTTCATGGAAAGCAAAAAAGAGTCTAGCTCAGATTGGCTCAAGGGATTTCTAAAAATAAATCTTTCATTATCTGAATAAGTTTTAATGAGCACAATGTTCACCATTTTTTTGATAATTTAGAAAAACGTTATGAACAATATAAGCTTTATTAGACTGTCCCTGCCAATACGACCGATTTACGAAAGGGACGAAAAGCACTTTTTTAAGAACATAAAAATAAGACAAGTAAATATAGTGAAAACTTTATTATTAACACGTGTCGTTATCGTTAGATAAGCAACCTTTCTAATGTCGTCAACTAGAACTAGAATAGCTCTTTAGGTTACCTGCTATATTGTCTTATAAGAAAAAATGTCCCTTTTATCCCACCTTTCCCCTATTGGACTTGTTTCGTCGTTTATCGAGACTTGAACGAATCGACTCCTATAATATAATAACGTTTTTAAGTTCTCGAACTAAAGTCGAGCGAACGACCGAGTTTCAAAACACTCATTTCCACCCGAACGAGAAGCTTCTTGGGAACATCCGCCGTGTTCCGATCGCTAGAAACTCCACGCGGATATTCCTTCGTTCTAACCTTCGTTTTCGTTCGTTAAAGAAATTTCTCACGCTCCATCGAGTATCGATATTTGGTGTGCTCTCGAGTTTTCTTAAAACGTTCTTCTCTAAAAGTCAAACGTCTATTTAAGACACGTTCGCAACTTCTCTGCCGAACTTTTCAACTTTTACGTCAGACATTTTTGGTTTCGCGAGGAAACTGCAGTCTTCCTAGTTCGTTCTAGATACGTATTACTAGAGATCGTGCACGTACACGGAAGCCTCGCTTTGCAAGAGTCGATCTAATGTATTATTTAACAGTGATTTGGCAAGATTTCAATTCGTGATATCCGACAGTTTATTTAAAAATGAATTACATATGTAATGTGTAACATGTGTCGTGTCTGCTGGTAGGATGATATATTTGCAACTTAAATAAAAATCTTCCTCATCTTACACTGTAAACAAATTTGTATTTTTAACATACTTTGGTATAAAGCTGTTTTCCAACACGTGATTATGAAAATCAATATACTCCTTAATAAATTATGAAAATGAATATACTTCCTTATGAAATTTCCCTTATAAATTTCCTAAAGAAGTCAATAAATTGTAATAATCCAGTACTGGGTAAAAGCTTTATTTACCTACAATAATATTATATTTAATATACATTTTTTTACGATGTAGTTTTGATGAAGATAATATTTTATGATTACATCAAATAGAATTCTTTTTGGTTCCATCGATGTTGTCCAAGTTTCTGGCTACTCTCCCAACAACTCGTTTAATAAATTTCGTAATAAACCAGTTATTAATTGACTCGGAACCTCGATAACGGTTCGTTAAATTTCGTAGAATGAAGTAAAACTTTCCTCTGATCCTCGAAAACAAAATAGATAAATTTCCGACGCGTCAAGCAGAAACAATTTCTCCGGAACAAACTCATTATTCGATCTAACAAGCTTTCAGGTTTGCGCAATGTTGAAAGTAATTCCTTTACGTCGTAATCAATGAACTGTGTATATGATCATATTCGAAGCTGCTGCGAGAGGTCCGCCGATTCGATTAAACCTCGTTGAAGCATCGCGCGCGTCTTTCTCGGGAATGTAGGAAAATCAGAATTGCGCAGAATCTTTTGATATCTCCCCCCCCCCCCCCCATTTAACGTGAGAGAACACAGAAAAGAGATAACAAATTTTTACGAAGGGATAAATATATCAGAAACACGCGTTATTAGCAATAAAAAAGTAATTATCGCATCGCCGCAGCGCTGCACTCGTTGCATTTCAAGCCGTTTTCAATACCTACCTCAAATTCGAGCGCACTTCGTTCTCACATTCCATGACGAATTCCTCTGCAACAATTTCTTGCTCCGCCTCGAATAATTTCTGCGTTGCCCTGAATTTCCTATAAAAGAGTTTCCTGTAAAAATATTCTTATTTTTAAATTTGATTTATAATCCGTATACATGTTCAATATTACGCGAAAAAGATGTCCCAGTAAATAATTATTCGCAAAATTATAAGTGCGTTTCTCTCTACGACATTCTCACGTCATCGAAACACCAGAAATTTTTCGCCGACCAACGAGCGCGAGAGAGATAGACTTAGAGAATAATGGCGTGGCTACCTTTTTAAATGTCGTTTTCCAGCGTAACTGCAAAAGGCATATGAGATTCCGCCGCTCCAGTTTGGCATAAAGATTTAGCGGACAGAATTTTACTTTTTGTAGTCTTCTTGTTTTTTTAACGATTTTTTGACAATGAGTTATTAATGTGTAGAATTATTTTAGATTAGAAAGGTGTATGACCATCGTAGTTGGTATTCGTTTATTATTATATGTATGAAATGTCAACACCGAACACCGCCGCGATTAAATGAATTTAATGTTCCTTTCACCATGTTACCCCAAATATGGGGCAAGTGTGTGCAAAACGACTGAGTCTCATTATGTATCTATAACTCATTAAGTTGTAGACAAATGCTTGTTCTTCGAATTTAAATATTTAAACAGACAGCTATTGATAATATTATAAAACAATATAAATAAAACCACGCCTCCTTTTCATTTTTACACAGATAGAGTATATTGTATATGAAAGTGCGTACACTTGCCCCAACCGACTCTGAGGGTGAAAATGAGAAATGAAAAAATACAGGGTAAATAATTTTGTCAAAATTTTTCGAATTTGCAACCAAGAAAAAGGGTAAACCAAATTTTACTCCATAGGTACTACGCGACAAAACTCGCTCTCGATACACCGAAAGCGTCAGAGCCGCGGATGCCGTGTACTATCGCCCTTATCAACTGCCGTGACGCGCGAGAGTATACTCGAAACCTCTCCCCAACTTTGCTCCGCCACCTCGCAGCCTCTCCTTCAAAAGCATTGCCAAGCCGGCACTTTCTTCGAGAGCCTTTCTCTCTTTAAGGGCGAGAAATTCTCATCTCGGGGATCAATCATCGCGCCGAGTATATAGAGGCGCCTCTCGAGCGAAATCCGTTATCCGATGGAATCGGCTGCTAGATGCTGACGAAAAGCGATTGCAAACTCGTCGAATTAAATCGCGTCTTACGATGACTATGTCGTGTCTTAATGACTTTCGCTGTACTGGGAAACGTTAGACGTCGTGTCACATGCTTTCGTCCGCGCATGGGACGCGCCTTGATTGCGCAAACTATTTTAATTAACTAGAACAGAGTTGCAGTCGAGAGTTTTGACGACTAATTGTAAGTTCTCGCTATACATGATGCACCTACCGACGTCACTCAACCTTTCCAAGTATGATTTTGATGAAGAACGTGCGCGTCCTTTCACTCGGATTTCATTTACTACCTTATACCTCAGGTATATCCCACCCCTAATGTCTTTAACTGCTTCGCGAAGTCGGGTAAAGTGCTTTATCGTATTATTACGCAATAATGTCTCATCTTTGCACTCATTTTTTCCGGATATCCCGCGGTTTGGTGTTTCAGAATCTCAACGCGAATGCATACAGTAGGACCTCCCTAATTTCAACCTCCCTTGAGTAGTTCTCCGCCGAGGGGAGAAGTAGTGTCCCCACCATTCCTCAGTCCCGTCATTCCCTTTCCAACGCATATCGAAGAGAGAGAACGGACATGCGCGCGTCTTCCCTTTCTCCTTCTACTCCTGTAGAGTGGGGGGAGCCGTTTTGGTCCCCAGCCTCTCTAACTTTGAGGAATTCAGCTTGGTGCGTCAAAGTTAGGCAGGTCCGACTGTATTTAGTCTCGATTGAAAAAATGAGCGCCTCTCACCACGTTATATCCATTTTTAAGGGGCTTGCATGCACGCAATTTTCTGTAAGTCGTAATGTAAACGTATAGGTACTATACACATTACTATCGATCAATTAGAATTCCCGTCTACTTTTACGTTACGGCTTGCCGATTACCACACGGTAAAAGAATTTACGATATGAAACTATATAGATCACTTTTAGTGCTAGATAACAGTTACATAAGACTGAATGGCAGATGTGGTATAATATATGGGTCTAAATCGGTGTAATGGTGTCAACAAATAACACCACTTTTTTTTACTATGTACCTACGGACTTACCTTGTGGGTTGCGGAAATTTATGTGGGGCATCGTTCAGTAGTTTTCCTGATAAGGTACTCTATGGTTACTCCAACCTGTTTGTTTATTGCCGTCACAACTAATAGGATTCTAATTCTTGATTTTACGGCCTTATCGAAACAAGAGAAAACGACTAGTAACTATGGAGAAGCTTTCAAGTCCGTAACTGTAACTAGAACTTCTACATCAAAGCGGATACAGTGACTCTTTGAAGTTCGGCAGAGTTCATACACGATTGAGTCAATTTGCGCCGCTATGCATTTCTCTCTTTTACCCACGTGGTTTTCCGCCTCGTCGGATTTTGCTGCGCATCCATTCGAATATAAACAGGATTTCGCGATAAATCCACGTACCGCCGTTCGAACGGAAGCGCGCCCTCGACTGTACCCATGTACGTCTCGTCCGCGTAGATAAAGTTGCGTCTTGAGATCCCCGGAGTAATCGCGCCTCCTGAAAAATGTATCCATATACGTCTTTCGGCCGGAAAGCTAAGAGCACGAAGCACGCGCGCGCTACTGGCGAAACGCGAGGCTGCGCCGCTGCCGTGGCAAAACGTATATTTTCTGGAGAATATTCCCGAGCATTCCGCGCGAATCGTACCCGCGCCCTCCCGCGGAGATCCGAGTACCGCATTTTTTCTTCGCTCTTTACGACATTCCTCTACGATCCAACAAAAACTCGCCATTCGCGATCGGCGACTCGTGTGGTCTTTCTAAAGTTTCGCGTTCCACCGCGCGTCGAACGACACCTCGTAAAACCTCTCCCAAGGAGGTATTAGAAATCGAACGACTCTCTCGAAGCAATGTATACCGCCCCCAGAAGAAATATCAATCAATCGTAACGTAAATCGCATCTGGGTCACGCGACGGCGGACGCGCGTCGTCGTTCGATCGGTATAAGCCGCGTATAAGAATCGAAGGGGTCGGCGGAACCGACGAACGAAGTTATCCATCTACGGTCAGCTTTCATCCCGACGATAATGCTCCGTTACCAGTGTCATCGACCGTCGTCCCCCGCTGCTAACGAGGTTATCCTCGGTTCGACGTCGTCGCTGGAGAAGCCAAATTGATTGGCCCAATTCGCGCAGCGCTACTCGCGATCGCGAATATGTCTCTTCCGGTCGATCGGGCAAAGTAGTTTCGCGTACGTGTATAAAGGAGATCGCCGCGACTATTGATGTGGGAGATGAACCCCCTTAGCCGCTCGGCCACGTCTAGCACTCCCAGCGTCCTTTCGCTCCCGCTCCGCATTATCCACCACAGTGTATATAGGTACGCGGTCTTCGATCTCTCCGGCTCTCTATTCTCCTACCCTCTTGACCTCCCTTCCTTTTCGTCGCGTTTCTCTTTCTCTCTATCCGGCTAGCTTTCTCTCTCTTCTTTGGCGGAGCTTTTCCTCGACGAACTCAGTCGCGTTCGGGAGGACATGACCGTCCCTGTCGCGCGAGAGTGTGAATCACGACTTGCCTCGCGCGGAGGAATCGAGCTATTCGACGTTACGCTTCCGTGATCCTTTTTCTTTGTACCATTTTCTCTTGCCACTTGCACTTAATTTTTCTCCGGTTTTCAAATTACGACAAGGGACTTTTGCGAGTGTCGGCTTTCATTCGAGATAGAAGTATATCTGTACTTCAGAGCCAGACTATGTTAAGTTCATTTTTGCCGAAAATGGGGTTTATATGTTAAATAATAATATTAATATATTTAATTAATATTTTTAACTCAATTATCTCAAAGCTACCTTTTTGGACTTAACATAATCTGGCTCTGAGAGGTACAGATATAGTTCCCGGTAATAACTATGCGTATTGGAAAAGCGCGCAGTAGTACAAGTCACGATTGTGTCAGCCAACTCAATTTACTCTCGCGACGTGCGTGTATAGGCATATACAGGGTGTCCCGTCATGTAATGTCCATACTGAATTTACGTGTTCCTGTGGTTAATCTGAACCGAAAAGTCTTAATACACAAGGGATCTATAAGTTACCGTGTGTAGGTAAAAAAATGAAATGACATAATACTAATAAGTAAAGCAGCTGTATTTTTCATTAAACAATAATTGAAATAAAATCCAATCATCTCACATATTGTTCGAAATGACCAGCTTGATGATCAATACATAACTATGCTCTTTGAGAAATCGTTGTTGCGGATCGTAAAAGGATTTCATGGTCGTTATACGAAACACACGCATGGTGGCTTTTGGGACCCTTGTATATTAAGACTTTTCGGTCCAGATTGACCCCAGGAACACGTAAATTCAGTATGGACATTACATGACGGGACACCCTGTATATTGGAGTTATATTTAGTACCGCGTTTAGAGTTGACGAGAGAGAGCTTTAAATTATGAGATTATAGACGATTTTATCATATGGGTGATCCTAAGAACGGACGTACAGTAAATGCAGCTGCCAGCTTCTATTCTTAGGTTCATTCAGTAGTATTTATTGTTTCTAGGTACCTAAAGTAGGATGTTCCGATCATCCCTCAAATTATGCGGATCCACACATCTTACGAATTGAAATAGGATCTGAATCACGACTCGCCTCGTACGGAGGAATCGAGCTATTGGACGCTCCCGCGATCCTTTTTCTTTGTACCATTTTCTCTTGCCACTTGCACTTAATTTTTCTTCGATTTTCGAATTTCGATAAGGGATCTTTGCAAGTGCCGGCTTCGATTCGATAAAAGTATAAGGTTTGGTAGAATTTGGTTGGTGTACCTAAATGTGTTATATGGAAGAAATTAATCATTAGGTCATTACATACTCTTTTTTTTAATTTTCAATCACTTTTAGTTCATTTCTATGACTATATTGGGAACTGCGTATAGTTTATGGTAGAAATTAAGTCTTTTTTTTCTAGTAGAGTAAGTTTTAAAAATGCATTTTATTAATTCTGTAAGTTTGGAATGTTGGGATCACTTGAAGTAATTATACAATAATTTCTATAAATGTACAATGCCTAGAAATCGAACAAGTATATAATGATTGGAAGAAAAATACTTCACTAACGGAGCTTCATGGGAACTTGGTTTTACCGAGAAGGTGCGATATAAGCTATTCATCTCTATATCTACCGTTAAAATATTTGGTGGATTATTTCTTAAGGGGGGACATACAATTACACCGATGAAAAAATCGATTTTTTTTTTATATTTTTAAACGATAGGCCTGTATGTGAAGAATATATTCTGAAAGTTTGAAAGCGGAATTCGAAAAACTCCGGAAGTTACAGCCCGAAAACGGTAAGTGGTTTTAACATTGGTTTTACACGTGTCGAAACTTTAAACGCGTTTTTCTCGAAACTACATTTCTGAAACTGGTGTACACGATTACGCAAAAAGTATTGAACCGCTTGAGTTCCCCTTTGGTAAACATGTTGGTAACATTATTACCTTCTATATGACGAAGCCCGATTTCAGAAAATTTCGAAAAAAACTATTTTTTAATACAAATTCTGAAGAAATTTTGCATGAAAACTCGATTTTTGTCTTTGACTGCGTGCCGTTTTGTCAAATTTGCCTTTTTTTGACTTTTCTCAACGTCACATAGAAACTACACGTGTTTTAAATAAGAAAATGTTTGTATTTTGTTGCAGATCGAATTTCACGAGGAGCTAGGTTGTACACCGTTTTGGAAGTCGCGCCGCAACCTACCTGTAACTCTGTACCATAGCTCCGCCATTTTGACGACAAATGGATTGAAAAAATTTTTTTTCATACTTGAATACCCTATTAAACAATACCTTCAGTGCGATGAATGTAGAATAAATATTTCTTGGTTAAAAAAATTCCTCAAAATTGCCTCGCTTTTCCTTGGTCTAATTGTATGTCCCCCCTTAAGTTAGAAATAGTTACGATAACTCGCTACGGTCGCCGGTAAAATACCCGGTGAAATTACCAGCATTTGGCGGTGACTCTCTACAGATCCAATACAAAAGTTTTCAGTTCGAGGAGTTCTCTCGTGCGGAATCGAGTTGCGGTGTAGCGAGCGGGTGAAAGACGGAATTCGGTTGCGAAAATGGGACGAGATAGAGCGGAGCGACAGGGGAGAGGATAAGGGTGGCATCGTATGTTGTCGGTTGGTGTACATTTTCATTGTTTTCTCTGGAGGAGGTATAAGATTCGCAGGACTGTGTAAACTGCGAAGAAGTTTAAGTATTTACCGGGTCGTTGAGATACTCGACTTCCTTATTGTCACGGGTAAGCTTGCTGGACCGGTATAAGCGGGAGGTAAATAGTATTTCTATCTTTATTATGATGGAATTTTTGGATCAATATTATCTCACTACTTTGTAAGCGTGAGAAGACCTCAATTTTTCCTAATTTCGTAATAAAATATAGTTAGAGCCATACACACACACTATAAGAAAAATTTATATTAAATTGTATATATAATTGTACTTATACAAGGTGTCACTTTTGCCAGGGAGTAAAGCTCAACAAATAATATAAATTTAATACAAATTTCGTAAGGAAGTATATTAATTTCAATAATTACGTACTGGATAAGAGCTGTATTTACTTCAAATTTTATTATATTACATTTTTTACCCTGTGTAATATTGTATAACTCAAGTAATATGATACATTTAATTACGTAATGGAATCGTAAACGAGTTTCAAATAAAGTCGATGCATCTATCGGGAAAAGGAAATGACGATACGCTATCTAGCGGTAGAAATCGAAAACAGCACGAGTAGATTACTTTTAAAAACAACTCAAGCAACACACTTTAGTAAAAATAACGTTACTCATTAAATGACGTCATTTTTTTGATCAAAATGATGTCAAACGGCTTTCACAAATGAAAGAATAATGACAAAACCTCATTATTTTGTTATTTTTGAAAATCACTTGGTCATTTCGAAAAAAATGACGTCATTTAGTAAGTTACATTATTTTATAATTTTTAAAAATCACGATGTCATTTTGAAAAAAGAATGACGTCATTTAGTGAGCAACATTATTTTGACTAAAGTGTGTTGCTCGGACACGCCTCCAGTCTATTTCCCAATAGATATGCTAAATATATTATATTAATACCCACAGTTGTCAAATGTGGTGGACGTGATGGTACGTTACAGTATAATCTCTATATCATACAAATACTAACTTCTATAACGAGAAGAAATATTTCTGTGGAAAGAGAGTATACATACGAATATGTACATTATGTATAGCCGTATAGCTTTTTATACCATACACATACCGACTGAATTATTCACGCCTTGCTCACCGCATCCTGTAGAATCCCAGCAAATCTTTCACTGAGAAAAAGTCTCACCGTTGTCGCTCCTCCCCACAATCTCGCAAATGCATTCCCTGCCCTTGCATCGGCTCTCGCGCTACGCGCCATTTACCTGCTATACGCGCGCATTTCAAAGTCATCGCGTCCCACTTGCCGAGCTCGCAAATGAAATTTGATTACTCGCCGCACGCAAACCGAAAGCTCCCAATGGATTAGTCTTCGCAAATCACGCGTCCAGCGCTTCCAGCGGCATTCCCCATTGACCACTCGTCATTCTCACCGAACGAGTCGCTCCCGTCGGTTGTACCTGAGCGTGTTACCAGACATATATATTCTGCAAATGTTAAGGACCTTGCACAAATCTTATGGAAACTGGTTCCTGGTTAATTTGACTGTAATTCACGTATAATGTAGACCATGGCTTCCTGATCACAAATTAACATTGGCACAAACTCAACAAATTAACTGTTTTCGAGATACGAGGCTTTAAAGAAGTCATTTTGTACCTATACAGCCTATCATCATATGTCCGACTCTATTAAACCAGATTAAGCGTGTATAGGCTTTCTCTTGCTCCCAAACACTCATGTAGGTATATACACATGTGTGTAGTATGTCCGCGCATGCGTCTACGTGCATATACATGCGCCTACACGGAGATAAATTTACATTAAAAATTACCGTGATATTCACGTAACCATAAGACATGATATCAACGATCAAATTATTACATATGTATGTTTCAGGGTAAAAAATTGACTGTTTTCTTTTTTTTCAAGAAATAAATAACTGAAATAGAGCGAGGGATAAATGAATTTTACCGCGGTCTACAGTAAAAATTTGGTTATTGACATCATGTCCCATGGTTACGTGATTTTGTCGCGGTAATATATTTTAACGAATATTTTTCTCCATGTATAGTTTTCCCGCTTTTAGCGTTTTAGTCAACGACGTAGGCGTGACAGGATTCTGATCTCATTCGTGCGTGCGTTTATTTGTTATTATTTATTTATGATATTTATTTTTATTATTTTCATTTCCATGATTTTCATTCTTTTCAAAAAATTTGTTATTGTTTTTATTATTTTTACATATATAAGTGTGTGGAAGCAAGAGAATGCTATACATGCTCATATGATGTACATGTACATGCTCCGGTTTGATTGAATCGGACGTACGATAATAGGCCGTATAGGTACAAAATGACAGCTTTGAAGCCTCGTATCTGAGAAGCGGTTAATTTTTCGAGTTTGTGCCAAAATGTTAACTTTTGATCTGGAAGCCATGACCTACAGTATACGTAAATTGCAGCCAAATTAGCCGGGAACCAGTTTCCATAAAATTTGTTCAGGGTCCTTTTAGAACAACGCCGCCTCCTTCGAATTGATCATCAAATATCGACGATATGTATAATATATACGGGTTTCTTTCAATACTTCCGAATAACCATTCGTTCCCTCAGAAGAAGAAAAGTCATTTTTTTTATGGAATCGACGATAAAAGGCGGTTATCGCGGAAACTCGAATGGGTAATCACTTTCGAGCCTCCCGATCTTATCCCGACGGTTATGCGACTTACGAACCTAACGAGCGCACCATAAATCTAAATGAGTTATTTATAAGAGGATAAACGCCGTAAACTTCCCTTTACGAGGTTAAGCGTCTACTTCGAAATTACCTCCGGGGTAAGAGGCTCTCCGCAAACGCCGGACCCGGGGATATAAAATTGGTACGTCTCTCTCTCTCTCTCTCTCAAAACGTGGCGGCCAGTGTATCGGGTCGCAACGCATCTAAGCGCACTGCGTGGCGAGCTGCGTGCGGTGGAAGAAAATAAATTGTCTTTTCGCTTTTCTGGCGATATTAAACTGGGGAAAAAATTAGTGGGTTTGACTAAATTGGCGGTCACGGGTGGGGGAACGCCAATCTAGTTACTTGAATTAAATAATTGGGTTATATTCGCTCAAAAAAAAGGGTAGGTACGGCTAAAATATGGCGGAAGTCTGGAAAGAGTTGAACAAGAAGAATATGGCTACGGATCGTATTCCAGGCTTTTAGCCAGATGATTTTCTCGTATCAGTTGAAAAACAAAGCTTACTCGACACACTTTCGAGAAAGAAAAAAAAACGAAATTATCAGACTGAAAATCTGGGATACTACATTATCCATAGGCATACTTTTTTGGTTCAACTCTTCCCAGATTTCTGCCATATTTCAGCCATAGGATTTTTGTTACGCGGGTAAAGACTAACAGCTGTTTGATGGAAATAAGCTGTAGTCAATTCTAGCAAGTTATTCGTTTATGTATAATAACTAAATCTGCGTTCCCCATGACCGCTAATTTAGTCAAATCTACTACATCTTTTTCTCAGCGGTCAAAGACGTAAAGCGGAAGTAATATGAGTTTGGAGGAGAATGATATAAATATCGAGGGCTGTTTGTTTGTATAATGCTGTCAATAAAAAACTTATGAACTATGACTTATGAGTATGATAGTTATGATATTACGTAACCTTCCACTTTGCAGTTGATATGATATACTCGTAATATAAATAAATTTTCCACGACTACAGATGATTGTAAAGATTCTATCGTACACGTCGATGTTGGATTTTTCGCGTAATTTTATTACATCTGGATTCACAATCTTCACATGAGGTATACCTTTCATCTTGAATTTATTCTTGCGAACCGCAGCTGTACTATCATGTCTTTTTGAAACGCTATTTGTTTTCCATCACCCGCAACACCACGCCTCCAGGCTCTCTTCTTCCTCTCGCCAAGAGATTTATATTCTCCAACTGTTACGTGATATCCGTGGTGGACGCGTTTTTTACATCGGCCAGTTATCATAAAGGGAGAAATTCCCAGCGCTGTATAATTCCTCGCCTTTGACTCTATAAATTCCTCTCATTTTTGTAGCGGGCGTCGGAATAAAAATTACGGAGTTTTCGGTCTATCTTCGGTATAAGTTCTTAACTGAATAAACGGTTGTTTTTCAACGGCCGTGAGTGGAGGCTCGAGGAGAAAAAGGTAACAAAAGACTGCGCCGGTTTTTATTAAATTTACATTTACAAGCACCGCACGAATCGTCGGACGACAACGATCCCCGGATCACGAAACATCGCCGAGACGCGATAATTTAATGTACTGTTTTATAAAAATGTCATCCCCCAAAAAGCCCTCACCAATTAAGCTCTCGTATATTGTGCTATCTCGATTCTTTTATAGCGACCGTTCAAGAAAATTCCTAACTCAACATTGTGACTGAGTCTTTTTTAATTTGCCTTCACAAAGCCAAAAATATACCAACCGGTATAAATGGCAATATTTCTTTTGCAGAGAGTATTTCATATTTTTTTAAAAATTGTGTTGCAGATATATATAAGATTTAGAATTCTTCGAAGCAGATTAACAATAATATTTAATTCAATAGAGTTGGAAGAAGATAATCTTAACACGTTCCCTACCAGACCGTTTTAATTAAGTGTAGTAACGACTCACGTAAGAATTTTTTCAAAATTCCTATTCTCTCTCTTTACTAAATTATGTGCAAAAATACTTTACTAAATTATGTGCAAATGTAAAATTCTCGGTCTAATAGACCGAGACGGCGCACGCGGAAACTTTTTTCTCGGTCATATAGACCGAGACGGCAGTGAACGTGTTAACGATGCAAATGTATCGCGTGCAAATACTTCGAAGCAAAATTGATCGTATGATATCTATAAAAAAGAGATGAAAATGGCATAAGAAATAAAGGAATAATTTAATTTATATTCGGATAGTACTAAATTTCATGAGAAAACGATCTCTTCTTACTTATTATTATTATTATTATTGTTGTTGTTGTTAATTTAATTTATCATGCGTGAGATATTGATTTATAATCGTCCCGACATACACGCGTATTTTGCAGTTGCCTCAACAGAGCAGATCTGATTAAAGTATACGACGGAAGTGGCTCTGGGTCGTCAGCAATAGCGGTACTCTGCAACCATGCGGCAGAAGTGGAAGTTCTCAGTACTGGCCCGGACCTTTACGTCGAGTTCATCGCTAATTCCGACTCGCCCGGGCAAGGCTTTAAGGCGATGTTCCAGTTCCAGCCACTGGACGACGCACTCCATCCTGGTCGGTACCAATTACAAAACCAATATCTCTGACCTGACAGTAGTATCCTTAATTTTTTACCGGTTCACCGCACCGCTTCCCTCGGTTCATGGTTTCTCGTTAGTTGAGAGTAGAAGTACCGAAAGGGATCTCTCGGTTATCACGTGTGCCTTTGTCGAATTGGTTTAATTTTCGGGTTTTCATTTTTAGAAATGATCGTATTTATTATAGAAATTAGTCAATTTGAATATTTTAATTCTATTACACGGCTAATTATTAATTAATTTACATCGTTTATATGATATATTGGCTTCACGCGATAGTGGGAAGTAAACTTAAAAAATTGATGGAGTGAAGAAAATGTCATGTAGTCTGTATGGACTTCTATTAAAACATTTATTTTATTGGAGCATCTTTATATTTATTATAATTTACGTCATCAGATCAAACTTCCCTTTAAGCGAGTAATCTTTAGTTTTATCCAATCGAAATTCAATTCACGAAACGTACAATACACCATATTTAGCTGTGAATCAATTACATAATTTTTTTATTTTAGCATATTTCTAGTACGGTCGCTCTATCGATCTTGCTTATCTATAACATATTAGAACTGAATGACGACAAACTTGTGCAGCAAACAATTGAAAAAAATAATTCATTTCGTCACTAGTTGAATAATTGCAATCTATTCCTATTTTTAAATATATTGTGAAAAAGCACTAAAAAACTCAAACTGCGGCAAAGCTTTTCTGAGCTTTCACGGACATCGTCCGTCGGTATAACAGATTTCTGTGGTAACCTACGAAAGCTCGATAGTAGGTGTCGCTGCTGCAATCGACCAACCTAAACGCGCCGCGTCGTAGAGCTTTCCTGAACTCGAAACGATGGAATAACTTCAGAAGGTACTAGCTACCTTCTCCGGTGTCGGTAAACTGAACTTAGAGTTTTATCGGTGAAGCAGGCTGTACACTCTTTCGACCAACATTAGCTTCAGAGAGTTATCTAGGTATTTGGAATTCGCTTTTATCAACGCAACAATCGCATTAAAATGAAACGGTTCAACTTCTTTATCGGAACATTAAATCTACATCTATTGCAGTTAACGACATTGCATAGATTTCCATGTCAAATGGGAAAGAAAACGGAGGGGTAGCTTCGTTTACACTTTGAACGTTATCTCGTCGTTTACAGCTGTCATTCACTACGTATAGAATATATATATATCTCAACGTATACATACAAATCCTCCAGAGGTAAGGAGAACCTCTTGTTATTTCAAGACAGCACACCATTAGTCTTCCGAAACTGTATCGTTACTTTTTACAAATGTACGGGCAATCACCACCCTTTAGCGCGCCCTTACTTTAGCATTCTCTAGGGTCGGTCGAGCCCGTTCGCTCGATCACATTGTTGAGGTTACAAATCATCGGGGTGAAGTTCGGCCGACCTTCGATTATTGCGTCATTACGCCTCCTAACCATCGATGTTATGTTTTTGCAATGGGACCTTAATTCGACGCTGACGCGTGTTTTGCAGTGTAAAAGTACTTACGAGTGATTTATATATGACAAGAGCTATACGCAGAGAGCCATAATTCAATAAACTTATGCGATTATAGTTAGAATTGGTTTCGTAGGATTTGTAATCTTGTTACTTGTGTTGTTGAAGATGGGCTTTTGAAACAGAATGATGAAATTAGAATAGTCGAACGTATAATTACCGGAAAATGGTCAAAGGACATCGAATTACGGTAAATTTTCTAAACAGTGGTAGGCTGGTTACAAAAATTTGAATATCAAAGCTTGTAGAAAGAATTCTTTTGACATATAAATTATGTCTCTCTTGAATCGATGCTAAGGAATGCACTGGAGAAATCCTAACATTATATTATATGACGGTAGAATGAGTACTAAATTGAAAGTGATAGCCTGACTTTCATCGCGTGACTATAACTCGGGGTTTGGAATCAAGAGTTGACATAACACGAGTACCATCACGGTTTTATTTAATGAAAACGTTATGTTTTCTTTATTTTTGTTGAATCATTAAAGTTTTAACTGATATGCGCATGTCTGCATTCTGTTGTGGATCGAGCCTTGTATCTTGTTTCGATGAACAATTATATGAAGATCAACAGTAGAGTGCCAGCTTTAGGTGCCCATACACACAGAGGTCGAACTGTCGGTTTGGAACGGCGCGGTTCGAACCGGCAGTTTTACCTTTCAGTTAGTGGGCGCGCGACGCGCCAGATCGAACCGTCAGGCTGACCCGTCAGTCCAGACCGACGGGAAAAACTGCCGCCGTCCACTAACATGCGTTTTAGCACGACAGACGGAACGTCGGTTCGTACCGCTTAATATCATCCTAATCTAACCGAAAGCGCTATTTAGGCCCTATTTATAAAGCCTTAATTCTTTAAAAAATAGTAAAATAAATTATTAAATCTTCCAACATTTTTTTTTTCATCTGTCACGTTTTGTGTCCAACTTGAACGTAATTTTTCTGTTGATTAGTATTATAACTAAAATTAGTAAAAGTTATAAAAAACCGAGGTTTAATTGCTATTTTCAACGATTTCATTCTATACGAGATTGAGATTATCTCTCTGACGCATGAACTCACGTCGCGTTATCCTTGTCGCACCTGCGGGAAACGCTAAACTCGAGCTTCTCGACTCCGAAACGAAGCAATACTCAATTATTTTGGTAAACTAATAATTTTGAAAATTATGTTTATATCAAGTGAGTATTTAAAAAAGGAGTACATTGAATTTTCTACGAAAAAAACCTTTTTCGCTATTAAAACGTGTAAATGCACTTTTGATGCTCTGGCGTAAAACCGAAAAAATTGACAAATTTTTGTTTCTGATGATTGCAATATTTCATTACTTTTAAAACAAAACAAAAATCATCGAAAAATACCAATTTTTAGTGAAGTTAGAGGCATTCGTTTACAAGAGCGCGCGGGCGCTACGGCGCGTATTTATATATAAAATTCAATATCTCGAGAACTATTCATCGTAACAAAATGAGATAAAAACCAATCGTTTCGTCTTGAAATTCTCTAAATTTTTTCCGGAGCATGTCTCGATAACTTGTCAATAGTTTTCGAGATATTTAAAGAAAAAGCCGTACAAAAAATACATTTTTATTAAAAATTAAAAAGCAAACTTTGGCTTTATGTCACATTTGTTCTATATATTTTTCCGAGTATTTTAAAAAAAGAAGAATTAAAATCGTACACTTATAAAGTACAAGCGCAACAAAATCGATTTTCTCAGCCCGTCTACTGTCGGTCGACACTACGGGTCGATCTGCAGTTTTGCGGCCGGCCGGCCGGCCGGCAGGCCGGCCTGTCAGTTTTACCCGCGGGTTTCTATTCTGCGTTAGTGGACGACGACGGTTAAAACCGACGGATCGACCCGACGGTTCGAACTGCCGTTCCAAACCGACAGTTCGACCTCTGTGTGTATGGGCACCTTTTGTCTCACGGCGAGCTCGACACGTGACGTCGTTCAGGATTCATGGTGAGAGGCCTACGTACGGGGCTCGCCGGCCCGGTCAGCTACGCGGACGAACACTCTATAGTCCATTATAGGCTAGTGCCTCGTGGATATAACATATTATTACGATTATCTGTTATGTCTGCTATACATTATACCCGGCGAGTCGTTCAAGCGCTTCGAAAATCACCCCAGAGACCGTGGGCCAAATTTCGGTGGCATCAGAAGCGGGGTTAATTATTTAACAACGTGTTCCACTGACTACCATCACAGTTTTAGAGTCGATGATCACACATTAGAAGAAATAGAGAAGAGGGAATAAAAATTCACTATACAAAAAGCGGTTCTCTGTATTTCCAAAGCCACAGTTTACGTAACTTTGTTATAATTTAGATTAGAGGAAAGTGCCCTAATATGAGGATAGTTCCTAATATGGGGTAGTTAACTTTTGTGAGCAAGTATTAGTTCCGATATCTATTTTGTACACTGCATACTAATCACTGACTTGCCAGAAAGCGCCCATTCTCTTTTCGGAGCAAACATGTGTTCTGTTTTGACGTTTGAGGTAATAATAATTTTGTGTTGTAAGGAAAGTTTTCTAGTCGTGTTGCATTTTGGATGTTTAAGGAGACTTAGAGGTGAGTTCTTAAAGTTTTAATAATATCATCCTATATAAAATTTTGCGTAGTTTATGGAAATGATTTTGTTTTTTTAAAAGAACACCAAATTTTTTACAAAAAGTCGCCCTTCCTAAAAATCTAATTTGCTCCTAATTTGGGGTACCCCAAAGGCGAAGAATGGGTGATGTGTCAAGGCTGCTTCATGTGGAATCACGTTGAATGTGCTAGTTGTGAAAAAAGCCGGTATATTTGAGACTTTTGCGCTAGTAAATAGATTTGTTTTGTGTTCTTCTTAAGTAAGTACATTTTTTGGTTCATAAGAAAAAAATCTTTTGTTAGATGTAGTTTTTATATTTCATTTCCATAAATAAATAGTTCTTATACAAAAACCCAAAATAATTTTAGTTATTTTCAAATTTTACACATTAACATAGTATACCCCATATTAGGATAACGTATGCTCCTAATATGGGATAGTGAAACTTTTTTTCAATGCTGCATATTTTCTTCTGCATTTTTTAAAAACCTGTTTCTTCTTATTAAATGCTTAAAGTGTTCAAGGAAACGCAAAATTTAGAAATAGTGTTTAAAAGTCACTACATTTTTTTATTATAGTGTTTTTAAAAAAAGTACCCCATATTTGGACACTTTCCTCTATACTTTTATGTAATCAAAATTTCTAGGAAAAGTAATTAATCAACAACGTTTAATGTTTTTATTATATGAAGAAAAAGAACTGACACTGATTATTGAACGCATTGTTTAGTTTAGGATATGCGTTGATGCATTTTGAGCTGCGATATTATACCACCTCGTAAATATGATAGTTCTGAAACTAATGCTATCCGATGCGCTATAGAGCCTTACAAAGTGCAATATCACACGATATAACATAATACACAATGGTGGTTAGTCTAGCACTGAGTCGTAGTTTGAACCCGTTAACAGAATGCACAGTTCGCTGCCGCTCTGCTTGCTCTTGACGTGCGAAGTTTCGGGTCTCGGTTTACAGTTGTTGTAACGAAGTGAATATAAAATACAATATCGTGGTTAAGTGACGAAAACTTCACCAGGCGATAATCTAGGAGGACAATTTATCGACGGTAATAATCACAATGAGGAAGTATATTAAATAATACTTCATTTTTTTCGAGTAAGTTAAGGTCACACACACATGCAGTGTTTTATATTTATATCTTCACTAAGAAAAAAAAAGTCGTGACAACTATTTTGGACTCAACTGCTCAAGTTTTGGCATCAGTATCAATGATATAATTATTCCAACAATTCTTTTGTTTCGGTAACTAGTCATAGTTACGATAACTATAAAAACTGGTGATAATTACCAAACTTTAGCAGTTGAGTCTAAAATAGTTGTCACAACACATTTATTTCTTTCAGTTTTGGAATGTCTATCGTATTCAGTGCGAGGCTGAGACTTACACAACGCATCCTGGTGTGTGTAACATGTCTTACAGTGTTTACTATTGTTTGCTGTAATACGTCACCAACTTTCTTGTGCTGCGTACGATTGATATGAGAATACTGACTTTTTTTTTCACTTTTTAACGACATCCCGAGTTTATTACGCCAATATAATACTGATATTGAGTATTACATTTTGCTTTTACTCAATTTCTCTTTATTTTATCTCCGCGCATAAAACCCTCAATTAACAAAACTATACGCCCGGATATCGGCATAGAATAGCGGCCAATCGATACGGATCGGCGTGATGTACTATCGGAGATACAATTCTCTGCTATAATTAACGGCATTGTACATCCTGAGGATAATTGCAATAATGTGTTACAGAACTGGACAAGGCCGTCCCTGGGGTCATTACGGGGAATCCCAAGTACTCGGCTATTGGACCTGCCGTCAGCGCAGCCAGTAAGTTCGCTATGTTTTCCCTAATTAAATTTAGCCTTCCCAAATTATTCCGTCCCGCGGGATAATACGTTTTACACAGTTACAGGCCCTACCGGCCTGGATTTGACATTTTTTAAAATGATCCCCATTGTAAACTTTTCATGGCGTGTAACGGTTAACATTTTGCCGTGGTTCCACGCAAAGTGTGCATAGCTCCGCATCATTGATAACATCCGCTAATACAAACCAAATCAGCTCTCCGAGTAAAGGGTACGCGATTTTGGAACTGATAGCTTTGGAAGAAATACCAAATAGTTTAGGCTGTTCTAAAAATGTTTAGGCTTCCATGTCTAATCTTTGCGAGCACTTTGAATTCGAAACATCATCTTTTCTGAGCATTACTACAGAGGGAGATAAATTAGTGGAGTTGAGTAAATTAGCAGTTACGGGCGAGGGAACGCCGATTCAGTTACTTGAATTAAATAATTTGGTTATAATGATCGACAACTGTTTAACGGAAACAAGCAATAGTCAATTCTGCCAAATTATTAGTTCAAGTTATTTGAGCTGCGTTCCCCCGCCCGTAACTGCAAGTTTTGTCAAATCTACTACATTTTTTTTCTAAGTGTATGCGTATATGATATGTCCGGTTTTAAACAAAACATAAATAACTCTGTATTAATGAAAAAACAAGGAACAAAAGTTCCTTTGAAATTTGCGCGTAGAGGAACACAACAAGAATACGGCCCGTAGGAATATATTATGACAGACTCTATAGTCTGTGAACCATTGACCAATAGGTTGTAGAGTAACGCTCACTCCTTCCATTAAACGTTACTCGCGCATAGATTATATCTATTCACAGTCTACTACAACATATCATTTTATGAGCCAAATCCTCGCTACAATCTCGTGGTACGAAAATTTGAAAATTTAACGAACTGATATGAAATTGGAGAATATAAATAATGCGCTGTGGGGGTGGTAGCATTGGAGAAAGGGGGGATAATCTCGCTATGTACAATATTATATTTTAGCCGAAATAATTAGGATGAATGTATCCACCGATTTATCTATAAATATAATAGAGCCCAACGCCATCGCTTCTATATATACATATGTATATTCATATTATGCCAAGAATAGCTCAATTACGTACGTTGCCACCTTCTCGAACTGCCCTCGCCTTTCGGCATCTAGAAATTCATGATCCGTATTGTGGGGCGTGGAACGGTCCGTAATCTCAATTTGTACCCTTGCGCAAAGCAGCCTTATTTATTCATGTAAATCTATCTCACGGGGTTGGGTTAACAACAACAGGCGCGGTAGAAGGCCCTCGAGCCCGCGTCGCGACAGAATTCCAAGTGTGCCTCTACGCCCCGGGGCGAGCGGAAAACGTCCTGCAATGTGATGTCGAGGATCTTGAAACTACTCGTCTCGTTAATTTCGGCGTAATGACCAAGTCTAACCTGAAAATATGTCGTACCAATGAACACAAGCGCACGTATAAAAGGTCGGGTAGCGTCGATGCTTTGAATATCAAAAATTAGATTCGGTTCAAATTTTTTGTCACATTTAATGAGAAACTTCGAGTATTTAATTCTCAACTGGCGTCATAAAATTTGTATGTCGTTGAAGGTCCATTTGAATTGGAGTCTCTGGGAACCCACGACACCGCATTGCGAAAAATAATTAGTTCAAAATGACAAGACGCATCTAGATATCTAAATGTGTTTAGTTATTCTAACCAAAATATTGGTCAGTTGAACCAAATATCTAGTTATTCTAACCAAACATTTAGTTAATCCAACAAAACGTTTAGTTAGTCTAATCAAAAATTGGTCGGTCAAACCAAACAGATGGAGGATCCATATTCCACCAAACGGTTTGGTCATCGTCTCCAGGATTTTGGTTAAATTAACCAAGTTATTTTTCCCAGTGCAGTTGAGGGTTAACAAGGCCCTGCGGAAAATAGCGTTTACACAAAATAAAAGATTTAACGATGTATTTATTCGATTGGAGTGTGGGATTTTAATAGGATCAGAATATTTGCCATGAAAGGAAAACTGATATCGTGTTTATAAATAATCACTCTCTTTCTTGATTACGTCAAACATATTTTCTCAAATATATTGGTTCTCGAAAAAAATCTGCTATCGGATCTTCTTCTAATAGTGCCAGACGATCAATCAACGCGTTTATATTTCGAAGCGTGGAAAGAGTGATTGACTACGTCTATAACTATATATAGATACTCGTACATCATACACATCTGAAATGACGTACAATGAGAGAGATAATTGCTGGCGCTAAAAAAAATGTGTTCTTCAATCAAAACCATAACGTAATTCTAGGATCAAGTTACGGTTTTCTTCGTGCAAGAAAATATTTAATAGGCTCGAGTGATTGTTATTTTCGTGCAGAAAGAATTTCTTGTACCAGCGAAGGTATTCTTGAGTCAAAAATATATGAGGAGCAGACTTCTAAAGAGCGTTTTGTCCAAAACTTCATCGCATCTAAAAGTGGCGTTGTGTTCCTCATACTAAGGTACATCTGTCAGCATTACCCTGGACGTTTGTAACGCATTGAGAGTTATATGTAAAATCTCATTAGTAAAAGTTGCTTGGATATTCAAAGTGTCGTTTTTCCATAGTGCATTTCCTTATTTACTGGAAATTATGTAATTTGGACAAAACACATTTTGGAAGTCTGCTCCTCATATATTCTTCGACTAAAAATCTGTATTTTTAAAAATTTTCAAAAGATCATAATATTATGTTCTCGGTTTAAGAAATATTTTTTCGATACCAACAATTATTTCTCTCAGTGTATAATGAATTAACAACAGACGGGCTGCGGGTTATTCCTATATACGATACCGGTTATATTTTCCACGCACGCGAAATTTTTTTTACAAGCGCCCTGAATTCCTCGCTCCCGCAGTGAGCTGGGGCATAAAGGCGTCAGCGTCGACTGATGCAGTTAACGCCGAGAGCACCCCGTCACTTGTGAGCATGCTCGGGCGAAACTGGGTCCCGGGAACGGTAACCGATCGAAAAGCGAGGAGCTCCGAATAGCCGCTATTAAAACTCCACGTATACAGAGTTACCTATACGCGCCGCTCTATAAGGACGCGCTTGCCAGAAACGCGCACAGCCACTCGACGTGTCTTAATCGATCCCACCGAGAGGAAACTCGAGGAGGTCCAGAAACGCTCCTGGATAATTATCATCTCCATAAGTACGAACAATAGAGGCGTCGAGATTCGCCGAATAATAGTTTGATTGTATACGCGAACGATGCAAAGCTGCTGTCGAGGAAACGGACGAGGGTTAGGATCGGGTTACGTTCCCCCGGGCATGCATAACTATAGGTAATGCGTCACCGCATGACACGCTCGCGCCGCGGCATCGCGCACAATGAGGTTTGATTCCAACGTCGGCCGTAAAGCACACCCGGGGCTACGCACTCGATCTGGAAAGTCCTCTCGAAAGCGAGCGACCTCGCGCGGCTATAGCGGAGAATAAGAAGAGAAAAGGGGCGACGTGGCGAAGCACACTCGCCGAGCGTTTTCCGCGCGCGGTGCTCTTCATTTAATGGGAATTTCCTCTGCGGAAACGATTCCACGGGGAAGGTTCGGGTGAAAGCCTCTTTCCGACAATGGCCCCGATGCATCGATCGACGAGTGCGGATTATTATTAACTCGATGCAGACTCCGGCTATGTCGGTAGGAGTCTCCTGGGTGGTACGGAGGAAAGAGCGGAGTCTCGATTATTTGACACAGCGGTACACATTTTTCGTATACATAATTCCTCGGCGATGACGGAACGCATCTACGCTCGATTAATCATTAAGCCGATACGGGGAAGTTTTCTCGCGGACGCTCTATCGCATTTTCCACGGTTTATGGTTAATAGACAGTGACGTGATATGCGTCTAAGGAGCGGGGAATCGATACCCGTCTTACAGAATTGAGTTTCTTTCGGTGGCTTTTAAGAAATCACACTAACCATAGATATTGTAGATCTATCAGATCGCTATTACCTTTCGACTCATCATTTGGAATATTTAAAAATGAAATGCATATATTTTCTTCAATTTCTGTAATTTTTAAATAGAAATAATGCATTTAGTCTCGCGTACACTAGAAAAAAGAGGGTGGTCAAATCAACCATAATGGCAAGGTTGAATTTTTCTGAATGCTAGTACCATATTTACGAATCAATAGACCATGAATGCAGTCGAAATAACTTTTGCTACACAGAAAAAGAAAATTAGTTGGATCTATTGAAAATTGCTTGCGGGGTCGCAAGTAATTATTTATTTATATCAATGAAATCTTTTAATACATCAATTAGATATCTTTTTCTTACAATCATGTGGAATAGTATGTGATTGCAAGGAAGAAATATCAAATTAATATGAAAAAAGATTTAACTATTAGTAGATCCAACTAATTCTTTTTCTCTGTGTACATGATTATAGTTTATGATACCCATGCACCATGGTTTGATTAACCAGAAAAGTAGATCGATAATATTATTGAATGATAATGTCAACTCTGTAAAAAAAGATTGAGGCCATTTATCGACCATACTTCAGGTTGATTTGATTACACAGTAATCGTGTTATCTCTTGTTACTATAACCAGAATCTCACTGTATAGAAGAATTATGGAATCGTTGTTAGCGCTAAAATCGACAATGATTTCTAGTTAAATTATGGTTTCTTTAAACAGATTTTTCTCATAATATAGCGAAAAGTACTTTTTACATGGAATAACTTAAAAGATATTTATTAATATTTGTCTTCTTTGGAAAATAACTGTACTCGAAGATCTTGGAAACTTACAGCATCTCTTAAGAATATGAAAAAGTTATTCAGATCTTGATATCGGTTTCCTGGAAAACGATAACAATACGTTTTAAATGTTAAGCAATTTCTAAAGATAGAACGGTAACGCTGGAACATATTCATCGTAGAATTCTGTCTTCTCGAAGTATCGAAGTATGAAACGCATCGCTATAACTGAATTCCTTAATCTACATTGCACCGAAGGTACTTACTCTGAAAGAAACCCAACATTGTAGCAAAGTAGAATAATTCCATTTTACGGCAAGTGTTATATCCTCGCTACTCACCGAAATGACGTTATAAGCTCCGGTTACCTCAATAGCAATTGATCCGAGAACTTCCTGCGGCAGCCATTGAAAAGCAGTATTCGAATTCGATTAACATGCTGTTAGGATGATTGTTTCCCGTGTAACGATACGCCCTTCGCGAATTTGAATCGGCAGCCATACATTCAATTTAGCGTATCGAATATTTTTGAGTTCCATAGTAGGATACTCTCGAAAAACGAATTTCAAACGTATCTTTGGTGCGTCGACTGCGAGTCTGCCGTCGCTGTTCGTTAATGTCTTCTCGTGTTTCACCCGATCGTCGGGCCTATTCTCCGTATTCGCCTCATCACTTCGCATATCGACGCTCGCTTTTGACGGGTGTAAAATTTCATTCGTCCTTGCCTTATCGGACCACTTTGGCGATACGCTATTTCGAGGAAGACTTTACGGTTTTATCTTCGGTACCATTAGTCTCGTATTACTCTCGTGGGCGAGAGCGATATCGGATCGACTGATTTAAGAAACATGGGTTGAGAAAAACTATTTTGGTGATTTCACCGATATCTAGATACGTATGTACGTACGATACATCGATCTATTAAAGGGTGCATAGAAATAGCAAAGTTTTTTTTAACGTTTCGGACGAGAGGTTTTACTATATGCTGTTATTTTAAATGATATTGAATGTTTGGGTATTCACAATACTTAAACAATAAAAAATGTGCGATAAGAATTTCCTGAATAGTTATCGACGTGAAATAACGACATTGCCAATTGCGACACGCGATGAATTATAGTGGCAACTTTTCCTTTTATCGCGGAAGCTGTATGAGTCATTCGGGTCGACGAGTAAAACAAATACGAAGGGTGGAATAATTTGTTATTTGCTGAAGCAAATTTGTTCCGGTTTTCATTAGTACATCTTTACAAATTTTGTGACTACTCGACTCCTTTCTTTACTAACTTCAATCGCTTATGCTCGATTAACTTTGCTAGTTCCAAGTTGGGTGTACTTGATCTTGTTTGTCTCTTATTCACTTCCTTCATTCATTGCTGTCTGTGTAATTCGTACGTAGTTACGATCGGTAGTCGCTATTGATTAAGTTTGAACATTTTAATATTCGACTGAGTTTTGAAAGTTAACTGTAACATGATATTATTATTATTATTATGTAACATATTATCGGTTTGCTTATATCAGTTTCTAGAATTGTAATAAATAATCATGATCTCGAGAAATTAAGAGCATCAGTAAAAACATTGTTCTCCATGCATACACTGAGAAAAATGGCTCGTGCGCGCGCGCGCGTTGTGGATATTATAATTTTACAACCTGCAAGAATATTGTAGGGCAATTATTGTGACTAGTAAGTGTATACATTTCAATTAGTAACATACTCGTATTCTAATCGAGATAAGAAGAAAAGATATGTATTGGTAAAAACCTTATATTCTTCAATATTTAGTAATAAGAGGTTAAAACTTCATGATAATTTTGATACAGTGATTTGTTCTGCTAAAAAAAGATAAATAATTATACTCTCTTGTTGGTAGAAGAGTGTATTGCAAAGCACTGAGAATAATGTTATTGCTCCGTTTCGAAACGAGGATTTCTGAAATAAGAACTTTTTTCATAGCAGAAGAATATAGATTCTTGTGTGGGCGAAGCGAAATTTCAGAATAATTTTATTAACATCTATTTTTCTCGGTGTAGGAACCTCTCTCTCTCTCTATTGAAGTAACTCTATACCACGAAATTACTGAATTGATAGTAGAATGGATAGGAAACGAGGAAATCGCAAGCGATGGCAACTTCGATTTCCCCGTACCGGTGATTTATCCTCGGAATGTCGGAGCGATGTTCCCTCGATCCTCTACTCTTTTCGCGGTTAATCTTCCAACGGGCACTGGCTATTGTCCGAAATACACGGAAATAATTTTTTACGGGGCATGAAATCAATTTAGCATTATCGGATCAATACGAAACCTACTTACGTTCCTCTCGTGTATTTCTGTGGCTTGGTTCTAAAAGGGCCAATGTCAATTTTTCGAGATTTGGGCCAAAGTGCATAATCAAACTGTATTTCAAGAGAACCTCTTTAAATGTAAAAAGGGCCAATGTGTACTTACAATACCATTTCACGGGAAAATTTTTGAAACTAAGATTTAATAGTAGTTTAAAAACGCCTTCAAACTTAGAACATTATTTTAAAATAGATTTGCCAAAAAGTGCATTTTATGACTTTGGCCCTTTTAGAACCAAGCCACAGATTTATTCAATCCACGGGAAGAGGATTTACGAAGTCCTTGAACCATAATGGCAGAGCGAAACGTGCTGAAAAAAAACGTGCTCGCCGAAATAAGGCTCGATACGTTTCTAAAAACGCGTCTCCACGCGCAGTGACTTCCAAACTAACGACTCGTCGACGTTCAGCGATTCGTCAATTACGTCGAAATTGATCGTCGTATGGAAAAGCGAGGGGTGAAGTCGATCGGGAAAACATAAAGGCTATCTCAGTTTTGTCGGTGAGTGACGTTGAAAGAGCCGCGATTCGTGTTGCCCTTTTTGCGACGTCGCGCGCACGGAGGGAAAGGAGGTGACCTTTTAGAAGCTGTGGAAATCTAATAGACCGCAAGCGAGGATGAGAGATTGGCTTTGGGGAGCCGACCGCTCGATAGGGTGGAGCTACAGGGTGAGTTCGGATCATATCTGGGAATTCGTAACAAATAGCCCTTGAAAAACTCATCTCGACCGTCTCTGCGCTGTGTTCCCTAAATTAATCGCTCCGGCTCATATATATAAAGGTCCCGTTATATCCATACGTTCGACCCATTGCCAATTCCGAGTGGATTCAGCACGAAGAAGTGGCGGGCGCGTATAAATGTACCCGAACTTTTTTTTGACGTGGAGTATATCGTTTTACGACGGCGTCGTTTAGTCGCGTTCTCTGTCTCATCGACGTTTATGTCGTTTCTGAAAGGCGCTAAGAAAGTCTGCAGATGGCTCGCGTTATTCAGGAAAAGGCAGCGGCGGCGTCCGAGAAACGTCCGGTGAATTCGATAGTCTTCGTATAACTGCAGGTCCGCGACAGATGGCTGTCCATTTCGAGAAGAGATCTTTATTGCGAAATCTTTTTTGCAGCGTAATTTTAGGCGGAAGGAATATTATTAGGGGGTTGTGTTGGAAGCCGCTGTTTCTTTCTTATTTCAAAAACATTATGTCGTAATAAAATATGTGAATACCCCAATCGAAGTATTTGCCTTCGGAAGCTATAACTTTTTCCCACTTTTCTGGCAGAAGTTGAATTCCGCGACGAAAGAATCGTCTACTTTTTGAGCTAATCCACTCAGCAACCGAATTTTTTTACTTCTTGGTAATTATGGCAGTGTGTATCTTCCAAGTCGTATTGCATCGATCGAAATAAATGATGATAACTCGGGGCCAGGTCTGGAGAATACGCTGAGTGCGGGAGAATTTACCATTCAAGCTCCATCAATGTTTCTTTCACGGCTCAAGCAACATGAGGCCGAGCATTGTCGTGAAGAAGAATCACCTTTTGGTGATTTCATGCATTTGATGGTCATTTTTGCATCAAATTATCATTTAAACGATCAAATCATTGTTGATAACGTTCAACGGTAATCGTTTCATTCGGTTTCAACAGCTCATAATAAACGACACCTTCCACATATCCCACCAAATTGGAAGCATTATTTTGTGACTGTGGATTTTTCGTTTTGGTATCGACGTTGATGGTTGGCCAGGATCAATCCATGATTTTTTGCGTTTCGGGTTGTCGAAATAGATCCATTTCTCCTCGCCGATTACGATACGCCATAACAAACTTTTCTTTTTATGCTTTGCAAGCAAAGAAATCGAGATGTTCTGACAATTAACAATGGCATTTTCGGTCAATTCATGTAGCAGCCACTTTCCTTCTTTTTCAATCTTTCCCATGGCACGTTGACGTCGCGAAATTGTAGATTCGTATAAATTTCAATTCTTTGAGCGTTTGAGTAGGGTTTTCTTCCAATAGAACTCGCAGTTGTTCATCTTCGAACTTCTTTGTTTGACCTAGCCGTTGTTTGTCGTGAACATGACAGTTTCCACTTTTGAAGCGACGAAACCAGTCTCTCTACATACTGTTTCCGATGGAGCAGATTCAGCATAAGTTTGAACAAGTAACTGATGAGCTGCAGCAGCACTTTTTCTAAAATCACAGTAGTGTAGAAGTACACTTCGAAAAAACAACTTGTCTCGTTCCATTTTCTCAGGTTATAGACACATAGACTTATATTAACCAAAAATGGCTATGGACAGTCTAATGACTGAATCTTAATGAGTAAATGTCCATAATTTTGAGTGCTACAAGAAGTATTAATCGCTACGTACGACATAAGTAGTTAGAGCCATCTACAGGAGAACAGCGGCTTTCAATGCAACCTCCCAATATATTGCACGAGGTGCTGCATTGTTTAGTGTTGCAGATTTCTCTCGAAGGGGGAAGTGCTATTCATTGTGCAACAATGCTTAGATCGATAATCAATTATTTTATAATTTTGTAGATGCATACCATTTTTTTGTACGTTCTACTTCGCACATGGAGCTTATTAATATAGTACGATTAGTACTATATTTTCCCAGATAGTACAGGTAGCTCGTCCACTAGTTGTTAGTAACAAATACTTTGAAAATAGATGCATTATTTCTAAGTAACTTATTGGATGAAAGTATAAGAAGAAAAATGCACCTCTTATGTTGTATCTATACTAAAAAGACTGAGGAACGAGAAACTCTTGAATCTTTTTTAAATATTCTATTTTGAAAAATAGTTGGAGTAGACTGAGGCAGATACATTGTAACAAATTTTACGGTTTGGATTTATATACCGTATGCCCTACGGTAAACCCAGCAGGGGCACGCCAGACTTTTCTCCTGAATTACACACCAGTGGTGTTAGTCTGAATTGGGCGTATGAGATGGCGGTACGAAAGGCTCCCGTCGGGCTCCATTAAAGCTGTCAGCAAGACTGATTAAAGTCTTCGAGCTAACCATGAAAGAGTGCCGGTTCTTCATTAGCAATGTAATTTGGGATTACAATCAAGTGTCGATTTTTTATTCAACGACGAGCGCGACGTCAAGATTACGTCAATTATTTGTACAGTTTCCTAAAGATTCGCATTCGCGAGTGAATATTAATCGTACGTATTTCGTGCTTTGAAAAACATCTATTAGTAGTAGGTTACACACGACCCATGTACAAATAATATTCACTCTCGAATGCGAAACATAACGAACTACCAAAGTTATCGACACAATCCTGACATCGCGCTCATCGCTTAATAAAAAGTCGATACTCTTGGTTATAATTCCAAACTACACTGTTGGCAAAGAGGCACTGGCACTCTTTCATGGTTAGGCCTAAGACTTTGATCTCTCTCATTGACAGCTCTAACAGACGGGAAACGGAGCCCGACTGACAATGAGCCTTTCGTATCGCCATCTCATATGCCCAATTTAAACTAACATACCAGTGAAATGATGTTAAAAATTAACACTACTTTTTTACCGTGTAGGATCACAGGGCGAATCGCATATCATATAGATTTATATTTTTTAAATCGTGATGAAAATTAGCATTTCAATTATTCGTATTACTGCATTGTAGAAGAACGAAGTAATACGAACGATCGAAATGATCATTTTCCACACACAGTAAAAAAGTGATATTAATTTTTAACAACATTTCACTGGTGTAGATAATAATGGTAATCTTATACCATTATTATCTAAGATCAAAAGTAGTCTATATAGGTCCACACTACAGAATTTCTTACACTGCACTATTTAAGAAAATATGGATCTGTGTGTGTGATCCGATTCGCCTCGATCTATCCTAATAGAGTTTATTGGATTGCATTCTTTCTCTCTGCTATAATTTTCCTAATTTCTCACTACTATAAACGTTATTGAAAAGAAATTCCACCCTACAGGGGGGCTGGTAGGCGTAAAGTATCATGCTGCTGTATTGATATTTAGGACCTTTGATATACTTTGTAAGCTGTTTTCTATCGACATATTAGCAGGGCGAACATATAAGTATAATTGTTCACTTGCCGTGCTATCTGGGTTGGTCAACATATGTTTCTCCGTTTGTGAAAACTTCAAAATGAATTGCAATATATCTCAACAATTCAATAAATAAATATTTCTAATGGATAAAAATAGAGTTATTCGAATTTTTTTTCATTGAACAAATGTTGTATTTCTATTTGTCACACGAACTAAGCTCAAAAAGCGCGCGAGTTGCCCGAGATCAGGCTACATTCTTCCGTGATTTTCGCGCAAATAAAAGTTGCCCTCCGACGAGCGGCGTCGTAACTTCAGGTCGGCGAGAAACGCTTATAAAAAGCGGCCGCAAAGTAAAGGCTCGCGCGCGGTGTAAAGTCAGTCGAGTGTAATACCCCGCGAGCAGTTTTCCGCGGCGCGGCGCGTGGCGAGAAAGACTGTCGGGCTATTGTAATCCGAGGGCGCGGAGGGATAACCGAGCCTCGAAAAATTCGACCCTCCCGCCGCATGACTCACCCTCGAAACGCGCTACCCCCGCACCTTCGATGGCCGCGCGGATAACGGCAGATCGCGATCGACGAGTTCCAGGCCGACGCGTCGGCGAACATTAATTTCAATTTGAAAATCAAACTGGAACTAACGATAATGCCAATCGCGAAACGGGGGAATGGGGACTGCGCGGGAATTGTCGTTCTACCCGGTTTTCGTTAATTTTCTTTTTATTTTCCAACAATTCGAACAAAGCTGACTAAGTCGTTCTTCGGTAGAGTCGTCGCTGAAAAAAGAACACGTCGTAACCGACGTCGAAGACGTTCATTAGCAAAACCATCGGGGCGGTGCGCGAAAGTCTTTCGTTCAACGGACCGTGCGAATCGCCGAGAGGGTCGCTCCTGCTATGTGAAATTAGAATAGGAGAAGTCTTGCGAAAAGGAGGTCGATGGGTTTCTTCTCTATTTCCGTGAACGTAATCGGGGTGTATAATATTTGCATTGTTCTTTTTATAAATCGTCTCGCGGAGGAGGAACGTGGCAGGGCTTTTCTGGTATTGGATAAAATAGAGCTTTTTGGATTAGCTTAAAAAAGCCTGATTTTACATTACGTAGGGGTAAGCGGGGCTAGTTGTAAACAGGGGTAAGTAGTAACAATTCGTTTCTGTTACTACTTGCCCCATGCCTATTACAAATAGCTCTAACGAAGGGGGGTAAGAAGTAAAATCCGATTTTATTTGCTAAAAGTGGATTTATTTCTAATTCATTGATTGAATATAATATTACAATACTTTAATATTGAAAATGGTAGCCGAATAAACGAGCTAAATGCTAATTATACATTATTTCCCATTTTTTTCATTAGACCCAAGTTACATGCAAAAATATGAAAAATGTCACAACCAGCCCCGCCCTCCTCTACCTCGTATAATAACAGTAAGCGTGGTACGCGGTTCGCATAGCCTCTAAAAATAAACAAAAACGTATGACAAAACTACGTTGATTTGAGTACAAATATTTCAATCCCACAGAAAATATACCGTAGGTACTCGCTCTCTCACTATGCGCGGCCGTAAATTCACCGAAGATTCCGCATTCTTAGTCCATCCAAGTTTTTGTCTTCGCTCCACCAATTCCGATCTCCCTGCGGACGTCCGCGAAGCCCATAGATACCCGAGCGCTGCAGTGCAGCCGACGTTAACTCGCGGCTCTCTCTCGCTACGTGCGGTATTGAAGCTCGCGTAAATAAATCCACGAGAAAGTGCATTACCTTTCCTCCACGGGCCCATACTCGTGGATTATTCTGATCGATGTTACTCCGGAGACGTTGTCGTTTTAAATATTACCGCTGGAATGACTATTTCATGTCACCGCAGCGCGCGTGCCCCCTCGGCACGAACGGGGGCCGTATAGCGTGGGTGGGGAGGGACGCCGCCGTCGCCGCCGTTGCTGCAGGACGACGGAAACCTGCGCGCGGCATCGGCGGCCCCGTCCAGGAAGCGAAGAAAACGGTCCTCGTCCATTTTTCACGCGGCTGACAAATAAAGTCCGCGCGCGTATTCGGGCGGAGATAAGCCCGGGAGAGCGGGCGCGCGGTAGTTACGCCCGCGAGCCTAACGACCCCGAACATTAAAGTTGCATTACCCGGACTCGGCGATATTTTCCGCCAATTTCTTCTTCCGGCGAGCCTTATTGTCCCGAATTAAGATGGGGACAGATTGTTCACGGCGCGAGATGCGTATAGAGCCGATCTCTCGGTGCGCGCGAGTTCCAGAAAGCCCGCGGAATAATGAAGACACTCTCGCGCGCGCACGGAAGCTAAACATTGACTGCCTTAAAGAGATCGCGACCGGGCTGATAAAGCGCGCCTCGCGGGGCGTCCTTCTTCGTGTCGTCCTTGCCGCGCCTACACTTCTCCGTCGCAACTCCTCGCGCCCTTACCTTCCGCCCTTTTTGTTGTCCGCGGGTGGCTACTTATCGAGGGCCAAAACGCAGGACCTCGTAACCAAGATGAAATAAATGCAATACCGCTTAAGTAACTCGATTTTTGACAAAACAAAATGTTATGGTAGTTTTTTAAATTGAAGGGCTTATGGCAGGGAAAACGCGACAAGCCACAAAATCATTTTATTGAGAAGACGAGCTTTGAAGTTTCAAAAAAATCTGGAAAATGCATATTTGATTAATATAATCCCTGAGTGTTTTTAACAGATGCGTGTGTACTCTAACTCATATATTAACGTCTCCGATCTTAAAGTATGAAAAAAAAAACGCACGGGACTACTACAAAGTAAACTGTTTATTTTTGAACAGAGTGTGGCTTGTCACGTTTTTCCAATAAGCCCTTCAATTGTTTTCTCTCGTAATTGCTTTGAGCAACCGAAAACATTTTTTAAATCACTTGTAGAATTACAAAAAGTCATAGGTCTCTCGACTGTAAAATTTCCTTTTCGTCAGTTCCGAGGTCCTGCGTTTTGACCCTCGTTATGTATTATTAGCCCTCGTCGACGAATGGCCGCGGCTGGGTTTTCAGTGGATATAGGAGATATTTTCACTGTATTCCCCGCGATTTTCTTTCATCTCGACAAGCCTTGGAAAGATTTCGAGGAATTTCGGAGATTTTCCCCGCCGCGTGTTGGAGAGGGGGGTGCGTCGAAAAGCGGTTTTGGCCGGGCGACGAATGCTTGCCGAATAAAAACGATCGGTGATCTACCGCTACTCGTACGAGACTCGTCGTCTCCGCATGCATGCATGCGCGACGAGCGACACGGAGAAATCCCTCGCGGCAACATCCGATGTGGGGATCGACGCGTCGCGGTGTCGCTTTAAATTCCAAGCCCGTATCTCCGGCGCGGCCGGCCGTTTAAACCCCTCTTTCGCACTTCACGAAATCCTCATCCCTCCGTTTTCCATCCAGGTTTTTCCCTTTAACCGGGGTCGGCCGTGTTCGCGGAATTCCAAAGGAGTTTCCCGAAGATTGATAATTCGCGACCCCCTAACCCCTGCCTTTCGGCGCATGTTTAGGCACATTTTTTATGGGGTAGTTGCGATCTTCTAATCTGGTGTTATTATCGGAAAACTTTTCGAATTTCTCTGAAAATTAATGCGTGATTCGGCGGATAATTCGAAGCGCTCATGGTAGGCCAGATACATATTTGCTTTCATCCTGGCAATATTATTAATAAAATGCTTGTGCGCTCGTTTCTCGTAAAAATGAGAATTAAATACATATCGAAAGAGAATGTGTAGGTCGATATTATTGTAAGTAAATACATATTTGTATACACATACGCAATTGATTTCACTGAGTGAATAATGAAGGGGGGAAAGAGCAAATGTTTATTTGATTCGACTGATAATTCGATTTGAACGATAAACTCGCTGGATGCGCGCAATTAATTCTCGTTCCTCTATGGTATAACACCAAATTTTATATGTCTACGTAATTTTTATTCCATTTTGAAGTCCACTAGTCGAATGAATGGTATACGTTTTGCACGTAAGTGGTGACAATTATTTCGATGAATCGATTCAAAACCATTAATTACGAAGCGTATTTATGCATCTTTCGCATATTCTGCGTTACACTCGAAAACGTTGTAGTGGTTGATTTTGAAAGCAATTTATGCAAATTTAGCAGCTGTAATTTAAATTTTAATTACATACAATCATTTCTTCTCGATAAAAAATAGGGCAGTCTGAGTGCCAAAGTTCTCACTAGTGTGCCTGATAATACGCCACAATAGCAGGCGCCAACGTGACCATTGTATACCTTACAGCATCACATGATCAAATGTTCATTCCTTTACCACGAAACAGTCCTTTTATTATTCAAGTAAATTACACGCTCGCGTTATCCCGCCAATGCGCGTATCTCCACAAAAGGTATATGGACTCCTTCGCGAAATTCTCATCAGCGCGCGGCGGCATGGCTTTTTTGTCGATTGCCGAAACCTAATTCTAAGGGCTCTTTGACGCCGTCGTTACTCGCCGGATCGTTACCACCATTACTGCCCCGGAATAATTGCAGGGTCATGAAAGGAGGAATAAGGGCGGCGCGAGAAAAGAGAAGATGGGGGGAGGAGAGTAGGGGTAGTAGGGAAAGAGTCTTCGCGGTGAAAATTTTACGGCGCCCGAGGTTTTTTGCGTCGCGTATTTCGCGATTGCATTACCCCCGAGTCATTTGTCGCAAGGGCCACGCGAGGTTACGTAACGAGGGATCATTTTTTTATCCCTCCATAGGAAAAATAAAGAAGTCTCTCTTCGAGGCATCGGTTAAAACTGTGCGCGCGAGATTACGGGCTTCCGTCACACCGCGCGTTCACTCTGACGGTTCACCCCCGATCGTTTCTTCTTCTCCCTCCCTAACCGAAGTCGTGTCGATCGCGTGTATCGCGCAACGTTCCCCGCGGTGACGCCTCGCGAGAGATTTCGTTACAAGTTCTCGCGATCGCCACTTGTCGGGTGAAAAATTGATCGAGCGTAATCAGGGGTTCGGCAAAGTCATCGGACGTTCCAACTTCTCGCGCGAGAATACGAGCTCGAAACTCTGCGAGATTGCCTCTCGACGCATGTGCAAACCAAACCGCGGTGTCCCGTTACACAGATTTCGGGTTTCGTTTCCGGCAAATTCCAAATGGAGTTTCAACTCGGTGCTGGTAACGATTGTTTCAGTGGCTCTATGCGCGTGTATACGTATATAGACGTCGATCTATATGTTCCATATATATATACACATACACACATATATATGTACCAACTTCGATTCGTCGCACCGGGACAAATGGCGCCTTCGATAAAATCTAATTTATCCGGTAGCACGAAGCGGGGGATGATAAATTTTGCGGTTGACCGACTCGAAGTCTCGGCGTATATAACGGGGAGAAAATAGTAGTGCCTGGAGAACGTGCAGCGTAGGTGTACACGTCTATCCCGTGTGTTGTATACATAGCCACCGCGGAGGAAAGGGATCGGCGGAGCGGCGTGTAGTGCGCCCCTTGGGGGTGATACGGCCCGCTCGGATACGATTGTAATTGGCAACACCAAAACCTGGACACGTAATATCTTCACCGGCCAGTCCCGCCAGTGACCTTGTTAATTCCGAGCTGATTTCTCTTCTATTTTCGTCGATTTTTTTCGTCATGGCGATTGTATACGGCTTTCTTTCTCGATGTTGTACAAATGAGACGTGATAAAAATTGCTGCGTTTCCTTATATCGCGCAAAACAAATAACTCGTATAAATTCCGAAATTAATTTAGGAGATTTCAGTAAAAATATATCTGATTTAATTAAATCGGTTTAGAAATAGGAAATCGTTTAATACTCGCTGCACGGCAAAAAAAAATGCTGACGTTTTGAATTTATAAAATCAAACTTGTAAATGCATTCTTGTAAATGCAACTAAACTCTGTGTACAATTAATTAATCGATATACGTAAACTGTACTTGATTCTGTTGTAATTTTATATTTTCCTGATAATTTTTACATTTTTTGCTGTTGATTTAACATCGCCCTGCGCCAGTCACATAGTAAGTATAGACTGTGTTACAATTTGCAGCAATTGGTGAATACTGTTTACCTACATAAAATTTTGTTCCATCCCAGGCGGAAAAGTGCTATATAATTTGTATACGATCCATATGTGGATATGGTAAATGAATTATACATAATTTATATATATTAACCGCATAAGGATTGCATTTGGATTTTTGAATATTTATATAATCTAAATATAGTCTGTATATGGTTAATATATTAGATGTACAACTTTGCTTCCGCCGTTTTTCTCGTACGTCACCCAACTTCCTTGCTTCTAAATCATTCCCATGTCTTTGAGGCGTTTTGAAATTGCTTGTTGAGTCGCTCCCAATGATCGTGCCAATTTTTCTTGACTTTGACACGAGTCTGCATCAAGTAATGCCTCCAATTCTGCATCTTCGGCGGCGGAAGCAAAGTTGTACACCTAATAGGAATATATAATTCATATTATGTGACACCAAATCCACATATGGATCATATACAAAATATATAGAACTTTTCCGCCTGGAATGTGGGATGCGACACAATTTTTAATAATAAGATCAGGAACAAATTAATGTTCGTTTGAAGGAAACATTAGATTACATTAGAATAAATCGGATGAATTCCATACTCTTTTATCGGATCGCTTAGAGGCATACTACACGATCTTATTCAGTATACCAGATTATAAACGACTGCGAGAACCTCTATAAATCCCCGTGCCAAATTATTCAGCCGCGTCCACTTCATACTTTACACGATGGGATGACCGAACCCACATTATACTATAGAGCCAATATAACTCCCCGAGGCGCGCTGCTCTTAACGCGTCACCTTTTCGATAAACAGAGAGCCTGTATCCCACGGGAGACAGTTCGGATAATATACATCGATTGACCGAATGACACACGATCGATATATCTCCCCGAATCTCTCGAGGGATGCTACAGCAGTAGTCGTCCCACTCGCGTCACCACAGAACTGTATTTACGCCGCGTTATATGCCGAGCAAAATAATTTTCCAATCCAAGTGACCGTCAACATGAATAATGCACTGGGGAAAAAAATATGAATTGTGTACAGATGGATTGTTCAGCAACCATATATTGTCGTATTGTATATGTATGTTATTCGAACCAAGTGTAGCTTTGTTCAATTCAATTAATGAAAATTAACTTGTCTCAAATAAATACGTTTTTGGCACTATTCATGTCGACGCTCAGCTAGCAAAGTAGTTCTATAAATTTAGAGTAATAGGAGTTTTATATTCTGTTAATGTTTTATAGTTGTATCTAGAGCACTGAATTGTTGCATTAATGTGGCACATGAGACTATTTTACCTTCAGAAACTGAATTGTTTTTTAAATTTGTTGCAAGAACGTTCTTAGAGCATACTTTATAGAGCATTTCTAAAATAACTGCTAATGTAGCCCTATAAGAGTGTACGGTAACACAATTTTATAGCAACGGTGCTTATAGACTAAAATTACTGTAAAACCGATGCAAAATAGTGCCTTATAGAAGTAAACCATCTCCTGTGACACTCTTATAAAATTATTCCGTAAAATGTCGCTTATAGTTTCTTTATAGAACTATTGTGTAAGGGATTGCTAAGTTACAATTTTGCTGCGGAGAACAAATTACAAATATGAAAGCTGCTATCGAACTTAAGAGAAAAAGCTCTATAAGGCAGTTATAGAGAATAATAATACAGTTGTTATAAAATCATTATAGAGTAAATAAATATTAATACAAGCCTTTTTGTTCCATAAAAAAAAAAGACGCTATAGAACTACGATACCATAACCACATTTTATTTGATGCCATGTTTTAAGAGTTTATTTTATTGTGTTGGGTGTACGAGTTTTGTGCATTTGCAATATTTTTAATATATACCTACAATATATAAATAGGTGGAATGATATCAATAGTATGGATTATGTTTACTTTCTGACTATTTTATATACAGTTGGTTGCTAAATTCAACAATTTAGAAAACATTTGTTTTATTAAATTTCCAGCATTATAGGAAATATAAGGTAAACTGAGGGCGCGTCAAAAAATTACTATTATATACTATATATTTCACGATAAAGCTTTTTCCGCATTAAAATTTATTGCTCGCTGATGGACTCTATACAAACCAACTAAGAAATTCGTAATGATGTGAGTACTCTTATGCAGGTTGATTAGAACCATCTTGGTTCTTGGTCTATCCATATTATTTCTGACATGTGCAGCGTTGTGATGCGATACAGAAACATTTTGTTTTTAAAAGACACAAGTAACGATTTAGTTCTCTAAATAGAACATCACGCACACAGGAGCGTTCAGCAGATGAGGACTCGAGGACACCGACCGATCAACGAAGTTAAGCAGCAAAAAGTGCGGACAGTAGTTGGATAGGTGACCGCTCACGATGAAAAGATATACTACTACTAGAACACCCATGCAATACAAAAATTGTATAACGAAGCAATATGCGCTGCTAAAGAATAATTGTGTAAGAGTTCTTTTTTTGTTCTATACCAGAATTCTAAGACAACATTTTAGAGAGAACTGCTATAGAATGTTTATGAGATTGCTTTGTAACTGTGTTATAAAGATTCTTTAAGACCCGCGAGAACGTTTACTCACACAACAATTCTATAAGTGTTTCTTGCAGACCTTACAGAACAGCTTAAAGAACTAAAACGTTCTATAGAACGGTGCCCATTCTTATCCTATAAGTGTTGTAAGAACGCTTTGAAAATGTTCTTAGAACAAACATTGCTCTATAAGATTTGCTCTGGAAACGTTCTTACGATTTTTATAGAACATGAAATTGCTACCTGTGTGTGTGTGAGCGGTTACTTGGATCGGCTAATTATTTCTCTCAGTATACTTCGTGCGCGACCCTGTTAGATATTTCACTCTCGACGAGTGCGCCCTACACCGATCGCGTCCCTGGATTTCGCGCGGACTCTATTTTCATCGACGTTAACACGCGAATTGCGGGCCGAACTGCCGCTATAATATTTTCACGAGGTCGAGCGCTCGGGGGCTCCATAACGGGGAGGATTGCGGGCCACGAGCGGTGGCCACGTGCTCACCCCCGTTCATAACGTAAGTACAGTGCTGGTGGGTGTACCGGTGAACGTGTACGAACTCGTAGGGTCGCGCATATACCGGGAGTACGCTCACCTTTTGACCCACTAGAGAGGTTGGCGCGGAACAGTCGCTGCACCCTTACACCTGCTGGCGTTTGATGTTGGGAGAGGGGGGATATATACCATACTTTAGAGCACGCGGGTGTAAATGCGAGTGTGTTTGCATTTTCAAACCCCTATCTCGCTAATTGGTAGGTACGAAAAGATCATTGTTGCGCCGGGAATACGTCCAAATTAAAATTGCGTGGCCGTGGAAATACATCTACGTCAATTTCAAGCAGTAAGAGAAACATGAGTGCGACCCTCTCCGAGCACCGTCGATGCCGCGGGGACGCATCCTCGAGATTCGCGCGCTTCGCCAAATTATCACGGATACAAATCGACTCGAGACGCCGATAAAATTACATACGACCTTGTCTTCCGAAAACTTTCCGAATGGCGGTATAACGTATCTAGTGGCTGCGTCGGGAAGGCGAGACTTATAAATTTCGATGAGAGAGAGAGAGAGAGAGAGAGAGAGAGAGAGAGAGAGAGAGAGAGAGACCGCCATGGAACATTGACGCGCCCCGCTATATCTATATATATGTATATCCGTACCAAGAGTACACGAGAAGGGGTACGCGTACACGGTATACCTACATCTCATAGCGAGGGACCGAAAGAGTGCGCGAGACCTCGTGATGTATGGACCCGCTCGGTGGCTGCAAATGCATCAGGCGAGCAGGAAGCCCGCGTGTGGAAGGACAAGGCGAGAGAGGAGCGGGGCCGGGGGGGGGGGGTGGAACGAGAGCCAGGGGAGGGATGGGTGGAAGGGTGAGAGTAACGAGAGGACCGAGGACCATGGCGGTACGACGTGTCGGCTGAGTGAAAATTATGACTACTCATTTACTGTGTCGCAGCGTTACCCACTTGCGCCACTTTTAAAGCCCAAGTTCTGTACTTTCATCGTTCCACCCGAACACGACGTAAATCCTATTACGCTCCCGTGTCCGCGTTTAAGTGCGGGCCCGGGGGCCGCGTTCGATGCGCAGTGTGTGCGACCTTTGATGACTTCTTACATCGCGCGCCGTCGTCACGGTAAATGAAGAAACCATTTACTTTAGCTATGCAGCGCGCAGTCCGTGAGAAATTGGAACGAGGTGATATACGTGTTCCGACGCCGTCAGTGTACGAAAGAATGCGTATTTTCGAGATAGCGATGTTAGTTGGTTAACCACCCGCGCGGAAAAGTTCTATATAGTTTTACACAAACTACACGTCCATATATGGATTTGATCCTACTCGGAAAAAAATGATTTTATTGTCTCAGCAAAACTAGGTTTTACTGGGAAAATTTTGTTGTCATAACAGTACCTAATATTATCCGTGGCAGCAAACGATATATCCAATAATGTAGCTGCAATCACAGTGACATTTTTTTTGGTAAAAATATTTGCTATCCCAGCATATATTTTTACTCTATTGTTGGACATATCTTTTGCTGCCACGGATAATATTTTTGTCTTGATAGCAAGAAATTCTTAGAAAAACCTAATTTTGTTAAAATTGCAAAATCATTTTTTCCCGCGTAGGTACATGTGATTATATGTGATTTTTACATAAACTATATGTGGACTATATATGGATTTTTTGAATTTTTGTACAATCCATATACAGAGTGTACTGGTAAAGAGGGCTGAAACAGGAAAAGCCTAGTTCTGTTTAGAGTTTATATGTCGTAGGGAAATAGTCATTTCAAGCAAATAGCTTTTGTAGCGATTGTAACCTAACCTAATTTAACACATTAAAATATAAATAAGTTAGATTCGGTAAGATTATATTAGGTTAAGTTAGGCTAGAATCGGTGGAGCGAGCAAAGCGAGCGGAGTCACAAAAGTTATTTGCCTAGGCAAAAGCTTTTTGCCTGAAATGACCATTTGCCTGCGACATACATATACATTGACTAATGGTATGACTTCCTATAATCCCCTCACTTTGATAAAGAGTTGACAGCCGAGTGGGTTCCAAGGAACGGAGATCGTAGGAAGTCATGTCGTTGATCAGTGTAATAACTCTAAACAGAACTAGGTACTTCCTGTTTCAGCTCTCTTAGCCATTACACCCCGCATAGTCCATATATGGTTTTTATAGAAACATGTTCTAACTCATGTACTAAGTAACTAACTACTAAGTCGTAAATGTAACTTTTCCGCCTGGGAATTTCAGATAGGAAAGGTTTCGCCGTAAAGAATTCGACTCTTTGATACAATTAGCATACATCACGGTAAAAAGTGCCGTTAACCATATGAGGCTAAACTTACTCGCCAGAAAAGGAACTTCAATCACTGCTATCTCATTATTTATGAACTTTTGGCATACATCGATATAAGACTTTGTTACAGATGACAAATGTCATCTTCAAACAAGTAGTTCATAAGTATAAGCCAAAAGCTCATAGATAATGAGATAAACAGTGGTTAAAGTTTTTTCCGGATGAGTAATTTAGCCTCATATGATACTATGATATGTACTACATTTAGTGTCAGTCAGTTTTGTGCCATTGTTATCTAACACCAGTAGTGATCTACATACCTATATAGGTCCACACCTCAACATTTTGTACAGTGTACATTTTATTTACACTGTATTAGTGTCATCTGGAATGTGGCGCTTACGACGACTTTTGCCCCACGTTAATTTGCGTTCATGAGGCGCACCGCGGTCCCGAAGGAAGGTTATCCCGGGGGTCGGGCAAGTCGATATTAACGCGAGCGTCAAATTCCCGGTTAAAGGTAGCCGATGTCGAGCTCAAAGTGCTCACGGCGAACGCTAGGCGCAAGAGAACATCGACGAATAAATATTTGCCATTCGCCAATCCGCGGTACGTAGGGTTGATTAAATTCCGCGCGAGTTCGGCTCTCGTCGTCCCGACAGAATCAACCGTCGGTTTAAAATTCGCCCGGTTTCCGTCGCGCCACCAAATTGCCCCTCCACCGAGGGGAGCACCCCCCCCCCTCTGCGCTCTCCCTTCAATCTTCCGCAAATAAAGATATTGCGCGTTATACACACGCCACAGAAGCGGAAGCAATATATGCATACCGAATAGTCCGGGCCTCCCGCAAAACGCTTTTTATCTACCGCTGCGTCAGCGTGCAATCTCTTCCTTTTTCACCGGGGTAGCCCGCAAGTATACTTACCCATATACGCCCCCGGGCATTTGTAGATTTCCAACGTAAGGGAATAAGGGAGAAAAAGGTTCGAACGCACGTCACGCCGCCGCGGGACCCCCGCGCCCGGGCGAGACCTCCGCGGACTACGACAATAAACTCACCCCATAAAGTTCGCCGCCCTTATCGCGGAGCTTCCTGTTTCGAGTGCTTCGGCATAACGGCGTTGCCGTTCCCTATCACAGCCATATCGATCATTGAATCGCGATGAAACTCGATCGCTGTATATTGCAATGTCAATCCGGCCTCTTAAATAAGCAGCCGCGCGGTTACGGAGAGGGCCCATCCTTCATTGTCGAGCGTGACAGGAAGAGTCGGGGAGCGGGCGCGGCGGGATCGAATGCGAACGGGGGTCGCGAGCTTTCTGAACGTTTTATAGAGTTCATTTCGTAACGTAATTATACGAGGCTTTTTCAACGGAGTCGCGTCGTCTTACTGCCTACAGAGGCAAAACTTCAGTCGAGCGAGTGCACCAAGCTTTATATAATACAACATATCGCTGGTTCTCCGGAATAGTGACACAACTCAAAAATCGTACATTTTCAGGAGAGCGAATTAAAGTTTTCTTACAATAGATATACATTAATATTATGAACCAATATTTGTTTACTAGTTTCACTATTAGTAAATCTCATTATAGCTTTATATTACATTCTTTATTTAAGTAAAAAAAACTATCATTTTTACATCGAATTCTAGATTAATCTAAAAATTTCTATCTTGTGAGTTGTGTCATTATTCCGGAGAACCAGCGATATATGGAGATGTGTACTTGGGTCTACAGGATTCATCGGCTCACGTAGGTACCTATAATGTGTACGTACAGCGGAAATGTATGAGAAACTCGGTGCCAGAAAATGAATCTTTCCGTATCTGTGTCTTGTCGAACACCTACATATCTGAACGCTCCTCTTTGACGCTCGGCGTCGCGGAACGAGGGGGTGTAGATATTTGTAATATGTCGGGTAGGCGATATGCGTCGATTGTGACATCTAGGATTGGTGCTCGCTTGTATACTCATCCGCGCACGGGTGAGTGGAGCTCCTTTGACTCGAAATCAAATATGAAATTGAAGAATGTATTGCAATTTTACGATGTCGAAACGATTGGCCGTCTGTCTGTATATACTAGAAGACTTTTTCGTTTCTTACCTTACGTGTCACCGTCGCTACGCGTATTAAAATAGGTACACTCTCTCTCTGAGAAAAAAATATGGTAGATTTGACTAAATTAGCGGTCACGGGTGGAGGAACGCAGATCAAGTTACTTGAACTAATAATTTGCTAGACTTCACTGCAACATTTTTTCGTCGGATAATTTTTAATCACTACAACCAAATTATTGTATTCAAGTAACTTGATCGGCATTCCTCCGCCCGTGACCGCCAGTTTAGTCAAATCTACTATTGTCTTTCTCTGTGTAAATATGTGATATTTCGAATTTTATTTTGGTAGTGAAAAACCAATTCTTCGTTAATTTTCATTTTCTATTTCTGAGTTTTCAATTAATTTTACTTTCATTTAAATGCATTCAACCCTCTCGGAGCCACCCTCGATATGCGGCAACGTATATAGGTATGTAATAGTAGGCCCTTGTCTTTAAGGATTGATCGGTATATAAGGGGACTATACCGCAAAGCGCAGACGGCTATTAGCGGGTTAAAATTATGCGCAGCTGTTGATTATAATTGACTCCTCAGAGTCTTATATAATTGATTAAAGTTTGGAAGGAAAATTACAGATGGTAAGAAGTATATACCTAGGTACGGCTTTATTGATATTGACAGGGGTTGGATTAGGAATACCGCTTTAAACTTGCGCAACGAAATTTAAACGCGCGTAGGTGTATCGACCCTCGTAGGACATATTAATTGATGAAAATCGAGCATGACGGGATCTCGTTTGTCGTTTATAATGAAGCCACTTTTCGTTCCCCAGGTACTATAGTTTGTCGGGAATAATTTTAAATTTGATTTATAAACGCGAGGCCCGCGGTCGTGACGGGGAGGCCGGGCGGACGTTAATGAAGTTTCGCCAAAGCTTTCGATCCTGCGTCCACTGCTCTCCCGTTACGTTTAATGTAGATGTTAGGGTCCGCATTCGTGATCGAGTCTAAAATCTTAAAGAGTTTTAAGGAGCAGTAGAAAAATATAGACCCGAAGGGATAGAAAGCATAAAAGTACGAGATTTCTGTATACGGGAAAAAAATGATGTAAACAGTACCTACACCAATTGCTGCAAATTATAATACAGTTTACGCTTACTAGTGGGTGATATATATAGATATTTTATATACAGGGTGTAATGGCCAAGAGGGCTGAAACAGGAGGAGTCTAAATTTGTTCAATGTTTATTTACTAATCAATGATATGACTTCCTATGATCTCTTTACTTTGACAAAGCATTGGCAGCCGAGTGGGTTCAGAGGAACATGAATCATCATAGGAAGTCATGTCATTATTCAGTGTACGAGCTCTGAATAAAATTAGGCTCCACCTGTTTCAGCCCTCTTAGCCATTACACCCTGTATATGATGCATATAGATGAGTATTACCTGCCTATGAAGAAAGTTTACTTTTTGAAATAATGCCATGGTTACGTACCACAGAATAGAAATTTACGGTTTCATGACACATGAAAGAAAGTGGCGTGTTTGCGTGTCTGTTAAGCCTTGTACGCACTGCGCGTTCCAGCGTACGCGAGCCTTTGCACACAAGTACACGTCCCTTCGTCGCGACGACCCGCAGCCAGTCGGTATTTGACGCACATCAAAGGGAAGTGTACTGGTGTGCGAAGGCTCGCGTACACTGGAACGCACAGGGCGTACAAGCTTAATACGAGTTGTAAGCAGTGTCTTTACAGAGTAGCAGCACTCAGGGCTCATTTACTGATGCAGCGGTCAATAAACGTCGTAGCGGTATGTCATAGAAAACAAATGCGCTCACTTTCTTTCATATGTCATGAAAAATTGTGTACGCGCCAAAGACAGTTTGGCGTTTGCAAATCGGCGAAGAGTAGCAGCGCTCGCAATCGATTCAGATTCGACTCAGCTCGGCTTCACCTCGTCTTTGCTTCATGGCTTGCTCGCTGCTCGCTACTCTTCGCTCTCAATACAAACACCAGCTTACCGCCTTTGGCGCATAAATAACTATTGATGTTCTTACAGCCATATGTGTAAATGTCCATCAAACGCGTTCACGCTTTCACGTGCTCGAGTACAAAGCTTTTCTCTCACGTCGTACATATACAAATGTGTCGAAACATTCGTACGTTTCTTCACCAAGAAAATTTGGAACGCGGTATGGCGTACTATAGAAGTAAATAGAAGCGAACATTTGCCTTAATTGCTTCACCCTCAGTTTATCTCTCTGGTGCTCCGGCGATTTCTCGCGGTCGTGGATGCCGTAGAAAACGAGAAATGTGTATTCGCGTATACATCAGACTCCTCCACCACTTTCCCAACCGCGCTCACCGTTACTTCCCCGCAACAGCTGTTTACTCCTCGTCGACTTCCAGTTCTGCCTCACTCGGTTCTCCTCAAATTAAAGAATATTTTCATCCGTAAGACAATGAGGATTAAAGCACGCGAAAGAATGCAAAGTAAAAAATATATACACTTTCATATTTGTTCCGCGAGATGCGACTGTTCGACGAAATCGAGCTTTTCAAATAAGTAAAACGACTTTCCACATTCTATAGAGAGTCCGAGTATACAGAATGAGTTGCTTAAGATGGAGAATCGGTGTACGACCTAAAGTGACTTATATAGGACTATTCTATTGTTTTCTTGCTGCTTGATAAAAGTTCTCTTCATAAGGAATGTAACATTCCTCATCATAATGAGAAACTTGACCAATCAGGGAAAAAATAATAGAATATCTCGATGTTAGTCACTTCTGGCCACACATCAATCCTATCTTTTAGACAATTCACTCTGTATATGGAGAAACAGAGCAGCCTCGTATGCAATTTATTTGTCTCATGTGGGATAGTGTCAGACGACATACCTATATTGAAGCGAATGCCATGGATGTAATAATTATATCATATTTAAGTAACTTTAACTGACCAAAGCTGACATAAAACGCTCCCTCATCGAACAAAATTATTGACAACTAGCTTTTCGCCCGCGACTTTGTCCGCGTCGATCTCGAAATAAATAGAAATTCCCATACAAATCTTCATCTCCTATTATACCTCCTTAAGGAATAAATTTTCTAAATTCTGAAACACGTTTTTCTTAATTTCTAACCGAAAAGCCCAATACTAATTTTCATGGATCTAACTTCAAAAACGACGGATTTTTATACAAACTTACATCCCCTATTTTACCACTTAAGGGGAAGAATTTCGTAAAATCGTTTCGTTGTGGGTGCCACGTCACAAAAAAACCTACCGTCAAAATTTCATGTAGTACAGTGTTTTTGGTTCGGCGTTGATGAATCAGTCAGTCAGTCAGTTAGAACATATTTTTGTTTTATACGTGTAGTGATTCTGAGGATGCGGCTCATAGAACGATACATATACAAAACGTAGCACTTTGGAGACTATAGGCGATCAGACACTGCTGGTTATTTCTTGCGCCTCGATGATTGGTTGTGACGATATACAAACAGCGTCCACCAACCGTTTCAGGAGAAGATTCCTAGTGTCTGATCACCTGACTCAGGCATTAGGGATCTTCTTTCGAAGCGTTTGCCGGTTACTGCACTTCATCGCAGCCAATCGTACGGCGTCCTTGGACCAATAGCGTATGACCTACAGTCTACAAAGCTCTACGTAGCCTACCGTCCTACGATTCACATTCTGAGAATCACTTCTGTATAGATGGTGGCGCCACATGCAAATAGTGTGTTTCAGACTGTATGTATACCACTACCTTCGTCAGGACCATATGCAGTTCCTGAACCACTTATTGTTTTCAGTTCAAAAGGAGACGGTCGTTTCGCGAGTCTTCTGGTGAAGCACCGAAATCCAGCACCCACTCGCAACTGATTACAATCGCTGAAAAGCACAAACGGAAGTTATACACATACGACAACTTGCGAAAAGGTCGACGATCTCTGGCATCCGCGTTCTTTCGCAAATTCGTCCCAACTTCGCTCTTCTCTTCTCGTACATAATTGATTCGATGGTACAGGAGTCTCCGAGCTATTTTCCTTGGGTAGAATTTCATCGGAAGTTCTGTGCACAATACTCGTCGACCCCCTTTCCTCCGCGTACTTTCTGCTCCTATACACTGCATCTTCGACTATCGCATCTCGTTCCGCAATCGGCGTTCGAGTCCATTAGTTTATAGTGTACGTGTCCTCGCGAAAACCTTATTCCCGTCGTAACCATATTCGCCTCGGATAACGGCTTCCTAAACGAATGTAAATTAAATTCTAGTTGCTAGGCGTATCGCGATGCGGGAACAAATGGGGGAACGAAATGCTAATCCGGAAAATCCTTTCCAGTCCTCACAATCATTTTGCAGCTTCCTGGCCCCGCGCGGATTTTGTGCCTTGTCGGATTAGCGACACTGCATACTTTCAGCTCCGCGCGTTCTCTCCGTCGACGTGCCTCGCAGAGACTTCGTTACCCCGTCTAATTGGTATTAATCCGAGAACAACAAGTATATTTTGCTGAACTTTCCTGGCTACTCGAGTTACACGCGTTTTGTGGTCGATAAATGAAGCGTTACGTCGAGTAGATATAATTCCGACGTAGATGGGTGGATGAGTATGGGAAAGTGCAGAGTGTAACGGAACAAATGTTGATTCGTGATCTTTGGCTGCCTGCGGATGCTTATATGGTGAAAATGAATGAAAATGCGCAAATTATTTCTAAAAGTTTACCTTTAAACCATCAGTGAAGTAGGAAATAACACAGGACTACAGTGATTTTGTATCTCGAACCAGAGCAGGTGATTCTAATATCTATAGATTTATGTACGCTAAAAACGAATCTGACACTCACATTTACGTACCACGTCAGGATTTTGAAATACTTGAGGTTAAATATACGAAAACGGGCGATTTTTGCCATATTCACGGCTCTATTACAATGAAACAAAACAATGTTTCTTAATTGCACTTACAGAATTTGAAAGTATCGTTTTTTAATTTTCCAGTCCATTACTTAAGTGTTTGTAAACGATTGTATGAAGCTAAGTTTCAGTACGATAAGTCGATCGTGTAGGTCCACCGCGCCACGCGCCTAAGGCCGGGCGAACGTTGAGACGCAGTTCAGTGAGGTGACGCAGGGCGACCGTTGCCTCTATAAGACTTAGGTAAGTATCTATATCTAGAATAGAAAGAAAGTGTCGCTTCGAGTGCCACACTTCACTTACTAGCTTGTTACCTGAGTTTATAAAATCGTTTAGGAACAATCAAATCATTACTTGATTTAATGTATTGAAAAGTTCAAAAACAACATTTTGAAATGCTGCAAGTGCAATTAAGAAGAAATCTTTACTTTCATTGTAATGGAGCCATGAATATGGCCAAAATCGCCCATTCTCGTACATTTAAGCTCAAGTATTTTGAAGTCTTGAGGTGGTACGCAAATTTGAGAGTCAGTTCGTTTTTAGCGCACATCAATCTACAAGAATCACCTGGTCCGGTTTGAAATACAGAAAAAAAATTACTTTTGTGGGCCTGTGTTTTTTAGGGAATACCAATTCTATAAAAAAAATGGATGCCTTATTGCTAGGATGACTTAACCGATAGATTTGGACGTTATTTTTTCTTCAGTCCTACCCGGTAAATCAGAAATGACTTCTCCTCCATCTTCGTCTCGGCTGCTTCCGCCCATTTCATCGTAATAATCTCGCCAGGTGGAGTTGAAAGGGTCATTCATACCTCTTCGAACATCGAAAAACAAAATTTAGTGATGACCGTCTGATAACGACAAAGATGTTATATTCACGAGGGTTTGATAATACTTGCAATTAGATTTTTGAAAATATAAGATCGTCTTTTTCAAACATTTAATTGAATTAACGAGTCTTTGGTTTGTTTATATGAAAGCAAAATAAAAGTTCTTCAACTTGTCATTTGATAATGACAAAGATATATTCACAAGGGTTTGATAATGGTTGGAATTAAATTTTTTAAAATATGAGATCGTCTTTTTCAAACATTTAATTAAATTAGCAAGTATTTCGTTCATTTATACGAAAAGGTAGGAAATAAAATGAAAGTTCCTCAACTCAATCGTCAATGGAAAGAAATAGGATTGAAAATTTTAAGGGCAAATATCTATTTTTACTAACTTCACTCGTGGAGAAAGCTGATTACAAATATTCTGCTCGAAGAGTACAAATAAGTACTTTTCGATATGAATGAATTGATCAGATAATTTGATTTGAACTTAGGTATGCATTTCAAACTGCGATATCCCTTCTCGATTCATCCCCGTCCTGAAAATTGATCCTATACGCGATTGCATGAACAGCGGTATGGAGCTTCTTCAATTTCACGCGTAACGACCAAGGATATTCATAGTTCACCCTTCGATGCCCACCGCGTTGACGAAAACGAAATTTATAGCCGCGAACGAAATTAAGGAATTAGATCGAAGTTGCCGTAGCAGGTGAAGCTGACAAATTGGAGGGGCGAATCAATCACGCGGGATGAAACAAAAATACGCCAATTTCCTTCGGTATAAAGAGAGAAATTCCAATCGAAGTACCCGCTACCGTTCTTGATGTTATCGAAAATCGACCCACTCAATCTGGAATTCGTCTCCGCGCGCGCTGATTGTCAAGACGTATAATATCGCGAAACGGTGCCACTTTCAGCCCCTTCCTTCATTTTTACGAGAAATATTCATTTACTAATTACACGAGTAATTACTTAACTAATTATTTCATTAGGTAACGTCGAACAGCACGGTATACGGTGCCCGGTAATTTTTAGGATTCCTCCCAGCTCTCGAAATTAGTCGCTGTAAGAACCAACGAAACCACTGAAATACGTAATGCTTCCGGCAGTACGGATATTGAATACCTACGTTAATCACAGGTATACATTCGTAAAGCCGAGGACAAGTGCGGATGCGTTAATGGTGATATCAAATCTCGGTTCCCATCATCGTTTGGCGTGTGCTACACGCGATGGTGTCGAGGATTTGCCTGGAAACATCGAATACTATACACAAGCCCATAGCGCGTGCTCGGATGTCCCTGTCGCGTAGTAACTGCAACACATTTCATCGGATTACTGCCCTCCTTGATTCGTTAGGCATTTTGAAATACGAGTTACGATTCCTCGTTGGCTCGGCGAATGGTTAACAGTCAGATTTTGGGAAAGAAGAAATAAGATTCTTAGCTTTTATCTTCCAATCTCTTTCTCCGTATATAGTTGCCATCTACTGGACATCTGCCGCACCTATATAATAGTAAATTTAAAGCAATACAATATCGATGCAAATGGCGAGGTACTCTGTTTGAAATAATACAGAATTGCACTAAGATAAACCTCGGTTAGGCATCCACTCGTTTGCGATCAAAACTAAAGCACACCGGAGTTGAGGAAGTACGACGTTTCGAAAATCTAGTAAAGCTTGCGCTAAATTGAGCTTTCGAAACAAGTATACAGTTCCTCCGTGCTGTGTTTTAGTCCAGCTAAGCTTAAACGTAAACCTGAAATTAAACTAAACTTTGAAGGGACTGCATTTCTCGACATTTGCTTATCCAAAAGTGTCTCTTTGGTTGCTTGGGTTTAGGATGTCGTCAGTCCGGCTCGAGATGAGTTTCACAGCTCGATATATGACATCCTACACGTGGCCAGAGGCGGCGTGACAGTTAGAGATGTTATGAACTACTTATTCTCAAGAGCTTCAGTTTAGAATCTTCTGGATAAAAATGGTTTAGTTTTTTAAATCAAAATAAACTTTTGTCTAAATGATTTTGTTTCTCGCTTCGTTTAAAAGATAGCTTTGAGTGGGTTGAATTTTGGAGATCGATTTATTCAAATTATCTTATCAACGAAGCGCGATATAAGTAAAACTTTTAAATAAAAGTTTTTTGGTTTAAAAGACTAAATACCTAACCTTTGTATTAAAGCTTTAATTGCATCTCGCATCACTTAACACGTTCACTGCCGTCTCGGTCTATAAGACCGAGAAAAAACTTTCCGCGCACGCCGTCTCGGTCTACTAGACCGAGAATTTTACATTTTCACATAATTTAGTAAAGTATTTTTGCACATAATTTAGTAAAGAATAGGAATTTCGAAAAAATTCTTCCGTGAGTCGTTACTACACTTATAAACGTCTGTCTGCGCACTGGGTGTTAACCCGTTCGCTGCGGATGACCTTTCGTCTGTGCGGAAGGGATATTTTGTTAAAGCATTTAAATATTGGGGATGACGCTTTATGGCGTCATCCGCACATAGTGGGGAAGTACGTTGACGCCATTAGGCGTCATTCACAATGACGTGTGACAATGAAGTGATCCACGTTGTTTGGTGTTCGTTTTATGTAGCGCCTCATTTTCTACAGAGCATAAAAACTGTTAGTATCGTACGTCCTTTTCAGTTCTAAGATTACTCCCGGGCGTGGACGTGGCCCTCTCATTTCCGGTCTAGGATCGATCCATAAATCGTAACGCTTTTCGCGAGACGTGCCTTGCGAAGAAAGTTGTTATCGAAGCGCCAACGATAGTAGCCGGCCGTTATCCGGCTCTTTCGGAGGAGAAAAAAAACAGAGCGATGGCTCGCCGAGAATAATTTCCCGGACGTTCCCGGGCGAGGTCCCTTTATCTCCGGCCTTTTACTTCTGCCTCTCGAAAATCACATTAGGGTGTGCAAGAGTCGGGGCGGGGTTTTCGTCATAACAAACTTCATCCGTCGTGGAAAAGTTTTCGGGAAGATAATCGTCGTCTCGAGACAGGATAAATGCGAGGCGTGTGTCTCGTTTCGTCTTCCTGTTTATACACGGAGTGTTCTCGAATTGGGGTATATATTTTAAGGGTAGATATCCAGGCTACAGTTTTACAGGCGTCCCAGCGCTACTAGGCCGATACTTTTTATTAAATTGCCAATATTGACTCAGTACTGATAGTACTCTGAGTTATAGCTCTCTGAGACATAGTACTCTGAGATAGAGAGCTAGATAGGATCGATAACCTCGAGACAAATGAAGAGTGTAACTTTTAATTAGTCTGAGTGCCAAAAAGCTAAAGTGGAGAAAATCGACAAAAGCAGGCAGATGCTTCAAAGGAATATAGTGGAGCATGTCTTGCAGATTTTGGAGTTTTAAGCCTCTATGTATGCTTTTGCACATAGACCATTTTCAGATGCATTTGGATTTGCACTTACGACCGTTCTTAAGCAAAATATATATTTTTGCAAATATGGCACATAGACTAATTAGAAGTTACACTCTTCAATTATGACTGCCAATATCGCAGATCAGTGTCTCTTATCAGTTCTGAGAAGAGATGATCATCTGAATACTCGTACGTGGAAAAAAAAATTCGCAGTGACAGCAAAAATGTTTACTAACTACTGTAAAACTGAATTATTATACTTTGAAATTACGTAACAAGGTATTTTTGCAGAAACTTTATAAGACAGCGTAGCACATTTGCTGAATTAATTGTAACAGCAAACAATTTTTTTGTCGTACTAACCAATAAATTTGACTTCGTGTTGCAAACAATATTTGTTCTTAACAATGTTCATAGTAGTAGTGAAAAATTGTACCAGTAGTAGAAAATCTGAATTACTTTGAAATGACGTAACAAAACTTTTTACGCTGAACTTTCACTCTGAACCTGTAAATCATATTTACTGCTGCTGTTATTAATATTATTACGGTAGCTTTTTTTTAACAGTTGTATAATTTATTGAAGTAGCAAAAATTGTACTCAAGGCTGTAATCATTTTTACTAGCAATCGCAATTCTATACAACTGTTTTATTTTCGTTAAAACAGTTACATTGTTTCTGTTGTTTCTGCAAATTTATTTGCTTATAGGGTGACTTCGCCGGTTAGCCGACCGCACCTTGCTTTCGACCAGATTTAAAAACGAGAATATCAGCGCATTTTAGATATTTTTGACTACGCCACTGCATAAATCTACCACTTAACTACACTTACAAGAAGTGGCACCCCTCTGCGATTTAAAACTAACCTTAGGAAATGGGTGGCCGAGAATGGGGAAAAACAGCATTTTTTATGATATACATATTTTTTTAATTTTCAGAAAGATTTAGATATATTTTTAACATTTAGACCAATTCTATAGTTCCTGTGAATTCGATATGTAAATGTTTTAGGTTAAAGAGCTGCGTATATGTTGGACTTGCGCATTGATGAAAACCAAACTAATGTAATCTGGTCGAAAACCGGCGAAGTCACCCTATAGGAAGTATTTTTACTAAAATAATTTTTGCTAAAGCTACAGCTACATTAGCTACATCTACAAAAATACTTGCTGTGTCATAGCATTTATTTTTACAATTATTACAACAAAAATTTGTCAGCAAATTTTAACTTTGCTGGGAGTGTAAACTATTTTTTTCTCTGTATTGCCCGCGTAAAAAAATTATAGCTAAAGAGTATGGTGGAAGTCTGGGAAGAGTTGAATCAAAAAAGTATGGCTACGGATCGTATCCCAAACTTTCAGCCAGTAAACGATGCGCTCTTCAATTAGAGTTCAGTTGTTTGTACGAGATTATGTTGTAATCGATGTCTCTTCTCGTCAGTTGATATTATATCAATCGATTATTTTATTAAACTCTCAAATTATTACTAATGAATTATATTTTTGTACCGAACAAGCCATTATAATTTTATAATGAACTCGTACAACAAAATTGAATCAAAAAGGTACATGTAAGTCGAGTAAGTTTTATTTTTCAGCCAATACGAGAAAATTGTCTGACTGAAAATTTGGGATACGATCTGTAGCTATAATTTTGTGGTTCAACTTTACCAGACTTCCGCCATACTTTAGCCATACTTTTTTTTTCTACAAGGGTTCACTCTCTATCCACTAATAATTAGCAATAAATATTAGTACTGGCGCAGTGTTAGAAACAAGGGGAGATGTTTCATCGTGTATAATAATTTGATTAGTCGATATCACGATTCAATTACTCTCAAGCTAACCTATTTAAACTCCCCCCCCCCCTTAAACTTTAAGAGAACAGTATAGAAAAAGACGACTACAGAATTTTACATCAACGTAAAATTACATCGTGATTTTATAATCAAAACGCAAAGTGAATCTGAACGTTAAACACAAACGATACAAAGAAACCTTCTTTTTCACTGAAAGCCCGAAAGGACAAAAATATCTTGATAAAAATATAGACATTTCTAGAACACCTCTAAAAGAATTAATCGCCAGTTCCACTCCGAGCGTTCCATTAGCCTCTGCCCTTCTCGCTGCGCTATATCGAGACGCGGACGACCAAAATCGCGCGTCAAGCGGTAGCGCGCCGCTCCGTACTCTCAACCTTTATCGGCTATCGGGTCAGACGGTCGTACGTACCTATACCTTCCCGCGCCGACTTGCAGAAATCTGAAATGACGGGAGTCACAGTGATCATATAAATGATGCACGTAGTTGGCGGCGGCGGCGGTGGCGGCGAACGCAGCAGAGCGCTACTGGCACGAGGGCAGTGACAGTAGGAGGGGGGCGGGAAGGCGCAGTCTCGGTCGGCGCGCCGGGCATTCGCATCCGCGAGCCGCGTGCTCGTTGCTCAGTTTCGGTCCAGAGCCAAGCGCGTTTCCTCGCGGCGAAACGACGCTGCTGTAACGCCGGCGGGATTCAGGGATTCAAAGGGGACCGTATCGCCGTTCGAGTCCGGCCACCCTGATGCGTCGTCACTTTCGCTGTGACGTTTCGTTTGAAATATTCGCGTCGGTCGACGTCCTGTCCGCCGCGCTGACGTCTCGCCGGGCGCTCGACCGCCACTCCCACTCGCTATCGCTGTCAGCCCGCTGATCGGTTGCCGACGATGCTTTTCGCGCGTTCCATCGTCACGGTCGAGCTCGAGTCGACGCGGATAATCGCCGCGGTCCGGAGGGTCGCGAAGTGATTCGTTCTCGCGCTAAACGAGGTGAAACAGGGAGTATAGATTCGAAGCTGTCGAACTCCGCGTGCCTATATATCCACGCGCGATAATATCGGCTCGTCCGTCTCCTTTCGCGTCGCGGAATCAATCGATCGTCGTTCCTCGAACAAATCGTCCCGTTAACGACCCGCCTCGCGGGAAACTTTCTTCGCTCGCTCCGCGCGGGCATTTCGCGTATATCTTCGGGGGTTCCCCGAGAATTCGTGGAGGAAGTTATCGACGTGTGGAATTGCCGCGGATTCGAGAGAATCCACGTCTTTTTTTCTTCGATACCGGCGGATATCGAGAGTTCGGGCCGAGTACAGGGTTGGAGTTGCGTCGTATCCACGAGCGCGTGGTACATACTTACTCCCAGGAATCGAAGGCATTTCGAACGACGGTCTAGATACGTCCGCGCGAGCGGCGGCACCTTGTGAACGCGACAAGGCGGGGGGTGCTCCGATAAATTCGATAAGCGGCTCTTTACTTTCCTCGTGCACGGATCCGGCTCGCGCGGCGATCGGTTTGCGATTAGCGCTCCTCGCGGTGCCGAGCGACGCGCGGCTCGCCGTGTGATACGTGACGTCGCACTAGCACGCGAGTACATGTGAGAGTGGGGTACAGTTCTGTGGAGGACATTCGTCGGGGAAAACGGAGCGCCGCTACGATGCTGCTTCACACTTTTTGGTGGCTCGTCTGCGTCTCCTCCTCTGTGACACTCGGAGCGCTTCGGGCGAAGGAGCTGGTGGACGGGAAAGGTAGGCTGGATACTCGCTGTGCTTATTCTCTCGAGCACATATCGACGCTTGCAAATAAGAACATCTCGTATCTCAATAATGGCAGTTTTTCAGAAAGTAAATTTAAAGTCGATAATATTTATGCCAAATTTCCATATAAATTAGATACGATTAAACTACTTTAAAAAATCCACATATTTGAAAAATAATTTAGAAATCGTGGTTTTAATTGAAAGAGGAGAACTGGTTATATTGAAAAGTGATATTAACTCATTTTGCCTAAAACTTGAGATACGATGTTCTTATTTGCCAGCGTCGATATGTATCACGCGTGAACAGATGTACTGAGAGAAATAATAGTAGCTAGGTATCAAACAAATATTTCTTAAACCGAGAATACATGATCTTACAAATCTTACAAATTCTTGTTCGAAGAAAGTACACGGAAAAATAAATTTTGCACAAATTCTGACATTTCATATAGCAGAAGTTGTTCTTGAGGAGCGACATAGCACAGAGTACCGTTGTACATTGTAAATACCCATCTTTCATTGCAAGAACTACAATTCAATGTAGCACTCATATGCACCGAGAAAAAAATTTGCTTGACTGAAATAAACGTGTTTTTGGATAGTCTAAGAGCACATTTATTCGGTTCGAATAAATATGAATTTGATCGATATAGTATTCAATTAAGTCAATAATATCAATAATATTTATACCATGTGAGGCTAAACTTACTCGCCAGGGAAGAAACTTCAATCACTAATATCACCTATGAGCTTTTGGCTCATATTTGAATAATACTTTTTTGAAGATTACGTTCTTATCTGCAGTAAAGCCTTACATCGATATAGGCCAAAAAATCATAAGTAATGAGATAATAGTGATTGAACTTTATTCTCCGACAAATAAGTTTAACCTCACGTGGTATACGTTCAATCGATATTCATTCTAATCGACTAAATGTGTACTTATATGTAACGCATTATATTAGTGGTACTATTGGCTCTGGAATATCTTAAATGTTGTTGTTTGACATAGTAACAATCACAAAGTACAACGGTACTTTCTACTACGTTGCTCCCGCGGACAACTTCTGCTATGTGAAATATCACTAATTACTCTATTTATTGGGTACTTTGTACGAAATTCTTTTTTCCTGTGTATATTCTTGATTGAAGAATACCTTCATTATACGACGTGAAATTCTTTCTGCGCGAAAGAAATACAATTACTCATGACTATCAAATATTTTCTTGCACGAAAAAAACTGTTATTTGATTTTGGAATTATATCACGTTTTTGATTAAAGAAACGTTTTTGTTGGCACCAGCAATTATTTCTGTCTCTCAGTGTGGACGCGGAAAATTAAAAAACCGGTACGGTGTCACGCCGCCGCATCGGCGATGCTCCTTCGAGAGCGAGAGAGAGGAAGGGTCTGCATTCGCGCGCTACACTGATTGTGAGAGAAATAATTACTGGTGCCAAAAAAATGTTTTCTTCAGTGAAAAGCATGATGTAATCCCAGGATCAAATTATGATTTTTTTCGCGCGAGAAAATATTTTAAAGGCTCGCGAGTAATTGTTTTCTTCGCGCAGAAAGAATTTCTTCTTCCAACGCAAGTCGTCTTGAATCAAGAACATATATTCTTCGATCAAGAATCTGTATTCTTAACAATTTGTAAGATCATATGTTCTTGATTCAAGACATGTTTTTCGACACTAGCAATTATTTCTCTCGCAATCAGTGTAGAGTCTCGCGTATATTAGTATATATATAGGTGCTCATTTTTCAAGCTAGGAAGCTGCTGCATTCGTCGGTCGCGAAGCTATACGCTTCCTTTCGGAACGTGTCTCTGATAATGCGGAGAGTAACTCGTAAAAGATGCTCTCTCGTCCTTGAAGACGTGGTTAGGGTCGCCTCGTTTGCTACATTCCCTACGAAACTTTCCTAAATAATATTGTCCATCGAGATTAGTCGCGAATCATATTCGTAACGGAGAAGCTTTGTCGAATCGATCGACGCGGCCTGATAACGCCTGTGTAACACCCGCTGGCAGATTGAATTTTGTATTTTCCCACAGAGCGACGGTGGCTTAATTTTCGTGGAAATAATCGCGACGCGGTTAATTTGCATGGGAATTATTATATCGTCGTGTTTAAATCAACGCCTCGAGAGGCCCGAAAGATATTAATATTCGTGGTATACCAACGCGCGAAGTCTCCCAGTTGGGAAGGGCCCCGGCGTGCCATACTGATTGCTCATATTTAGGCTTGTTTGATCCGCTAATTAATCTGGATTATTAAAATCCAATTCCGTGCAGGAAACTTCGAATTAAAACTTTGCAGGGGAGAGATGACGTTTCTGTCTCTCTTTCCGTCTCGCTCACTCTCCCTATCGAAATATGTCTAACATTCGAGACGTGATGCGAGTGATGACAAAATATCGATTTCTACTAAATACATGCATATGGAGTAAAACTGGATATCTACACGGAAAGACTGATACCAATAAATTTACTGTATTTACAATAAAAGGGGTACACATAAGGGTTTTTAAATGTTTCTACCCTGCCGAAGAATACTTTTTCATTAGAGACTAATAAATTATAATATAAATCATCACGATTTAATGTTCTAAAAAGAGATATTACTGTATAATACTGTAAAAACATCCGAAAACCCCCAAGGGTACCTCTTGTATTGTAAATACAGTACAATTTATTGGTATCAGTATTTCCATGTAGAGAAAAGAGATCCGCATGTGTCGAATGCTACTTTCTTTTTGTAGAATAAAAAAGCATCTGGTATTTGTTAAGGATCCTGTCATAGTTAGTGAAGTTGCCACATATACTCTTACATGCAGAGTCTATGTGGATAATAAATATAAAATAGTGTTAGTGAGAATTTAGTTCCATTCTCATTTTCAAATAAAAATGATTTCACTGACGAGCTACAGTGTTTCTGGTAAAGGAGACTGTCAAATTGTTACACGTGGTTTCCGTTTTTCACGGTAAATTATTCTAGTTCAGTAATTAATGATTTGTTCATTTTAGGGAGTGCTGGAGGGGACTTTTCGTGAAGTTGTGTTTCAAGTAAAGAAATATTTATTAACAAATCTAAGACCAGGTGAAATATTCTTTACCTGGAAATGAGAACGGATCTGAAACTTAGGAAGAAGCACGGCGCCTTCCCTTTAGTACATCCAACTCAGACTAGGTCTTTCAATGAATAAAATGGAGACGAATCTTGGTATGCCAAAAAGATCCATTTTACTAAACAATGTAAGGAAATATACATTTATTCGTATCATCGATTTTATTCACTCGGCGTACTATTCAATTCGAAATGTTTCAATCACGTATATCGATCGCGTTATGAGCACGTGACGGAAGACCGTCTCCAGAAGAAATAATATACTGCAACCCCCGCCCCTAAAACTATGCCGGACTTCCCTGTTACTGCCGCCCGACTGCGACTAATGCCTTCCGGTGGGAGACTACGCATCCAAAGGGCGCAAAAATGCTCAGACGAGTGGACGCCAGGATTCGGAAACGCGTCTCGCTATTATTTCTTTCGAGTGCAACGGGTGAAAATCCCGACCGTCATTTTTCACCGCGCGATCTCACCCGTTCCGCCACCACTCGCCGCGCGTCTCCTGGGAGTCACGACGCTTCTGTACCCCCTTCGGGATTCTCACCCTCTTCACTTCCGAATTTTCAGAGCGTGCGGACGAAATCGCGGTGGAAACATATGACGAGTCTCGTGATAATTTTATACGGCAACGATGCGGTTAAGCTAAAGGTATTATTCATGCTGCGATTTAAATAACTACATACGACTATATAAACCACTACCATCATAATTATCTCTTTACTTTTTAAATGATCCATTCATTCAAATAGAGCATTAGAAAATACACCCATTTCACCAATGTTATACTAAAGAATATATGACACATAATGACACATAATATACAAAATAATTATGATCGAAGTGAAGAATAAAAATGTAATTGCATCCACTTGCATTATCAGGAGTCTGTGGATACGGATAATCGAGTTGAAATGATTCTTTGAGATGAGAAGGAAAAGTGATAGGAGGTCTGTCATCGCTATAAATTTTTTAGGGCCACTTGAAGGCCGAAGAAAAACCAGGGGTAGTTTGTACGCTTCGTTAACCTTTAGCTACCGTGGCTAGTGAGAGAACTAACTCACGTTTATGACCTTCCGCAATTTATGAGAAGAAGAAAACGAAAGGAAGCGTCTTAATACTGAGAGCGTCTTGCGAGCAGCACGAGTTTATGATTATGGGAGCATTTGAAGCTACGAGTAGTCCGTAAGATGTACTCATGGCAGAGAGTAACCAGTGAAGTCATCTTCGAAAATGAGAAAAGGAGAAGCGATGGGTTCGTTGGAATATCGAGAACGTTTCGAAAGCATTTTTACCGGAAATCGCGATCGACTTGATTTACACTTGATTAGCTTCCAGCAACAATAGCCAGTGCCGAATCCCGCTCATATTTGTGAGAGAGGGATCAGTTCGGAAGGACCATCGGAATGGCGAAAAGAAAATGCCAGAAGCGCAAAGCACACTGACCACCCGATCGCAAGTCTATACGATGTGAAGAAAATCCCGAGAACGCGGCGGAGAATACATAACGAAGTGAATGCGCGTTTCGAACTGCTCGCACAGCCCGCGTCATTTTTCATCAGGGCTTTGCCCGTTCTCTTATTCCTTGTCAACCGTCATCCACAACGTCTCCTGGGAGGACCTCCGCGATCCTCTGCCATTTTGACTAGATTCTTCTTCCCCTTGTATTGTTTATATCGTCATGAAAAATGCGCAGCAGTCGGTATCAATTAAATTGTGCGAGAGAGAATATCAAAGGGCTTCAATTTTGTAAAATCGACAGTTTCTCCGGAAGAAACTTTATGGTTTTTTATGATTTTGTTTACCAGATTCTTTCTTTTTCGTGTTGTTAATTTTAGAATCCTACAAAGGCCGTGCACGATCATGCGATAACTTTCACGTAAAATATATGTATATATGAAAGCAACGGACGATTTTTCATATAGTTATTAGACTGAAATAAAAAATCGTTTTAGTTGACTAAATTTTGTGATTACGACCAACTAAATATACGTTCAGTTATCCGAACACACAGATACGTAGTTAAAGTAATTAACATTTAGTTGAAGTTGTTTGTACAAATACTTAGCTGCTTCAACGAGATATTTGTTCAGACATCTGTATACTTAATTGGCCGCCCTTTACCTCAAAATTTAGTTAAATCAAATAATCTTTTTTCTCAGTGTACCTATTGGCTCTATGGATGACCATTACAACTATTCCTCGTAGCTATGTGTGTACTACATAGTATACATACCTACAAGTACAAGAAGTTTCACCAGACGACATAGAAAGCACGGGCAGAGTACATGTATACTACGACACATAGTTATGAGGAATAGTTGTGATGGTTATGCGTGGAGCTGATAACGTGGCTCTCTGTTGTACACATCCGATCCCTTCACCTCTACATTGAACCAATTGCACGCCTAATTCCACACTAAGTAGACAAATACATTTACACCGAGAAAACAGCCATCAGTCGTAACAAGCCAACGGATCAACGAGAAACCAATAAGAGAGTCCCGGCGAGCCACTTACAGGTACATGGACCAAATTGAGTGTCTGGCATGCCACAATAGTACGCCGGGGATGTTCGTGGGGACAACGAATATGTAACGCAGCTATCACATGGCTTCGTAACTGCTTGTACAAGCTCCCCGACCAAAGCTCATTACGCTATCTCATTTACTGCGACCCCGGAGGTATATTCTCATTATATACGTTGGTGTACATACGCGGAAAACTGTTGTCGCGCGGTAAAGCACGCGAGTGCATCGCGCGTACCATTGATAAGCATCTGGGTTCTGGGGTGGGCTTTGTACGATGGAAAACGGGGACGTCTCTGGTTAACCGAGAGAGAGAGTGGGGGGGGGGGATACCTGCAAATCAGCCTTGGAAAGCTGTGAAGAGGAGGCGAGTAGGGCAAAGGGAGAATTAATTGAGCTGATCCACTGAAAGGTCGGACAGACGCACCGCGTAATGGAGCTTTCGTTGTAACGGCCGCTCTACCAACGCCACTCTCTGTGTAGCCTTCGTGACCTCTAGTTTGTGGCCGTTAGGGGATGTAATTTTGCGAGTGTGTACGCGGTACAAGTGTAGGTATATATTGTACTTTGGGATATGACTACCAATGGCTCGGGGAAAAGGATATCTCCCGTGAAATTTACATTGGTCCTCGGTACTGAAATGATCTGAATATCCTGTAAATGAATAGAGCTCTTTTCGGGTTTTGTTCGAGTGGACAAACAGGGGAGCCAGAGTAAAATTGGATAGTCGAGCTGGCTCCTATCTTCTACTATGTATCGTGATAAGCAAAGGACCAAGTGCTCCGTTTTTGTAAATCGTTAGATTAAATTAATGTAAAAGTGTGTGCCATCAGAGTGCTTACACGGATGTATTAAGCAGAAAGAAATTCATTTTGAGCACTTATTACAATACTTTAATTATTTTCAGTTATTTTAATTTTTATTAAGTTATATTTCTTAGTTAAGTATACAAAATTGAGGAAGATTAACGAATAAGTAAGCAAGGAACGAGAAGATCTTCTGAAACATTGAAATTAACTTTTGGAAATTTTACGCGCCCTTTAGCTCGAAAACCTATTTAAATCAAATCTACTGTCATCCATGACAAACAAGAATTGTATTGATTCATTCAAAATGAAAATAATCAGGACGATCAAGTATTACGATTCATCCTATGCACCGGATAGCTCGTACAACATACATCATAGTAAGTTACTCGTAGTCGTGGCCGTGTGCCAATCGCAGTAGCCCCGAAGTACTTTCTATTGTCAGCACTGGAGAACAGTCGCTTCAACGGGCACGTGATCCATCTTACAGTGCTATAAATTCCAGGGCACCTAGTATAAGCAGAGTTACGATCACGATAACGGGGGCAAAGAGGATCTCGTGGAAATTATATTGGATCTCGGATGCTGAAATTATTCAAGGACCCCCTGTTAAGAGATAACTTTCCCGGCTTTCTATTTATGAAGCGTAGTTCAAAGGCGACTTTCAACATACCAAAGCGTATCGTCGCTCTGTATCTTGTCTAATTAGGATCGAGAGTTCAAGGAGGACGTAATGAGCGGAAGATGACGATTATAACTTTTACGCGTCAAAGAATTTTCAATTTGTTTTCACGATGGGTGAGAAACATCTGCGCACTTTGCATCTAAGATCTTATGGTCCGATTCGTTATTAAATTGGTAGCGTGCTTTGAATGTTTCGCTCTAGAATTAGTCACAGATGACGTAATTAAACATTAATTACTGCAAGGGCAATCGTGTATTTTGGCATGTATAATACGAGTATTATACAGAGTGAGTTGCCTAAGAGGGAAGACCGGTCTATGGCTTAAAGCGATTAATATCGGGCGATTCTATTTTTTTCCCGCTGTTTGATCAAGTTTCTCTTTATAACGAGCGTAACAGCCCTCATCATAAAGAAAAACTTGACCAAGCTAGGAGAAAGCAATGGAAAATATCCCGATATTAGTCGCTTTAGACCACACACCAATCCTACCCCTCATCTCTGTATATTTAGTTGGTCGCCCGAAAGTTTGAGTTTGCCAAATTTAGTAAAATCGAACGTTTTTTTCTCAGTATACCAACGATCGCGATGTCTCACCTTTAGACACCTCACCCTGTGTAACTTTCTGAAGTGGCAATTATTCATACTATACTACACGAAAAAAAAAATGATTTTGTAGTTCTAATAAAGCTAGGTCTTACTCAGAACTATTTGCAGTCATGATAAAAATATCCGTAGCAGCAAAAGATATATCCAATAGTAGAGAGTAAAAATATTTGCTGGTATAGGAAATATTAGATTGAGCAGTAACAGTATTGGTCAACGGAAACAAATAATTTTGCAGTTTTAGCAAAACCAGGATTTGTTGAAAACTTTTTGCTATCGTGACGAAAATATTATCTTTGGCAGCAAAACATACGCTTGATAATAACAAATGTAACTGCAATCACAGTGATGTTACATTTGCTATTATTGGACGTATGTTTTGCTGCGGCAGATAATAACGTAATTTCGTGACGATAGCAAAAAGTTATCAGCCAAACCTAGTTTTACTAAGCCTGCAAAATTATTTATTTCCATTTACCAATACTGTTACTACTAACGAGCCGTATCACAATGAATGGAATGCCATTGATTAGAGTTACTCATTACTTGAGTTCTATAGGTCTCGGACATTTGCCGAATGACTGGCTCGAACTACCCATCGGTTTCCAAGTTCTAACTGTCCGGTTTCCACAGAATTCGATTTTCGCGTTTCCGAATTACATAAGATATTCTACTGTTGGTATATACAGTGTGGAGCAGAGGAATCTGACGAATTTGAAAATTAAATAATACCCAAACCTTTAATTATTTATTAAGGGGGTTGGGGTTTTTCCATTAGCGCCAAAATCTTCTCAATTTCAATAGATATGGACATTTTGACAAATTCGTAGGGAAGTATAAACATTTCTTTTTCATTTATAATGTTTTAATAGACAAAAGTAACGTTTACTGAACAGTTATTATACAACAAAATAAATAATGCATCGGTCGGTCTCACCCTTACTGTCCGGGTGAGTCAGGCCACCTTGTCCAGATGAGTTTGACCACTAAAATAGGCAAGTACAAATAAATTTAAACGACTTATAACTGATATAAAGTTGAATAACTAGTAACAATAACTGAACTAATAATTGTAATATCATTTTAGGTGTTTTTTTTACGCCTATGGTAAATGTTAGGCATATTGATCTGAGAAATAGTATATTTTATTTATTATACAAATACTCTCTCCTGCTTGCCATAATTAGGTAAAATTAATATTTATTTTACGCCGGTATTTTTGCTTTCAAAAATTTGAGTGGTTGGTCTATCCTAAGTCAAAGTGGTCGGACTATCCCAAAATACTGGGAGAGATTGACCACCTTGTTCGTCTGACATCTTTTAGGTTATGTATAAGAAACTTAATGTAAAATGTAGCATAACATGCTCTGTACTCAATAAAACAGTATTTACTATAATAAACTTACCTGCTTGGAAGTGGTTATAAACACCGTTATATCGGAAAATTATGGGCACACTCGAAAACAATAAGTGACGAATAATTGTTGAAAATTAGTTTAGAACGCCGTGTCCACGAGGAACTATGTCAACAATGGCTACGCGCTAAATAGAAAAATACTGGCTTAGCCATTTGTTAGTTAGTTTCTGAATTATTGGCACTGGTCGCTCTATCCTGCTGGTCGAACCATCTCGGACTTACCCTATATATGATTATAAAGGTAGGTTCATGCCATTTTATTTTTTAAATAAAACTTCCATAAGATGAGCTCCCTCGTTTCTTATACAGTGTTTCAGTCTCCCTCGAAGATTTTCTGTTACTCTCTGAATCATTTCGTGAGGAATCGCTGCAATTTCATTTCTAATGTGTTGTTTTAATTCTTGAATACTGGCAGGACGAGGTGTATACATACCTAACAGCTAGCTTTTAAGGTAACACCATAACCAGTAATCGCAAAAAGTTAAATCAGGTGAACGGGCAGGTAATTACTAATATCGCCAATTCGTGAAATCAAATGCTGAGGAAACAGCAGCAGCGCAGCAGCAGTTGGCGCTCTCATCTTGGTTGGAGTTCTCATCTTATGGAAGTTTTATTTAAAAATAAAATGGCATGAACCTACCTTTATAATCATATATACCTAACCCTTAATAAATAATTAAAAGGTTAGGATATTATTTAATTTTCAAATTCGTCAGATTCCTCTGCCCCACCCTGTATATCAGCTGCAGGTGATGGGATTTTTATTTATAACTACAGTATATCTAAGGTACACTCTAAAATATTCAGTGTTTAGTATTTTACAATGAAACTAGTTTTGAGTTGACTTCTAAACTAAATTCAATAGACATACCTTTTAAAAGTATGTTTCTAATAATAAGCTAAATATAAGCTTCTCGCAAGTATTTTACATTCTCTAATTAGGATGAATACAGGTAATATGTCCAACTAAAGTTGGCTCTTCATTACCACCAGCAATCGTAATAGAGAGGGGTCAAGTTAAATTGTCATAAGAATCTCTATTATTAAAACGTCGTCACCCTTTAGCAAACTGGCAGGTGCTCGCACTTTCGCATGTTTTTTATTGGCGCGGAGCTCCTTTTTCCCTCTACTTGCGCGTCAACGGCACCTGTAGTTGGTAATATTTCCTATTGATCACAGCTTAAATATAGACCTGTTCATAAAGTATCGTCCCTTGAGTATATCCGAGTGCACTTTATTACTTATTTTTTGACGAAGAATTTATTATTACCAGATAATATAATAGGAAATCTTCGTACGAATTCTGACCTAACCTAGGATATGACTCATTTAAAAAATTGAATCCGATGATGAAATGAATGGTAGATTTGAAGAAAAATTTACGATAACATCTATTTTCACTTTATGAAGTACGTGTAACGAAAGAAAATCACGCAACAGTGCAATGTATGTCGAAATAGAATCGAAGCGATAATAGATCTCCGCTAATACGATAATCAAGATCTCTAATTAATTGCATTTCACGCTTAATCAATCGTACCGTGGATACTAACAAAGGACAATTCCAGTTTCGAGCTGGCAGATCTCGATGATTTTGTTTGCAAAGGCTTTATATGTATACTTCGAACTGTTGGAAACTGACTCAATGTGCAACAAATCTATTTACAACGAAATACCCTTAACTTTGCCTTTAACGTCTGCATAACAACACGCGTTTAGAATTTTTCCCCTCGAAACTCGGAGCTAATGGTACTCTTCGGTTAAAGTGGTCGACTTAGCTTCCGCCGATGCAAGCGGGTCGATGAAGCCGCTTATCAGATCGGATGATCGGCGAGACCGTGGGGGTGGGCGACGTGTGAAACCGGGAGAAAATAAGAAGTCCCCCCGTCGTCTCGCGAGCCCCATTTTCTCCCGTCCTTATCCGAGCCTCGGAACGTGATCGCCCGACGAAAAAATGTAGTTGTTCCAACCAAATTGTTGGGTTGAAGGTTAAATTTCAACAACCTAATCATTGTGTTTTGGCTGTATATATTTGGAATAACTAAATTTTTTCGTTTCATTCAATAAAATTCGTTTTGTTGGTAGATGTAGTCCATTAAACTTCATTGCGTTGTTAAATCGATCCGAGTTGGTTTGTTTCAACAAAAGTTTTTGCCTGACGAACGGTGAAAGTATAATGTTAACTACATTAAGAAAAAAATTGTCTCAATTAAATTTTGAAGTTATGGGCGGCCAACTAAATATATAGTTGTTCGAACAAACATTCAGTTGAAGCATCCAAGTATAGTATATCTAATTACCTCAACTAAATTTAGGTACTCTAACAACATATTTTTTGAGCTAATTTTTCAGAATGAGTTGCTTGAGAGGGAGGATCGATGTATACACTGTAAAAAATTGTATTTTTAATATACTTTTATATAAAGCTTTCTTCCAATACATGATTATGAAAATTAATATACGAGTACTTCAACATTCCAAAAATTAATATTCTTCCTTGTGAAATTGCCCTTATAAATTTCATAATGGAGTATATTAATTTTAATAAACATGCATTGGATAAAAGCTTTATATATGGTTGCATTGGTGGTTGCATTGAAAGCCCCTGTATACTCCGGTAGAGGGCTCAAACTAATTATGTCGTGCGCAGCGACTAATACTTCTTATATCACTCAACATTATTTACATTTCTCATTAAGATTCAGTCATTAAACTGCCATTTTCGGTTAATATAAGTCTGTCTATAACCTAAGAAAATGGAACGCGATAAGTTGTTTCTTTCGATGTGTACTTCTATACTACTTTGATTTTTTTTAAAGTGCTGCTGCATTTCATCAATTGCTTGTGCAAACTTATGCTGAATCTGCTCCATCGGAAACAGTATGTAGAGACTGGTTTCGTCGCTTCAAAAGTGGAAACTGTGATATTCACAATAAACAACGGCCAGGTCAAACAAAGAAGTTCGAAGATGAACAATTGCGAGCTCTATTGGAAGAAAAAAAAACCCTACTCAAATGCTCAAAAAATTGGCTCAACAGCTTGAAGTCGATACCAATTTATCATTTCATCTACATACCATAACATCTACATGCCATGAGAAAAATTGAAAAAGAAGGAAAGTAGAAGCTGCCACATGAATTGACCGAAAATGCCATTGCAAATCGCCTGAACATCTCGATTTCTTTGTTTGCAGAGCATAAAAAGAAAAGTTTTTTATGGCGTATCTCGTAACCGGTGATGAGAAATGGATCTATTTCGACAACCCGAAACGCAAAAAACCATGGGCTAATCCCGACCAACCATCAACGTCGATACCAAAATGAAACATCCACGGTCACAAAACAGTGCTTTCAATTTGGCGGGATATGGAAGGATTCGTTTATTATGAGCTGTTAAATCCGAATGCAACTATTACTGCCGAACGTTATCAACAACAATTGGAGCGTTTAAATGATAATTTGATGCAAAAACGACCATCAATTGCATGAAATCGCCGAAAAGTGATTCTTCTTCACGACAACGCTCGGCGTCATGTTGCTTGAGCCGTCAAAGAAACATTGATGGAGCTTGAATGAGAAGTTTTCCCGCACTCAGCGTATTCTCCAGATCTGGCCCCGAGTGATCATCATTTGTTTCGATTGATGCAATACGACTTGGAAGATACATACTTCCATAATTACCAAGAAGTCAAAAATTGGGTTACTGAGTGGATTAGCTCATAAAGTAGACGATTTTTTCGTCGCGAAATTCAACTTCTGCCGGAAAAGTGGGAAAAAGTTATAGCTTCCGAAGGGGTAAATACTTCGATTGAGGTATTGATACATTTTATTACGACATAATGTTTTTGAAACAATAAAAAACTGCGGTTTTCAATGCAACCCCCTAATATAATTGTTTTAAATTTAATATACTTACATTTTTTTACATTGCAGTCTAAAGTGTCCAATCTCAGGCTATTTCATTGTTTTCCTGCTCTTTAATCAAGTTTCTCATCATGACGAATGAGAAGCTTGACCAAGCAGGGAGAAAGCAATGGAGTATCCCGATATTAGTCGCTTTAGGCCACACACCAATCCTATCCCTCATCTCTGTATAATATTTAGTTGGTCGTCCGAAAGCTTGAGGTTGCCAAATTTAGTCAAATCGAACGTTTTTTTCTCAGTATACCAACGATCGCGATGCCCTAAGAGGGAAAAGAATGAAAAGTTGGCAGCCGACACGGAGGGTGAAGGGAGTCGCTCCTCCCGCGTGCTCCTATTACACGAGAGTTCGCCGAGAAAATAATACGATTTCTCGTTAGCGTGCCGAGCGGACGGATGGACTCGTTCGCGCGCGTGGCTCATTTTGAAAGCGATTCCGTCGGCGCGGGACGAATATACCAGTGACGAAGGAGCAAAAACCTCGACTGTGCGCCGGTCGGGAGAGTAAGAGAGGAGAATGCAAATTAGCCGGCGATTTCGAGGCGTGTAATTAAGACTTCTTGCTTCGCGCGCCGCGCTTTGGAAATCAGCCGCCGCGCGGCGGTGTGCGACTCTCGCGCGCTTCCTTCGCCAATATCGATCCGCGTGGAAAAAGGAGAGATAAGAGGAAAGAAAACGCGCGGCAGAACGGTGCGCGCCCGCCGGGGGGGGGGAGGACGGAAATAACTCTTCCATTCTTCTGCTCGGATTTCCACCTCCGGAATTCCCCGCGTCCTCCCTCCCACTCCCCCGTTCGGCCGCTCGAGCACCTCTTCGCGGACAATCGCGCGCGACACGAGTGCCACGATAATTCTATATAACGCGAATTTCGGCCGGTACCATCCCGGGCAGACGGTACGTTCGCGCGGTCCCTCTCGGGCGGAGGAGCCGTCCTCGCCGTTAAAATCACATCCATAAATCACCGGACCGTCATTTCCGAAGGACGTCGCGTCGGCGCTGACCGTAAATTGCATTTCTACGGGGAAATGTGACCGTCGTCTTTCGATTAAAAGTAAAAGAATCGGCTGCGGTGAGCGCGTGCGTTGGGCGAGGGTAGCCGGTGGTGGGAGGCGAGGATGGGGTGGACGCGCGCCGGGGGAATAACGATAGTGCCTCGGAAAAGGGGAAACCTCATGTCTTCGCCTCCTACATCGAGTTCCACGCTTTTCTTTCCTTTCGCGCATTCATTTTCGCCTTCTTTCTCCCCGTTCCGCTATACGGATTTCTTCTTTACGACGGGCACCCAGTCGCCGTCAAAGGGCCACTGTCATTACTGCCTCTGCGAAGAACGGCAACGGCAGCGCGGTTGCTGCGCGAAAAGGGGATGACGATTGCGAGCTACGCGATACTTCAGACCCGTGACCACCGCCTGTGCGGCGCGTCTCGAAGATAACGGCGATATAGACGCTCTTTGGCTCCGCGAGCGAGTATCTTATTCAGCGGATGAGGCGGAAGCTTCGGAGTTTCGCATTGCATATGCGCTTCCGCGCATGGGTGCATCCGAGTCGTAGATTTTGATGGGATCTGGTGGATCTGAGCTGCTCGGATTGAACGTCGAGTCGACGCGGTTATTTTTCTTCTCGATGTCGCGATTTGTATCGAGTAAGGAGTTATCGATTGCATCGAAAAATCTTTTATCGGAAAAATGGTATTAATAATCGAGATATTCGACAAATTTTTATATAAAATTCATCCTCGAGGCGGTTCGATATGTTTTGCTTCTCGTATAGCAAAGGTCCACTCGTTCTCTCGATGTTGCTGCCATTCCGTCTCCTCTTCGTCCGATTGGATCAGAATCCGTGGCTTTCCCAGCTTCGCGAGTGCGAATCCACAACGGGCATCGTAACCGTCGGAGCTATAGCTAACGAGATTGGATGGATTTGGATCGGGAGAAACCCCGTTGCAAGGGTTGCGAACGTTCATCGATTTTTACTCCCCGCTACGCCAGCCCGGGTTTCTGGTACACTGCAAACTGATGGCTTTAATTACCACGGCGTTTTCTACTAAAGGGCCAATTTAGTCGTCTGGCAAAGCTCGCGAGGCAACTAACAGGCAGCTCGCGTAAATAAAAATAAAATAAATGCCGTGTCCTACTCGCAACAAACCGCGCGCGGCCTTACCCTCAAGTATTTGCGAACAGTGTTTTCCTTTCGTTTTTCACCACAGGTTTCTATCCTTGTTTTTGTTGCTTCAATAATCCTGATGCGCTATCTCCACCGCGCACCTATCCACAGCTTGCGCAAGGCGTGGTCTATTGCGTATCTCCACGGAAGTGAAAATAGGAGAAACGATTATGTAGGTATAGCGTTCAACTAATCAATCGACGAATTAGTGACGAGATTCTCTTGGGTGCAGGTTTCACGTGAAATGCTGTCAATAATATTTTAGTGTTAACTATATGTTTTTTGAATCGATGCGGGAGGATGGATCGGAAAAACTGTAACGTCATTTTACACGGCTGTGAAATTGATGCTGAATTGAAGAGTGATAGCATGACTTTTATCGCGTAGAAAAAAAAAACATAAAAAATAGTAGATTTGACTTAATTGGTGGTCACGGGCGGGATAACCTCGATCTGGTTACTTGATTAAATAATTTGGCTGTAATGATTGAAAACTATCTGACAGAAACAAGCTGTAGTCAAGTCTAGCAAATTATTAGTTCAAGTAACTTGATCTGCGTTCCCCCGTCCGCTAATTTAATCAAATCTACCATACAATAGGTACATCCAGTCCATTTCATTTCAACTTTCGGATTTTAATATTGCTATACAAACAAATATATTATTATTATTAGATTCAATAGAATAAGAGATTATATACGTATTTTTTTTGTATATATTTAATTAAAAAGAGACTAATGTTTAACGGTGAAATTATATTTTTTCCTCTGTCAAATCATATAAAGTTTTAATTAATGCGCGTACGTTGCATTCTTTCGCGGATCGAGTCCTCTTAACCTCGTTTCATTGAAAAGTTATAATGATGAGTATAGTAGAACGTATTTTATGCCTTGTTACGTCACACGCCAGCCTTGCTTCGCAGGAGCTCTGCGCGCGACGTCCCACAGGACTCGCGGTGAAAGGCCTATACAGTTGGAAATTGTATATTGGAAGCAGTCAATCTATTTTTATGTGTTAAAATCGACTGATCCCGAGTAGAAACTGCTTGATCGGACCCCTACAGGGCATGTTACACATTTTTTATTTGGCTCAGTATAAGCACTATCAAGGCTTTCACATCAGAATTATTGTGTCGGTAGCCTGTCTTTCAGGCGGTCTTTATTTACTTTTAAAAAATGACAAAATAAATAGAATAGTATCCAGTCCACAGTATTGTTTTTAGTAGTTGAATAAATTTACGTATGTAAAAATTGTGGCTGATTAACTAGTAGATAATAATTAAACGTTTGATTAATTGATAATTTCTGTGAATCTATTTATGTATTATAATTAATATTATAAAATAAGTTGAATACAATATTGATTGTAATACATAAATAGATTCACAGAAATTATCAATTAATCAAACGCTTAATTATTACTAGTTAACCAAACATAATTTTTACGTACGTAAATTTATTCAACTACTAAAAATAATACTGTGGACTTATCAACCGTGATGCCTTCGGATGTAGCGCTGTTAGCGACTGTCTCGCTAGAAGTCTGGAATCGAACTCTCGCATCGTGCGCCTTCCTGACCGGGACCTACTCGTAGGTAGCGATGGTAAACGGGACTTCTGGAAATGCCCGAATAGAAATAGGTAGGTACAAAGTACTCGGGCATTCCGGAAGCACTGACTCGTCATGCACCTTCCTAGCCGAGGCGCAATATCTCCCTCCTTGGGCCTGTTGTGGTTAATATAATGTTGCATCGTTCACGAACGCTAGTCATTCCGTTAAAAAATGGCAACTATGCTAAACCCCGCCAATTTTTCGAACCATCCGATTGGCAACGAAGAGATTCGAAAGCGATCAAATAAAAAGTCACCGCTGCAGTGGACTAAAATTTCGTCTGCTGCGCATGTATACTTCTCCAACATGGGATAATTTTTATCCTTCCGTGGGATAAAAATACGTCCGCTTTGAGTCGAATTTTTAATTTAGGGACATCTGGTATATTTCTCCATCATCATCATAAAGTTATCAGTCCTAAGACTGGTTTGATACCATTCTCCATCTTTTCCTGTCCTCCGCTAGTCTTTTCATTTCCCTGTATTTCGAACAACCTACGTCCTTAATGATTTGCGAAATGTAGTCTAACCGCGGCCTACCTACCTCCAACATGGTATAATTTGTATCCTTCCGTGGGATACCTAAAAATACGGTCGCTTTGAGTCGAATTTTTAATTTAGATCAAAAATGATCCTTCCAGGATTTAAAATTTAACCTTCCTTACATTATTTTTTATACTTCATAGGATAATTTTTTATCTATTTTACCTTTCGTACTCAGATTATCCTTCTAACAGAATAATTTCTATTCTTTTTTTTTTCAACGTGGTAGAGATAAACGTGAAATATGAGATAAAGAGGATATGAGATTCCGAATTTTTGGCCAAAGGAAATAAAAGTGAACTCGAACCTTACCCATAAGAACGACCTACTTATTCAGATACGCCATTGATGGGGTCAAATTCTCCTTTACGCACCCTTCCCGACATTCGCTACGCACATTCTCGCTCGATTTCGGAAAAACTGCTCGATAAAATGCTCGTTTATCGGTCATTCGTCCGTCGCGATGGAGCTCAGTCATTTTCACGGATCACCACTGCGTGGACGTAGCGAATCGGAAATCGGTAGAATGTTAGCGAACGCTGGACCGAGCATATGTAAATTTCGACGGAAAGCTCCATCCGTCCGTAACGCGCGAACTCATCCTCCCGCTATATACTCGTATTCACCGGACTCATTCCTCTTTCCGTCTCTTCTCGGCATCCTTTGCACAGTTCTCCCTTTCCTTCCCGAATAATTTGCGTCGCGCTCGCAAAGCGTTATCGCACGTTCTCCGCCGGTTTATCACGGATGTTCATCAGAAAAGCGCATGGATGGATGGACGTCCTTAATTAGCGCAACGGTATACCCGTGGAAAGAGGTCCATTTATCAGCGGAAAAGAATGTGCGTCCTAACGCACTAATCGACGCGTCCGACGGAGGATTCTTCTCGTGGGGTGTTTCGCGGCTTCCCCCAAATAATTGACGGCGTATAATTTGATTCCTCTTAAAATGAACGAACGCGTGAATCGAACGTATCACTCGTTTTGGTATATGGGGCATTTTCTGTCAAGACAGCCACCTTTTTTATGAGGGTCTCAAAAAAATCTGATTTTTATTTACACAGTCATACTTGATCAAGAAGCATTACCTAAATTTTTTAGATTTTTTTTCGGGCGCCGTTAATGGTATACATCAATTTGAAAAATAAATTTTAACTTGAAAGTTTGAAGTATACTAATAATCTCATAAACAACTTTGTATTCATGAAAATTTTTGTTTCTTTCTCAATTTTTCAAAAAAAAAATACAATTTTTAAGTGACATTAAAAGGCATTTTCTTACAAAAAAGTGAAAAAAACACCAGAAAATATTTATTTCGCCAGTGCGACAGTCTCGATTTTTCTTAAAAAAAATTCAGTACATTTGAAATCAATAAAAACTGTGCAGAAAAAAATTTGGTAGTGGGAGGGCCATTTCTTCATGAAGAAAAAAATTCTTTTTAAGTTTTTTGTCTTAAAAAAATGTTTTTTTCATCTTTAAAGTTAAAATTTATTTTTCAAAATGATGTATACCATTAACGGCGCCCGAAAAAAATCTAAAAAATTTAGGTAATGCTTTTTCATCAAGTATGACTATGTAAATAAAAATCAGATTTTTTTGAGACCCTCATGAAAAAGGTGGCTGTCTTGACAGAGAATTCCCCATATATATATGTGCCAATCGATGACGATCCGGGGTCAATAAAACTAAAGTAAAACGGTTCAGAATTGAATGAAATTTTATTGCGCCGAACGTTCTCTCAGTAGCAATAAAATGACACCGAAGAATACATTTCAGACGTGTTTTTACTTTAGATCGAGCTCATAAAATTCTTCCTTACATGCTGGAGGAGCGACTGATGTCTGTTGATGCAGGAAATTGACGCCGCGTTGGGATGGAAAGCGGTGTATACGAGGGGCCAACTTCTCATATCAATCGACTTCGGTTTCCTCGACTGGTATTTCAAAAACTTGCATTCGTATTTTCTTCCGCTCCTCTCGATAACTCGCCGCTACATTTTTTTCGCAATTTCCGAACGGATCAGTTCGACGAAGGGAAAGGGTTTATACTACCGGCGTGGCGGGAAAAGTAGGCCTAATATTTATTGTTCCATGTAATTACGTTAGGCGCTAATGGAAGTAGCGATCCATTTATTTACGGAAAAAAGAATTTGTGCGTTCGAACGGACAAATCGAGGCTTTCGACGTCGTTTTTTTCACGCGGAAAGCTTAACGCTTCCCTGAATTGTTGATTGCGGATAATTTGATTCCATATAGAGGGAACACGTGTGGATTCGACGTAGCGCCCTTCCCTCCGCGTATTGATCGGTTTTAGCGATGCGGAAACGGGTTGAGATCGGAAAGCTGAAAATATCGCTCGAAGTGGAAGATAGGGTTACTTCGTTAACCCGTTATTAATAGGGCTGTAAGGTTACGCGGACTCGTTATACCGTAGTTTGTAAAAGTTGTTGCGACTCCTGAGAAACGATAGGTGGTCGAAGAACGGCGATAAATTGGTAAGTTGCGCGAAACTCGAGGAGAAGCGAGGGCCTCCTCGAGCTGAAAATAAACTTTTTAAACTCTCGCCGAACTACTTCCACCTCCGTGGCTGGAAAGCTTCTCGGCAGGTACGGCTCGCTAAGAATTTCATTTTTATTCTCCATCTCGGTATTGCCGAAGACTCGCCAGTTTTATGGAGTAGAAGAAAATAGTGGCGATATGAGCCTATCGAAGTTTGCTTCCGTCTATTGCGTCAAGTAACGGTAACGAGGGGTCAACATGGAAGGGCTCGTATTACTACCCTCTCCTTCAGTAATTTCGTTCGGGCGATTATGGCATATTTCTATAATATATTAGAATAAATACGAAAGCAAATAATTACTTGATGCAGTTTAGGTAATGCACCGGTTATTAATGAAATATAATTGGAAGAGAGCTGCATTCTGTATTTCGAACTAGAAAAGAACGACCAAGTAGGTATATGAGTCGGACTCGCGCACGAAGGGTTCCGTATTAAGAACTCTTATTTTACTCTTTTTAAGAATCAATTTAAATGTGCTGTTGAAAAATATAAATTCGGATAAATTGAAATTACTGTAATAAAATAATAAGAAGAAAGTAACGATAAACTATGCATGTTATGACCATCGCTATAGTTTTTCTTATAGTGTTTAATTTAACAGCTACAGACTGATTTTTTCATATTTCTGACTTTACTAGTCTCTGAAATAATGAGAGAGAGTGAAATGGTAATTTTTGACATATTTCGCCAATAACTCCGAAATTGTTTACTTTAAATTGAAAAAAATATTTATAAAACTCTCACACGTATAGCTCTGGTTAATGATACTCCACATGAGCTATTTATAAAAAAGGTTTTTGGACTTGACATTTTGTCCCCTCCACAATTTTACTTACGATATTTTTAAACAATAAGTACTAAAAAATATTTGAGTCAATGTAATGTATACTATGCCAAATTTCAAGTTCCTACGTCAAATGTTTTCTGAGATGAAATACCTGAGACGGACAGACAGACAGACACGTGAGTGATCTTATAAGGGTTCCGTTTTCTTTTTGAGGTACAGAATCCTAAAAATGAATGAGTCTAATAAATTTTATTTCGATAAAACTTTATGAAACGTTCTATTTCAGTGCAGATTTCCTTTAAGAGAAATTGCATACACTGAGACAAAAATTTACTCGAGTCAATTAAATGTGTTTTTGAATCGTATATAAATATTATTGGTTTAAATGAGTACCTATTATTTGGATCGAATCGGCATTAATTCGATTCGAATAAATGTGCTCCTAGTATATCCAAAATCACGGTTATTTCGATCAAGCAAATTTTGTTCACAGTGTCAAATTATAAAATCTACAAGAAGAGTAACCGAAGTCTTATACGTAGAGTAAATGCATCATTACCGATTTCTTAGAAAGGAGTCACAGTAAAAACCATTATCAACTGTGCCTCAAATGGATAACAGCCCAACGTAAAAGTTTCCCTTCAATCTGTTACATACGTCAGCGACCCTCGTCGTATAAAAATCGTTAACACCGATCGTCCGGCAATTTCACGCGATACTTTCTCCTCGCGCGAGAGAAAGGGTTAAATAAGCATACACCCACTCGCGCGAGCTCCGCGATATACGGTCTCGTCCGACCTCGCCCCCGCCAGACGTTTCGGCCGGGAAAAGCGATTGGACGGTCAGTGGCCGAGACGTTTTATCTCCATCGTATAAAAACTTCCAACGCTACGAATCCTGGCCCCCATAAAGGAATACCATGATGACTGCCCGATAACCCCGCCTCGGTAAATTCTGTCCGTCCGCGCCGACCTTCCGGGTTCTAGGCCACCCCTCCCTGGTAATGCCCGTCTTCGCGCCCCGTAAGTCCACGCCGCAAAACCTCGCGCCGTACATACACGGTATTATGGGGTTCTCAAAATGAAATTGGCCGTGAACACGCGCCGCTCGGATTTTTGTCCCTCGAAAATAGCCGTCCCAAAACTCTCGCTCACCGACATTCAGTCGGACGGGACACCGGCAATGGGTGGGGTAGCCGGGTTCGTCCCTCGCGCGGCGTGCGTCCTCGGTAACAAAATTTCCGACCGCGCGTTTCGCCCAATCCAATCCTCCCGTTTCTTCCTCGCTCGTTTTCCGCCGCGTACCCCCGGGGTTCCGTATATAATTCCATCCCTCTACCCTGCAGTCGCACGTACCTGCGGGGGCTCTCTAGAAATGGTATAACGAAACGCGTGTACACACATACAACGATATGTCCGAGGTATATCCACGTCTCGCCATTCCTTACTCGCTTTTCGCCCTGCTCTTTGTGTCGCGAAAATTTTGTTAAGCGAAGCGAGGGAGGAGAGATTACATTACAGCCATGTGGGGTCCGGCGGTAATGTGCGGGGGTGGAGAGGTAAGGAAAAGACCGAGAGCGAAGAGAGCGTCGCGAAGAACGTACTAGGAGAGGACAGCCATCCGTAGAACGGAGCACTGCCGTTGTAGTTTTGCTACGGTGAAAATAATTCACGACATTATCGTTGGGACTTTTTTCACCTCCGATCCTCAACCTCCCGACGGATTATGCCACGGGCGTGTACGGCGGGAGTGTTGTACAAGGATGATTGTGCTTATATATTAATGCCAGGGGATGCCACGAGGTGGCTCGTTAATAATTCTAACCCCTTCGTTCTCGCGCGCCCCTCTCCCGCCGTAGGACGCCTCGCCGGGTACCCACCTACGTACATATGCATGTGTACGTGTCCGCGCACCAACCGGTACGCGTAACTCCGCCATCCAGCCACTCTCGACCATAATCTTACCCGTACATAGATATATCCCGTAGGTCGAATGCTTTTGCGCCCCTTGAAATAAAAGAGGCGTCCGTTACTGCTATACGTGTTGTAGTTTCTTCGAGTGCATCGTTGCTGCTACTGCAGTTGGGGTGGGTGGATTGGGAGATGCGCAGGAGATTACCTACACCGCTTCGCGTTATCGCCCTGGCGTGTTTTCTTACGCGGGGACATTCGTTTCCTCCGAAGTCGAGAGTAAGTGAGATTAATATATATCCTTGTGCACGGAGGTCTCGCGCCGGGCGCACTGCGGCGCAGTTAGAAAGGGGCGCGCCCAAAGCTTTTCTTACGTTAGAGGGGTTAATCCCGTATATCTGTCTCGCAGTGCTCTGACAATCGTGATTTATCTTCTAGCGAATAATTGCAGCCTGGTAATCGCGAGAAAAAATTGGTTTCATCTCTAGATTCACGTTTTTCGGTAGTTTAAATAGGGGTGAAATGGGGATGAAAAATTCAAATCTAAAAAGTGGTTCGATGTAGGCCAGGTTACATTAGCAACTCCGCTAATGGGCAGTAATCGTACATATATGTTATTTCTAGAAGGTAATTTTTCGTGGCAAACCTTTTGTCTCCCTTCATACGAAATCAAAAACGACAAATGAGGTACCACTTTAAAGATTAAGTTCTCCGCTCCTGACGAATTGTTAATTTATAATTGCACATTACATTATATATACGGAGAGAATTTTTTAATATAAACTGCCGTTAAATTCACTAGAAAAATTACGGCCAAATCTTGTAACGCAGGGACGTATTGGCCCTGCTGACATCTAGTATCGATACGGTAGAATTTTTGTACTAATCGTACAAATAAAATTTACACATCGTCATGATAAAATGTAAATCCAGGGACAGAATATTTGCTCGACTTGAACACAGGTTTTCCATGTACACCTAGTGTCAATGATTCTGATCGACCCGCTTTGGGTGATAGTACTTTATCGAGATGACCATAGTTAAACAGTACGAGCGAATCTTATTGTTTTGCCACATCTGATTGGTCCTTCATAGCAAAACAAGAAGATCCGTTCGTACTACGGTCGACTCGATAAAGTACCGTTACCCAAAACGGGTCGATCAGAATCATTGGCCTCGCAGGTGTATCTATTCGCTCCGTGCGTTTGAACATTGTTATACTTCAGTGAGTATGTATGGCAATATACGTGCAAAGCAAATGTGTCCCATATAAAGTTCCAATCCACAATACAGATGGCGCGTTGCGGATATGCATGTGTACAATCACACATGCTCACTAATGTATAATAGTGTTCGTACGCACGAAGCGCATAGGCAAGCATATTTGGTGTGCATGCCAATACAAATAATCGACGATCGATGAAAATAACCGACGATTATTAGACGAAAAACTGATTATTTACCGTCACGCCAGAGTAAACTTTACTGCGTTGCACAGTAAAAATTCGAGATGCAGTATGGGAAATATGACCTTAGTAGTACTATTTAAATTTAGCACTGTAAACATTACAGTAGTACCAGGTATATTTTCTAGCGTTTCAAATTTGATCGTACTGGTATAGTAATTTTTTTAGTGCTGATAGTAGGTATAATAATTATTGACAGAAAATTCTATAATATAGTAGAAAAAATGTCGGAACATTCCACGGTTATTCATGGTCATTTTTACTCGAAACTTATCTCCGTATAGGGAGTAATGCTTCGTTTATTTGTGAAAGATTAATAGTAAATTTTAGCATCAATATCATTAATGTACGATTGATTTAGTTGATTCGACCAAACGAACACAAGATCATATAAAAGTGGAAGAAATATCCAATCGTTATTCATAAATTACCCATAAGTACATATGTATAATAAACATTTATTAGAAGCGAAAATTCTCCTATATTTATTATCTCGTGTGTTTATATGGGGCGTTAGGTTTAAATAAATCTCGCTGTAATAGCAGAATGAACATCTCAGTCACTATTAAACTATCTTATCTCACCACCGACCCTCTTTCACCTGCATCCACCACCGCAATTAACCTCCATTTCTCTCCTCTGAAATCTCCCGTGAAAAACGACGTCCTAGCGAGTTCCTTTTCTATAGTAAAAGTAATAGATACTTTTTCAATAATGATCAAATAAAAAGCCCGCGTGGCTGGTAGTAAATAACCTAACCTAGACTACGAGTCGTTTTATATCGGGAGATAACACCATATATGTATCTACCTCATCTGAAAATAACTACACGTTTACATAATATTAAGTTCATATTAAATATTATGACATAGTTTCGGTTGCTTAACGAGGTATCTAGTAGGAATTGATTTGGGTTTACTGTGCGACTAGACCAGAGCAGCTTTACTTGAATAACTAGGTACTCGAACCACTTCCACTGAAGCATTCAGGGCTTGATTGTAATCAACAGCCCATTATACAGGGTGTTACTTAATGATAGGCCGTAATTGCAAGGGCACATTACTGAATCAATTTCCAGTAGAAAAGTTCATATTAACATGTGTCCTAAAATATACACTTTTTTTGTCAATATTATTCGTGAGACTGTCCCCCGGGACGCCACTGGAACTCATAATTATCTTCTAGTTAGTGCTAACTTAGCATCTGATTACAATAAATAACAGTGCCAAATGTCAACAAAATCGGCACAAGGATCTTTGAGATATTATTAAAAAACCGATTTTTTTTTAAACTGACGTCCTGTATCTTGAAAACCAGACATTTTAGGACACATGTTAATAAAAACTTTTCTACTGGAAATTGATTCAGTAATGTGCCCTTGCAATTACGGCCTATCATTAAGTAACACCCTGTATAGTACAGATTTATGTCTTCGCACATCAGAATTTCACTAACTTTACTACGTTCTTATGTTGGGTTGAAACCTCCGACACATTTATGAATTCGCAACAGAAATTTCTAAAGCCGGAATTCCACCGGGGCAACATTTTGGTGACATGTACATGCGACATTGTCGCACACATTCAAACCAAATCACGTCTTCTTTGTTCGACATTATCGCACGCTATATGTTGCCCCGATGGAATCCCGGCTTAATAGTGTGACGGATGTTCGACTTCTTCAGCTAATATTACGTTCTAGAATTATCTACGATTCAGAATCAGACAAGACTCATATTAGTTCAAAGGTTAAAGCACTCCTCCGAGAGTCAAAAGGTTTCAAAATCGAGCCTCGCATTAATCAGTGTGGTCTGTTCTCGTCGTTCATTCAAGGGGTTGCCGTTCCTCGAATACAACACGAGTATGCACTGAGTATTTCCTCGATAAACCATAATTCCCAATAACCACTTAGAGTAGCAAGGCTGCGAGCATTAAGCTGGTTAAGAGATGGGCGAGTCTGGCTGGGAGGAGGAGATACACGTGAGTTGCAATTGTATCGGAGCTACTTTCTCCTAGATAGCTAGCGCTTGCAACTCCGTCGAACATGGTATTGGATCAATGCGAACAAGAGGAATTAGTATAGCCTTTGCATCGTTGAAATATCAATTATACCGGGTGTATAGTACCGTGACGTGACTTATTCCGGAGAGGAGCTATAATGTCATCCATGTGGGTCGTATTTTATATCAGAAAGTAGGTGGATTCACGTTGCGCATAGGACGCGTGGTTAACAAGCCTGGCGTGCACGTTGGCAGATTTACGAACCATTAATTCCGCCTGGTTGACGGCGCAGTCGGAAGATTTTGTCGTTAGTTTACTGGGTGGATATAGCAACGTTGGGACCCCTCGAATTTTTGGTCCAGTTAGGAGATGACGAGGCAGTGAAAAAAATATACACTCGTGTCGCGCCACCATTAGCGTTCATCAATATTGCACGTATTTAGTAAACTGTAGAGAGAAACAGGATCGAGAATCACTGTAGTGAGTGTAAACCTTTGAAATCCAGAGTGGTCCGAGTTTAAAAGAGAAATGCATATTTTCCATACAGGATCTAGACTTGGATTTGCAACAGAGTAAGTATAGTGTAATTTTGTGAAAGTATAGACGATGTGCGTCATCGTTGATCGGTCGTAGTGGGTAGGAGAGATTAAGCAGGACTAGCATCGGTCAGTGATGAAGCTCTTAAACTGAAGTATATTAGGTAGGCCTGATTCTAACCAGAACTAAAATGAAATTTGGTAAAAGTCAGGCGTACCTACCTGATCGAAGAGTTTCATCACTGGCTATTGCCAATCCTACCCACCACGACCAATCAACGATGATACTCACGATGAGTATACTTCCAAAAAATCGTATACGTTATATTTGCCATGTTACAGATCCAAGTCCGGACCCTGTATACAGGGTGTTACTTAATGATAGGCCGTAATTGCAAGGGCACATTACTGAATCAATTTCCAGTAGAAAAGTTCATATTAACATGTGTCAATATGAATATATTATTTTGTCAATATTATTCATGAGACTGTCCCTCGGGTCGCCAGTGGAACTCATAATTATCTTCTAATTAGTGCTAACTCAGCGTCTTATTACAATAAACAACAGTGCCAAATGTCAACAAAATCGGCACAAGGATCTTTGAGGTATTATTAAAAAACCGATTTTTTTCAACTTTGACGTCCTGTATCTTGAAAACCAGACATTTTAGGACACATGTTAATATGAACTTTTCTACTGGAAGTTGATTCAATAATGTGCCCTTGCAATTACGGCCCATCATTAAGTAACACCCTGTATATATAGTTTGTGGAACTGTAGAAAAATCGTTCAAGTGAGTACAAAAGACTTTCAAATGGCGCACCCGACCGGGGGATGAGCTATTTGAGAGGTTGCATTCAAGAATATGGTTTACATGCTGATAGTACACTGTTTTATCATCAGTAACATGTTATCACAATATATTAGGTACCTACATATACGTATCTTGGGGATAAAATAGTTAGTTTGCGGTGGGTCGTCCCTACCTTGGGTACGATTTCAGGTATACCTATATATGTATATACACGTATACAGGGTGTCCCAGAAAATACACGCCAGCGTAGCGGGTTGCATGTCAGTAGACGCACCCGATCCAAGATGGTTCTCTAAAATTCGGTAGTAATACCGACAGCCCAGACACGAACCGAATAGACGTTTCAGTCCGAAAGACATCGGTCATCTCAATAGTGGTGAATGTGACAGACGCTCCGTATAGTTTGATAATCATTTGGCGTGTATTTTCTGGGACATCCTGTATACTTGTTCAATCGGAAAATGTCTATGGCAATGCATTTTTTTTTTTAAGAACGAGGTGGTGTGGATAATAGAATTTTTTTTGAGAAAACAGCAGATTTTTCTGCGACGCCGAAGAAATGTATCTCTATACATATATCAACTTTAAATATGGGCCTGTGTGCGAATATAAATATGTGTCATAGTACATCAATAAATGTGATGTATTTATTAAAATAACGTACCTTACCTCAAATTACGTTTCCAGTATGTATACTAAAAGTAAATGTATACAAACGTTCCATTATCTAAGGCTTTTAGGATAATTCTTCGGTATAGTCAATTTCTAATGTCTTTATTTCACAACTCTATACTTATACTAATTTAGAAGATGCACGCGATTGTAATACTTTCCTTCGCTTGCAAACAAATTGTACCAGGGTAGATTTCAGTGCATAATGTAAGTAGAACGGAAAGGAGAACTCGAGAAGTACGGTAATTTGATGAAGATACTTGAGTTAGCAACTGAAGCGGTCTTTAATTCGAAGCATAGCTGCTGGCGAGTCACTTGATTACGATAAAGGAATGGATGAGAGAGGCAGAACGAGGAGACGTGAAGCGTGAGGAAGTAAATCTTTAATACAACTACACATTTGCGATATACGTCTTTTTTTGAAAACTCATTATCAAGATTCTCAAGTAAATCAACTCGATTACATCAAATCAATGATATTCCAGAGCCCGATTAATTCTCCTTCGTTATCGATAAATCCCTTCCCTTTTTGAATGTCATAGGTACTAATAGTAATTACCTCGAGTATCTTGCAATTGCATCTTGGAGCATTAGTGAATGACACAGTAAAGAAAAATCATCGAATGAAACAATATTATAGTAAGAATGTATATGTATTCATGTGTCTATTAAATTTATATTCTTATCAAATGATTTCTATATTTACGATTTTTTGAATATATACCTTCCCTACACCGAGGAAAAAATTTGGTCAATTTAACCAAAATCTTGGAGACAATGACCAAACTATTTGGTAAAATATAAATCCTCCATTTATATTTGGTTAAACTGACCACTTCCTGGTTAGAATAACTAAATATTTGGTTCAACTGACCAGTATGATATTTTGATTAGAATAACAAAACGCATTTAACTATACGCATTTTGTCATTTAACCTAATTATTTTCCTCCGTGTAGTACGCATTCATTTCGGTCCAATCTTGGGGCAAAGAACATGTATAATAGGGTTTATATATGGTTAAAATGTTGAATTTTGCAAAGTGATATACTCTAAAACGCAGCATATACACTGAGAAAAAAAAGATTAAAAATTATTCTGTTAGAAGGATAATTTGAGTACGAAAGGTAAGACAGATAAAAAATGATCCTTCCAGGGTATAAAATTTAACCTTCCTTAGGATAATTTTTGATCTATTTTACCTTTCGTACTCAGATTATCCTTCCAACAGAATAATTTTTCATCTTTCTTTTTCTCAGTGTATTGTAATCCCAGTAATTCCTCACTGTAATCTTATCCCACATAGTAGGTATATAAAAATATATAAGAGCAGTTGCCGGTGAACTTATGTAAGGTCTAAGACGAAAAATATTAAAGCCCAGACTTTTCCAATTTCTTCTTTCTTATTTTTCTCTTCCCCGACCCACCAAAATTTAACGTCGGCAAAGCATAGCCAAGCCGAGCCAGAGTCAAACCAAGCCGTAGGTATAACAACGTGCTATATTTATATAGCTGTGTTCCGCCTACTAATAATACCCTATGCTTGCATATCCAGTGACGTATCACCACGAATCCCTCGAACAAAAACCCGCAGACGTGACTCTAAATCCCACGAAAACCGCCGAAGGGCACACCTTACTCGTCACATCTAGTTACTCGAAATTCTTAATATACTAGACTATTTCCACGCGCAAGCGCGCGCCTAAAACGTATTTCATAACGACATTTACATTTACTTCAACACTAATTTTATCAAATTGAATTTCCCCGCTTTAACTATCGAATACTATATCGATATCGATTATCAACTAACTAATGGGGATAGGTGACCACGACTTTCGATTATCGATATCGATTGTCAACTAACCAATGGGGATAGGTGACCACGAGTTTCGATTATATCGCGTTGGATTTTATTAGATAGGAAAGTTAATTATCAAAAGGACGGGAGAAGAAACAGAGAATCGTAATAAAGCCTAGACACGCTCACTCGATCGCCTCTCACTTTCCACCCTCGCGATTCCGATGGCGTCTTAATTGCGAAACGAGTAACATTCCCTTCGCGCGCTAACTGTCAGCGCCACCACCCCCCGCCCCGACGAATGACTTCTCTCTTTTGTCTCTTACGTTAATCAATCATATTCCCGGCTGCGTATCTTTCACCTGCAGAATTAGGGGAGTGGAGAGGTGGGAGGGGGGGGGGGGCAAGCGCAACCTCCATTGTATAGCGAAGTTGGCGCAGGACTCGGTAAGTGGGCGAGCAGACCTGCGGGTTGAGTCGGCGTGTATTTCCCAGGAGGAGTCAACGGTGCGGAGCGGTTGCGGCACGTGTGAGAGAGTATACGTATGTATTATCCACGTTACGGTAGTTAACCAGAGATGCGATATTCCACGTTACGATAATAACGGAGGACAAGTACATACCAGCCGCCCCTTCCGTCCTCGGAGCTACTATGCACCGACCTGAATTCTTTATGCGAGAATAATGACGATCTCTTCTCTAATGCCAGTTTACTCCCATTTTATTTATTTACTCCTTCGAACCTCGCCTCTCGCCGGAGCTTGTCTTGCTTATAGTAGCGACTGAAGCCATCCTGGCTTTTCTCGTAGCACTTTATAGTTATATACTTCTTTTTTGGATATATTAAGGTGCACTTAAGGCGGATACCTGCTATCTACGGGGAGGCTGTAAGCAGAAGATACTTTCTGGTGGAAAGCTTCGGAATGAAGGTGATCGCTTTTGCAAAGTGATAGTTGCTTCATTTTTGGTACTTTTTTTTAGCGGATCACATTAACGTTCTTCTGTACTTATTTTAATTATGTATTTCTTGAAATATTCACAAACGAGAAAAATATGGGAGCAAAGTCAAGAAAATGGGAGTGTATGATACATCTTAATATTACGTTTTTCTGCATAATACTTAACCCGCTGAGGGTTATTTTCTTATATGATAGTCCCCTCAAATAGTGATAGACCCGTAAAGACAAAGGCCTACTATGCTACATACTCAGGGCAGCCCCCAGAGTGTTAACACTAGAACTACCGAATGGTCGCGCTTTATAAGACGGTCGTTTTGGCGGGTGATTATCTCGTTATCCGTGGATTTTTTGTCCACACTGATATAGAACTTTTTTGTAGACCGAAATGTGCTCTACAAAAAAGTATTGTACCAATTTTCACAAAAACCTCACGGGTTACGAAATAATTGAGGTTGAATGGAACTCTAAATAAGATACCGGTCAAATTGACCGGTTGCGGTAGTTCTAGTGTTATATAATATACCCCCCCCCCCCCCCCCCCCAATAAGTAAGCCGAATTTTTCTACTCACAGGCCAATCATGCAATTGCGTAATGGATGTAGCTTCCGTCATCAATTAATCTTCCATAATATGTCTCTCGAAAATATGAACCAATAGCAAATATTGGAATATCCGAAATCGATGTACTATACATGTAGAAGTATTGATGTTAGCCGTTGATATATTATGCATTATTCAAATGTTACAGAAGATCAGTTAAATGGTCCGACATGCAACTGTGTTATTAGCCAGGTATTACTGAAAATTTGGCCGCCAGAAATATTGTCTCGTGAATAATTAATTATACCCTTTTTAACTAAAGAGATATGTACAGTCGTGCTATTAACAGTTTAAAAAATCCACTACGATTACCAAGGTTCTGAAATCTTTAGGGACTCAGTCTTCCATTCACCGCTTCGAAAATAACGGCGCTTTATGTATAGTTACTATGCTTTATGAGTTTCGCCGTTTACAAAGAATACTTTGTAAATACCAGTCGAAGTCTTAAGTACCTACTCCAGTTTTCCAAAACTTTGCGACTATTCGAGTACTGGCCAGAAAACTGGTTCGGGATTATTCTCGCGATTGCTTCCTCAACTTCGCTTATACGGTAATAGACCGACTCGAACTTCTCACGAAAGACTTTCTCTCATTCGCGAACAATTATCCAACTCCGGCTCCACATCCAGTCTGACTGTAAAACTGAAGATGCAAAGTTTTTCAAGCAGAAAGTCCCCTTTCGTATTATACGGCAATGTTTGAAACGTTTCCTTTCTCCTTCTCATTAAAGGAATAGAGGACGAAGCGATTGTAAAACTTAAAAATTTTATACAAATAATTTTGTTTGCTCTTTTATATTTTTATCGTAACTGATCGAATTGATATAGTAGAGAATAAGTGGTGTCGATATCTCTGAGGCTTATCGATGTAACAGGCTGTTCGTTTTTGCAATTTTATCGGAGATTTGGTATACCAGGACCAAAGTTAAATGCAAGCAACGAAATTGTGTTTGCAAGAATGGCCATTAAGCGGTATTAAAAAACACCTGTTATATTCAGTCCATTTCCGTAGACTGTTCATTTATCCTTTTTCCGATAACTACTTACTTCATCCTATTTAAACCCGAGTGCTAAACTATTCAGCATTACCGGATTTGCGGGTATGAAAACGCGAACGACGCTTTATTTATGGCCTCGCGAATAATGTTCAGAAAACGACCGGCGGCGCGTATCACGAAGTAGAATATCTTCCATCTCTAATTCCGTGTCGACCTGTGTTTTCGCAGGCACTCGTCGGTTTGCGAATAAGTTCAATGAAGCGGCACTAGTGTGCCTGCTCGTATAGATCACACTCGGTTCGCCAGATACTCTAACGGAACGAGCTTCGGTAGATGTCCTTTTTTCGTCGCCTATCTTGCACATTCAATTTACACGCTCCAATCTTTTTCTTATAAACTAGACCCTGTATGATTTTTCACTGAAAAGTAAAGTACGAGGAAACCGCGGGTTATAGTTAGTCTTTCAAGTCGGTATACTGTGCGCTAAATTTTCAAACTTTCGTACCACGGGATCGTAGCGAGGATAGAACGTTATGTTGCAGTAGACTGTGAATAGGTTTAATTTAAGCGCCAGTAGCATTTGATAGAGGGAGTGAGCGTAACCCTAAAACCTATTGGCCAATGGTTCACAGACTATAGAGTCTGTCATAATATATTCTTATGGGCCGTATTCTTGCATTGTAACCGCACTCTGAGAAAAATCTGGTTGAAAGAACAATATATTAACTAGAAATCGTGGTCGATTTTGGCGCCAACCACGATTTTATATTATTCTAAGCAATGAGATTCTGGTTATAATAATAAGAGATTGTAATTGCCGCAATCAGATCGACTTTCTGCATAGTCGATTAAGGTCTCCAACTTTTTTTATATATAGTTGATACTACCATGCAGTAATATTATTGATCTACTTTTGTGATTAATCAAACCATGGCGCATGGCTATCGCAAACTACAGCCTTATTCTTACTATAAACGTGCAACAAAACTTATTTCGACTGCATTGGTTTAATCGTAAATATTATGGTACTAATAATCAGAAAAATTCAATCTTAGGATTATAGTTGATTTCACTAACCACTTTTCTCTCAGAGTATCGTGATTTTGCGTTATTTTCCATTTTACAGAAACATATAATTCCACATAATTTCATAACTTAACAGTTTTCTGTGTGATTTATATTATTATTCTCTCTCTTAATTAGGTTAGAAATATCCACATTCGGAATTGTTGGAACTTTGATATAGTAGAAGTGAGAACGGCAAAAAATGATCGTGCAATGGTTTACAAATGATTTGCAAGTGTGATTCACGAGAAAATAATTAAAATGTATAAAGCAGAGAGAGGTGCTAGTGCTCCACAGAAATTATTCAACCGTAGTGACAGGCCGGCGATATATATCAGTAATGGCCGATCGCGATCAGACCCTTTACAAAACTCGCCAGCCGGTCCGATCAGTGTCAGCCTTTACTACTGCCACATTGCGGCCGGCTACGTTCCCATGGGTCGACGTCGGGTGAAGTATTAGCGAGATTAGGCCACGTCCATTCTGGAGAGCCTTGCCGTAACATCCGGCGTAACAAAAATACCGCGTGTCCCATTTTAAATTATTAGACATACCTATAATTCTCGTGTGAACCAGGTGAAAAACAAATGGCAATTCCATATCGCTATCAGGAGTTTCAAATTTAGTCTGGTTCGAAAATTTATCCTCTTTATATCGATTGAATCTAACTGCATCATATGTTATATGTGACTCTTATTTGCTTAGAGATTTTTGACGCTCGATTAATCACAGCGTTTCAAATATATCAGTGATGCGTCAGCGTCAGCTTCTATTCTCGGATTGTGTTCGCATAAATTCAATTACTCTAGCAGTTTCATTTATATCCCGCTAAGCGTAAAGCGCGAGGCACGATTTCGCCGAGATGTGAGGAATTTCATAGTAATAAGGTACGTGATTCGCTTAATTTCATCATACCTCAATTTTCGCTGGAGCGTGCTATACCAGCCACGAACCCGTTTAATTAATTTCCTTTCGTCGACTCGCTCGCGGTACGGCGGCTTGAACGCGCAAAGCTACTCTTTGGCTTATGACTCTCGTGCATGAGAAAACCTATATCCGTCGGGTCTCTGGCTCGATTCCGCCTGACTAAATAACGTGACACGGGAAAGTCAAACTCGACGGACGATTGTATTTCGGGTTAGTTCGACGTAAATCTGGCAAACCGTGCACTCCATTAACAGCGTTCTCGCCAGCTCGCTTGGCGACAGCTGTTTCCTTCCCTCGATTAAAGCAATGTACTTGTGACAAGAACCTGCATACGAGTTATACCTATCGCTCGCCGGCTGCCGTACTACAGTGATGCGTTTATTTTTGTCGTTATACCTCAAGTTCAAGAGTAATAACTCGAGTCGAAATGTTAATACTGCAAGGGTCATTTGAAAAGTTTCCGGCCTTTTTAGGAGACACATATTTCAAGGTAAAAAAAAATTATTTCTCAACATAGTTTCCTCGTAACTCGATACATCTAGGGTAAAGTCCGGAGAGATGGCGCAGCGGGTGAGACGGTTCAGTCAAATAATTTCTTTCTGTGTGTGGCAATATTGATTCAGTTGGCGACACAGATGATTAGTGCACATGTGCAGTAAGTGTGTGTTACCGAACGGCTGTTTTTCTCATCAAAAGGTAAAATAAATGAAACTGTAAATAAATGAAACTGTAACTATAATAAATATAACTCTATATTGTATTGGCTCTGATTATTTTTTTGTGTAATAATAATTAGGCATCCAGTAAGTTTTTATTCTGATTTGAATGTATTTGGTTTGGTCATTTCACTTGGTGGACTTTTAAATATTGTTGCTAACCTTAAATTTCGTTCCGTGCCTCATGTACAAGAATTCAGAAGAGTGGCAGAAAAGCGAAATAACTTTTACGTGTTATTATTAAGATTTATTATTTCTTAAAGATGTTTTAAGTTTATGTGGTTGGAATAATCAATACTTTGGTATTTTTCTTTAAATTTAATTATTTAAGATGATTTTGTATTTTTGTTTTTGTTATTTGGCATTAAAAGTAGTTGCACTTTTAATTTTGAAGCCTATTGTTGGAGAACCACTCACCCCCACCAATTTTTTCGACTGGGCTATCTCACCCATACTAGGGCGGGTCAGTTGGGTTTTTGGTATATTTTCTTTTGACAAATTTTTTACAAAACTCGATAACACTTTTAGTCGTTCCTTTACAAATTCCTATATTTTATTGTTCGCTCTGTCTACATTATCAGTTAAGTATTGCTTATTCTACAAATATAGTTTTTATACCACTTTAAAAAACGGTGCGCCATCTCTCCCGACTTTACCCTATCCATCGTTTCTCCCAACCCTTCAAGCCGTTAGAAAAAATTCTTTTTGTCTACCTGAAAAATATCAGTCTACAGCATTTTCCATCTCGGCATTTATCCCAAATTTTTTCCCTCCAAGAAAATTTGGATCCAGGTTTCATCGACAGTTATCGAACATCGCAAAAATCCAGCTGGATTTTTTTATGCAGCTCAAGACACTCGCGCGACATGTCAAGCCGTACGCGCTTTTCAACAAACGCGGCACCCAGCGCGCGGATAATTTTCTCATACTCAAATCCTCGTGCAAAATCTTATGCACCCGTCATCTGATATCTTAAAAGCCTCAGTAATCTACTTCACGGTCACTCGAATCGACAATTTCGTCAGTTGAGACAATTTTTGTGCGACCAGAACGCGTTCACTATTAAAAATGCTAGTACGGCCACGTTTGTACTCAGCCACCCAATGTTTGACGGTTGTGTACGAAGGGAACACTTCACCGTATATTGAGTATAACTCGTCTTTTATTTCCTGAGCTGTTTTTCCTTTCAAATAAAGGAACTTGATCACTGCGCGATACTCGATTTTCTCCATTGTCGACAGAAAACATCTATCAACTTTATGAAAATGCCATGAGCAAAAAAAGTACTGATCGGAATAACTTGAAAGTATAGGATACGTGTATCAATGCCATCTATCAAGCAATAGCAAGAATTATTATACAGAGATATTCTGATTTCTTTTAACTTTGCGCAAAACAATCTTAAACACACGTAATGATCGTTTTCCACTCCGTAGAAAATTCTCAACCATGTGTAGCTTCGCAGACTCGACATTGGTGTATACCTATATATTCTATAACGGGATATTTGCAAGTAAAATCGGAGCCACCTTCCGTTATCCCAGTTATCCCGGCTTCTGTAAACTAAAAGTTAACATCATCTCAAAACTCACCCTTATAAATAGTGATGATACAAAGTCTCGCAACGGAAGATTCCTCCGGTGCTCTTTGCACCGTTCTCCAAATTACGCACAGAGGTCTGCAGAACGTGGATTTCGCTATTGCGATACGAATGCAAATAAAAGAGTACAAAGGGCGGAGCTATATTTCGGAGCGAAAAACGAACAACGATATTCGTGCAAACATCTGGCGAGACACTCTCGAATTAGAAGTTTTAACGACGTAGGAGATAATGCCGCTCGAATACAAGCGCTATGTCCGACGATGAAACTATAATAGAACTAATTGGAGTTCGTGAAACTCTCCAACCTGCTGTAATTCGTTAACGGAGAACTTTAATTTTCGAGTGCCGTCGATTCTCTCGCCGAGACTTCGTGCTCTAAGGTCGGCAATCACTTCGCGAATCGTTCGAAAATGAAGTGTGAAAGTTACATCGTGAACTGTGACTGTTCGGTATAACTAAACTTCGTGTCTTTTTTTTGTAGGTAGTATTTTGTTATTAATTTTTTTAAGTTTGAAATGAAAGACAATAATATATTTTTTGAATCTTTTATACGCTTAATATTTACGTCCAGTTTATACACCGAGAGAACAGTTTATTTGCAGCTAATAAATGTTTGTTTGAATGTGGCGAAATAAACATTTTGTTAAACCAAATAAATATTCGTTACCTATTACAATATTTATTTAGTAGAATTAAATCCTTCGAAGTAACTGTTTGAATGAAATAAATATTTTAATAATTAACATACATTTTCTTGTCTTGATGAAATATTTATTTCGTCGTATTTTAAATTATATTTATTAATTATTAATGAACTGCTTTCTTGGTGTAATTTAACTAAGATTCCGTAGTTTTCTGATCTTCTATCTCTTTAATTTACTTCTAGAAATAGTATAAGATAATATAATTAATAGATAATATAAGATAAGATAATATATAATATAATGTAAGTTTGAAGCCGGGCGTGATTTAAAAAGACGTCAGAAAGAGACTATTTAAAGATATAAAAACGTTATGAAAAGGCATGAACCCCACAGTTCTCATCTGTCTAATTTTTTGAACGACAAAGAACTTTTTCCTCAGGTTTTAATGCTCACCGTTCCAGTCCGCCGAATATATTCCAACGGAATCCTCGTAAATATTTTTCTCCATAGAAACTTCCATAAAGTCTCGCTTTACGTCGTCGCATTTCCTTGCAGCAAGTGGCTCTCCCTGAGAGCAACGAAGTGTTTGCTAAGCAAATGGCCAATCATACATATCCAACGAGGCTCGCGTCTGCTCCCCATGCATTATAGAGCCAGTGTTCCGTCGTAATACCTACTCTCCCGGCCGGCCTCTACTCGCCGCAACCAGAACCGACTGCGCCCCGAAAGCCTAATACAATATTCTATTTTCAGTTGTACTTTAAACACAATCCAGAGCTGCTACTATACGAGATGACTAACTTCGCGGGAACAGTAACGTTGGTGCATTTTCTGCCGAAACTTCAGGTTAATCCAGAATTACGCTCTGAAAGATTTAGATGAGCTCGCGAGGATTTAAAATGAATTTACACTTAATTTTTTCGGGTCGAATGCATGGAACCATTTAATCGAAGGGTGAACAAAATTGCATCTCCTTTATGCAATAACGGGACTTACATCACTTATCAGCTGAATTATTGGGCATCCATTTTTGAAAGTATGTAAAATATTTTCCAAGAATGTAACATTTATATAACAAATGTGTAACTAAATTTCGATTGTAAATTGAACGACTTTAAGCTATGCCAGAAATTTGTCTTTAGATGAATGTATTAGAATTAAGAGTACGATCAATTTTCCTGCAGTTTACATTCGAATCATTTTCCATATACACAAATATTTGGTAAATATGAAAAGTAAACTAACAATAAATCAACAAACTATACAGGGTGAACCAGGTTAAACGTCATTAATTTTGCTATGTTATAGAACAACAAAAATAAAGCAGACTTTCATAAGAAAATTTTTTTCAAAAATGTTTACTAACAAAGATACAGGGTGCCAAAGTTGTGGAAAAAATGGTTTTCTCATCATAACTTCTAAACCACTGGATCGATTTCCATGAAATTTCGCACACAGACTAATATAGTACACCTCTAAGTAATTATTAAAATTATTTTAAACATTTTCCAGTGGCGTAGATACCGGGGGCCGGTACTCCTTTCCCCCCTCCCGATTTTCGGCGCCACTGGATATTTTACAAAGAAAATTGAATTTTTGGATTTCCTGTTTAATTTAGAAAGAAAAATTACCCTTACAAATTTATAATTTATGGTTTCGTTTTTGAGATATTTGAATTTATAGGGCTGCAGACAGGCCAAAACTTATGATTGAACTACCAAGAAAATACGATATGAGAGGCCAACACTGTTTAAAAAATGTTATTACTGACTAGACATACATCAAAGATACGAATAAATAAATAAATAAATAATCAAATAAATTATTATTTTTTAATTATATTTAATTTGATCATTAATTAATTAATTAATGTTTTGTCATATCTTGGATGTATGTCTAATCAGTAATAATATTTTTTAAACAGTGTTGGTCTCTCATATCGTATTTTCTTGGTAGTTCAATCATAAGTTTTGGCCTGTCTGCAGTCCTATAAATTCAAATATCTCAAAAACGAAGCCATAAACCAAAAATTTGTAAGGGTAATTTTTCTTTCTAAATTAAACAGGAAATCCAAAAATTCAATTTTCTTTATAAAATATCCAGTGGCGCCGAAAATCGGGAGGGGGAAAAGGAGTACCGGCCCCCAGTATCTACGCCACTGGAAAATGTTTAAAATAATTTTAATAATTACTTATAGAGGTGTACTATATTAGTCTGTCCGCGAAATTTCATGGAAATCGGTTCAGTGGTTTAGAAGTTATGATGAGAAAACCATTTTTTTCCCACAACTTTGACACCCTGTATCTTTGTTAGTAAACATTTTTGAAAAAAATTTTCTTATGAAAGTCTACTTTATTTTTGTTGTTCTATCACATATCGGAATTAATGACGTTTATCCTGGTTCTCACTGTATACAGTATTTTATTGCAGTTGTATTGATCTTACAAAGTATCTACTCTCTAGATACAATTTTATACGATTCGATGTGGATTAAGTCAACCTTACTTTACCTTCCATTTTTAATTTTCCAACAAACATTTGATTTGCATCTACGTCGTAGCATTCGATACGATATCCTAGAGGAGTTAGTTCTGCTAGATTACCTCGTCGTTGCAGAAATCACAAGATCTACGAACCTCGGAGTCAAATAACCGTGACCCGAGTTCTCGCGATACTCTTTGACGTCTCTCTCACTCACTCGCCGATATCAGCTTCCTAGTGCACTGCATAATTATATTAAATTTCGAAATTGCAGTCTCTCAGTCTTTAAAGCGAAACAACGATACTGATTCAACGAATATCTCGATGTTTTACCGAATTCTAATTCACTCGCAGGATCTGGTTTATTTGCTCCAACTCCATATGAACACTTACACGGAGAAAAAGAATTAGTAAAAGATCATAGGAAAACCCATCAATTTGTAAAGTTATCTCACAATCAGTAACAGGGCTCCTTTAAGTGAAACATTGAAGTTTTTAATAGACCACAGCGTACTTTTTACAGTGCGTAATAGTATATACGGTAACATTTACCAGTCTCCCGTATCAGTAAACAATCGTGGGAAAACCCATAAATCGTTATAGTTATCTCACTAATGGGGCTCCTCGAGGTGAAACATTGAATTTTGTAATAGACACGTCGTACTTTTTACAGTTCTTAACAGTACGCTGGTTCTATTGAAAAATCTAATGTTTCACCTCGAGGAGTCCTGTTACTGGGATACACTGTAAAAATTACTAATCCTTTTTTTGCGTGTATCATATTGGCTACTGTAAATTATTTTGGGTTTTCATTTCGACTGGGTTTTTAATTATGTCTCGCTCATTGACTGGTACAAACAATTCGCTATTAAATAAATCTAGCATTCACACTAAAAAACAAGTAGGTAAAATTGGATTAAAATTGATCTTACTCGCAGGAAAAAGAAAAAATTTATATAAATCACACGTTACGTCGATATAATTTATCACCACAGCATCGGTTCGTCCTTGACAGCAGTAAAGAAAGAATCGACTTCCGTTAGTCATCCTTATCCCAAGAGATTTTACGCTTGTTGTGTGTGTTGCGAAGAGCCATTATACTCCACCTGGATGACAGTGCTAATTCCCTTAGCTAGAGAAAGCATGTACGGGTTCTTTGCAACTGTCTGGATAATTATGACGAATCGTTTCTCTCTCGCGACGGTTGTTCCCAACTAACAACCAGCGGCCGATATTACCACCTACCCCTTTCTCCTCCTCACTAATATGGGACGTTATTGGATTAAAATGCAATAAAACTCAATTACATCTTCATCGAGAACAGATTATAAGTATAGTAGCGGATAGCGAAGGCTCGGAGTCCGGTTAACAACGACTGCGTAATCCACTTTCGGGTATATAATACCGACACGCGCGAACGAAACCCACGAATAAGCCACTTCGATTTATTAAAGCGGAGGAAGTCTCCGCGAATTATGCTCGTGAGAAATACGTACTTTTTTTTTTACCACGACATTGACTATATACCTTCGTCATTGTTGGGGAGAGATTTAAGTATTCTTGAAAATGCTATCCTCGGAAGGTAGGGCATATCTTCTTCGGGTAATCTCACTATTCTTCTCCTGCAGTGGATCCTCCCACACCGCACCTCTCCTTTCCGTCCTTTTGCTCCTTCGTCCTCTCCCTCCATTTCCGCCTGCAGTGTATGCTACCCCGACGTGCTTTAAAAATGTTACTTCGTCGACCCCCTGCAACTGCGGTTCCAACCACCGCTGCGACCAACTACTTCCTCAAATCCATTATACAGTGACACGCCTACATTATTGAGGGCGACCCTGCAAAGCCGGAAACAGGATGCCCATCAACTGGTCAATTCGGTTGGAAAGGGCGGCTCGCTACACTTCTACCCCAATAAATGTTAGACGAGGGTTGGTGGAGAAAAGAAATGAGATTGTGGTATTCTAACATGGAGAGAGGGAGCTTGCCTGAATAATACCTGCATGCATTTCTCGTTATTCGTAAGGTTTCGACGTGACAGAATAAAATATTTTCGTGAAAACTATATTTTAATACGTGGCAATATTCTACATATTTATCAGTACGAATAAAGTGTTTGGGGTAAGCTGAAAATAAATATCCCAGCAAAACTCGGTTATCATATTAGATCCCGCGGAAGATCAATTAAAGTCGCAATTTGAAGAGAGAAGAACGTACTTTAATGTATTATAGTTTGTTGGTAGCTCGTGAAAAAAAAATTACTTCCGCCTTTTATAGGTAAGAAAATATTTACTTATATATTAAACTGGTACCGGAGTGAAAACGTATCGACGAGAGCCAAAGTAGAGGGTACTAAAATTAAAAGACGCCATTAAACGTATCATATATCTTAAATCACAGGAGGCAATTTAGTATAAACACACAAAGGTACTGAAAATCATTTTAACGCCTAAAACGTTTCAGCAGCTTTTCCCTATTTTCACAGAGGCACTTTTTATCGATTCTCTGGGCATAACTAATCGTCAAATAGCGTAGTTTTTGTGGCGCCATGAACCCAAGGAAAATGTTAATTTCGACCGGGTTTGGACTTTGGCCAACAATTTCAAGTGTCTGCAGCGCTTAGGGTCCCCTCGGAGTGCCCTTATGGACTTATATATTCAGCTATTTTCCCCTAACGTTTTTGAGAATTACCATCTTAAGTTACCAGCGAACGTGGGTCACACATTCATCCACTTTTTGTGTTCGTCCTCTCGACTGACCTCGAGTCCCTCGCTCAGGTATTTCCTATTTTCCCCAAAAACGGACAGGTAATAAACAAGATCTCCACCTGACATGCCATAATTTGGAATTGAAATATATTGGTATTATATTTAATATTTCGCAATAGGTTAATTATACACCGAGAAAATAGTCTAATTATAATTAATACATATTTGTTTGAATATGGCGAAAGAATATTCAATTAAATCTGCGTTTACGGGTGGGGGAATGCAGAATTAATTGCTTCGATTAATAAATTTGGTTATAACGATTAACAAGTTAATTTGAAGGAAACAGGCTACAGTCCATTTGAGTCAATTATTAGTTCGAGTAACTAGATCTGCATTTCCCCACCTGTAATCACTGATTTAGGCAAATTTACTACATTTTTCTCTCGGTGCAGTATATCCGAGAGCAAAGTACATAAAAGAACCCGTAGTTTTGTGTTGATTACCGTAGTACATTTTCAAGATTGAAACTGCACATGTGCAATTTTTTGCGTACTACGAAATATGCTATCAAATGCTCCATACATACATTAACAACAATGATGTTCATGGTTGTACTACGATAATCATCATAAAACTACGGGTCCCTTTGTATACTTTGCTCTCGGACATACTCCACTGAAAAAAAACTTGCTTCATTCAACCACCGATGAGGTGGATACTGCGAAATTCACGGTATATTTGTTTCAATACCAAAAAAATAAGGAAAAATACATAGAATTGAGGCAACCAATTTGAATTTGTGAAACAAGTAAATATCTACTTGAAACAATTACACCGTGAGGTTGGTACTGTACTTCCTACCTCTCCCTCTCTCTCGCTCTCTACTATACCCATCTTTCTCTCTCGTATGTAATTAGTTGCGACACTGTGCAACATACGCCCCCGTATCCTTTTTACCTTTACAGCCAGTCCTTGCGTGATTCTACACGTTTATCGACCATTTCCCTTCACGTGGGTTTAAGGTTTATACGTGTACGCGAGCGTACATAATGCGGACGGGCTGATATAGGTACGACGCGAATTTCCATACTCAAAATAACTGACTTTGTACCGTCTTTTCAAGAAGTTTAATTAAATTTTCTGCCGAGGGGAATACACGCATCATTCCTAATTTCTTGTGAATTCTTTTAAGAAAATTAAACGGTTTCTTAGAGTATTCAAAATTAATAATCCACGAAGTTTCGGTATTATTGAAATATAATTACGGTATTATATTCGCTATAATTCGGTTTTTAAATAACAAAAAATATTCATATTTTTGAATTCAATTTGTAATCTGCACACATATTCAATATCATACGGAGAAGAAAATATCTAAAAAAAACAATAATTATTGGCAAAGTTATAAATGCGTTTCTCTCTACGACATCGTGGCGTCATCGAAACGCCAGAGAGGGACTTATGCTCAGTAACGAGTACGAGAGAGATAGATTCACAGCACGATGACGTAGCTGCACTTCAAAATATCGTTTTCCAGCTCAGATAAGGCGAAAATGAAAATTGAAAAAACACGGTGCAAATAATTTTGTCTAGATTTTTCGAATCTGTGATAAAAAAAAATTGCTTAAAAATCGAATCTCGATTGTCGATTAAAGAAATTCCGCTATCTATATAATAATTAGACTCACCCAATGTCGAGATGTTTCAATTTTATTAATATTCTCGCCGATGTAACGTCCAATTTCACGTTGTACCATTCAGATTGACAATCCTCGCGAAACGGAACAATAACTCGATGGTGTGCATTTTTCACGAGCGTTACAAATTGGATTTTACGATGCGTGTACGCACGTCAGAACCGACTCTACGCAACAACGGAAGCCAGATATTGATTACATCCGACCGTGTCAGTGAATTTGACGTAATGTATTTCTGATATGTAGCCATTACGTGCATCTAGTCCCCGCCAAATAGTCAGCGATAATTGATTGTTCGATAACACTGGTCAACAAAAATACATTTCTTTTCTGTTACACGAACCAGACCAGGTGATTCTTATAGATTTATGTGCGCTAAAAACGAATCTGACTCTCAAATTTGCGTATCACACACGTCAGGATTTTGAAATACTTGAGGTTAAATATACGAAAACGGGCGATTTTTTGGCCATATTCACGGGTCTATTACAATGAAACTAAAAATGTTTCTTAATTGCACTTACAGCATTTAAAAGTATCGTTTTTGAACTTTTCAATACATTACTTGATTGTTCCTAAACGATTTTACAAAGCCAAATTTCAGTACGACAAGTCGATCGTTTAGGTCCACCGCACCACGCGCCTGTGATACATTTAGGAATACTTCACACACACACACACACATACATACAGAGGAATACATACAATAAGATACCTTCCATAAATTCAGCCTTCTCTCGAGACGCGCATACGCCTGTCCCTTGACCGAATCACGGGACGTCGACGTATCTGCGCGTCTCCCCGGAGTTGTTCTCACGTGTTTACTCTTCCACTTTCTCGAAATTTTCTTCTCGCATTGTGAATTGGAAAAAAACCGCCCTTGTACCGAAGCGTACCCCTTCCTTTCGAGCCGCTTGCGAGCTTAATATTAATATTAATAATACTGGCTCGTGTACATTAATCCGATGCTAGTCACTCGCTAAACCCACTAAACGGTATACTTAGGAATAGTTTTACTTCTCGCCACCAGACGGCGTATCGAGACATGTCAGATCCCAATACGACAGGGGACGATTTATTCTAACAATGCACATGGGGGCAATTGGGACAAATTAAATAAAGTGTTTATTTGGTACGGGAAGAAAATGAACAGAAGTCCTTCAGTGGACATACAAAAAAAGCTGCAAACTTAGTCATTGTACCACTACAAAAAAAGACTGGTAGCTAAAAAATTTCATATTATGTGTCATTCAACTGCTGCATCATACCTCTCCCTCTAATTAATTTCGAATATTGGATATCAGTTTTTTATAGTCGAATATATAACCTATCTTATAGTGTATTGCTGTTTTTTTAGAAATTATTATTGGCCACTTCGAGAAAAATGAAAATGTAAAAATTGTTACAATTGTACCCGCTCTCTCCTATATCGAATCAATTACCGTTAATTATTATCAGACGCACAGAAACATCGACCGTTCGGAAACCAATCAACCACGACGTCTCTCCCTCGCGTACACGCCTAACGAGATAGCACATCCACGCGACCTAGCGTTTTGCCTTGCAGAAGCCATCCTCCCGGAAGTTCTACATCCCTCCCCAAACTTGACACCCACCGCGTGTATACCCGTAGATCGCTAAAGTACACAAGTATCCACTTACGGCACGCCCGATTGTCCCCGAATCAGCATTATCAGCGTCGGCTTAGCGACACCGCTGGCCCCGATTTCATGGAAATTTCTGCTCCGCGACCCCAAATATTGAAACTGCATCCCATAGCGGGGACACGAGCGGAAGTTGAGCATCGGATCGATATATGCCGATGTACACCGAGGGATCAGTATCCGGTGGAGGTGTCGTATCGAGTCCTAACGAGCGTATGTAATTAACGAGACTATACTAACCGCTAATATCGCACAATCGTTCGTCGCGCTGACGCACCGTCCAATCACGACGCGGGGTACACAAAACTCGCTCGAATATAAACGCGCGGCGTGAAAGATTAATGTCGCTTGTCGATTCGAATCTCGAGTGCAAATAAATACCAGCCCTCTATACCCGTTAATACCCGCGAGCGCTATAAAACGTTTACACCTGCAGCCGAAATGTCGTCGGTTTTAAATAGTCGGCGATTAACAACGATCGCGACGATTACGCGATACGCGCGCGGTGTATATGTAGAGGGGCACTGTCGGATTGGGAATTCGCTCCATGTGGCTTACGATTTTACACACGATCTCGCTGCCGTCGACCCGCCGATGTTCCACCCTTTCAAAGTTCCGTGGGAGTTGTCGCGTGCTCGAGCTGTTGGTGAACTTCGATATTCACGGCGAGTTTAATACAGTTTTCCGTAGAAAACGGCGGGCAACAATAAGGTACGCTCGCGCTCACCCTCACATGCGACATGCGCCACGCTGCGCGCCGTTGAACGTTTTATCCGCGTTCCCTTGACAACTTGCTTCAAGATACGTAATTCTTTAGCCGACAATGGGGTAATCCGCTTGGTACGAGAATATTAATAGGCATATATCGAGAATGAGGTACGACAATACACGTCCCGGGGGGGGATGTCGCTGTCGAAGAATCGGTATTATTGGTAATGTTCGATCGATGTGGATACGTGTATCTAGTGAGCTTTTTGTTGAGAAATTGTAATTATGGATTATATTTGTTATTCTCTCTCGTTACCTCACAGCAGAGGGAAAGTTTCGATATTGGACAGAAATGGTTATTACTGTTTTAGACCATAGCCAAACTTAACTAGAGCAGCTGATCTGTTAATTGTAGACATTCTTGCGCAGCTGCATCAAAGTATGACAAAATGCGTGACAGATTTTGCTCCGATAAAAAGTCATATCGTTAGTGTCGAAGAAGACCGTCACAACTCAAAATGTCAGTAGGAGTATTTAAAGCTTATTACAAATTCAAATTAAAAGCTATTGTAAAATGAGTTGTTGTCAGAATTGTTTTGACTTCTACTAAATTCAGACAACAATTCATTCTACAATAGCTTTTAATTTGAATTTGTAATAAGCTTTAAATGCTCCTACTGAAATTTTGAGTTGCGACGGTCTTCTTCCAAACCAACGATATAGATATAAATTTACTTCCTAATACACCGAGAAAAATTGTACAGATTGTATGGCAATGCTAGTAGTTTATTAATATAAGAATATGCTTTTGTTTGCCTTAGTAACACTTATTTCTATTTTTTATCAGTATAAATAGCTGTTTCAACTATATGTATAATCATTAATCATTTCAGCAATGCGTATTGCTCTTGTCACATTTTGTATTGCTCTATTACTTACATATACTGTCTCGTTAACCTGTTAGTCTTAAAGTATAGCTATATACTAATTGCTGTGCGACTTAAACATTTCTCTCAATGTACGCAATCAATAACTAATCAAGTAATCAGTTAATCACTCTTATCACATTGCTAGCTGTAAATTATTTTAGTCTTAATTTTAAAACTGATTTTTAACTATATATTTCATTCATTAACTGGTATAAACAAAATTTAGTATCTGGGTTGTGATTAGGTAATCTTACTTTGGTTTACTATCTGGGACACTTGATATAGTAGAAGCGGCACTTTTTTGGAAAAACGTACAATAAACTGTTTCTAAAAAGGAGCTGAACTCCTTTAGAAATCTAAATAGGTGCTTTTTTTTGTGAAAAGGAGCAGTAGCGGTATAGTAACACATGTAACACCTATGTAATACCGTATGTCCGAGTCTAAACCAGAAACAGGTTTCATTAGCGTTTCATTTCGTTTGCCCAGAGCCACGACGTATTCGGGTGTGTGATATATGTAACGTAAATCGACGTAATGTACCCAACCTCACTCTCCCTCTGTATTACCGAAGGTTAGGTGGCAATTCATGCGAGCCATATTAGGTACACTTACCTTGTACATGTAGACTCGTGTAGCGCATGTTGCAGCGACTCGAGAATGATTTCGTGACGCGAAACTCTGTTGGTAGCGAAGCACAAGCGCGTTGGTTGCGTGGTAGGTAACTCTCGAGCATTCTCTCGACGCCATATTCTCCGCAGTGCTATAACATTCCTCTGTACGTGCATTGCGGCAACCCCTTGTTACCGAGGACGATCGACAATTCCCCCGGTGACATTGGATTTTTCTCTCCGATCATACAATTGTGTGTGCCAATTTAACCTGTTAACTGGGTATGACGAAATATTTCGTCTTACACGAACGACTACTACAATGGACATGACGACATTTTTCGTCGTGGAAATTTGCCGTAATATTCTGAACGCATTAATTTTTATGTAGTTCTTATCTATTAAATCCTAGCGTGGTTATATGCGAGCATATTGTTTACGTTTTCACAATCTGTCACGTGAGCACTATTCACGGAAACGAGTTGAACAAAATCGATCGCTTTCGTGCTCGGTCACTAAAAAAATTGTTGTGTTTGCAACTACACCATGTGGTCAAAGGATTTGTAGTCAATCTAACCGAATTTTGTTTAAAGTGACTAAACAAAGATCGATGAAACTAAGTTAATGTGGTAGATCCAACAGCACGGCATAGTTGACTTATTTAATTATCTTAACTACTAATGCAGTTACACCAATGTGTAGAAATTGAAACAACAGTTGGGTAATTGAATTAACTGTATTATTCAGTTAATTATCAAGCCAATGCTTCAATAAGGTTATTTAATTTTCGAAATAAATTATCTCAAGCACCGATGAGGTTCATGAAAAACCGACAATCAACTGCGACATGCAGTTGAGACAACTTTGCGTTTAGGTTCCGCGTATTTAACATCGCGGTGTGGTTGACTTAACTGATATTCAGTTGAGTCAACGCATTCTTTTTCTCAGTATCGATACTGAAAATAGTTTGGTAAAAGCAACATGATCGCGTATTTTCTATGGTAAACTGTACTGCGATTTTTTGTTTCGTCATAATTGTATAATTATAAATTTAAGTTCAAAACAGGGCGTTGAAGCTGAAAAGTATCTGAACCTGCGATACAAAAATGCTCTAAATTTGCAAAGCTAATCATGAAATTGTAAACACTCCAAATTCCATAACGTTATGAGACACAAACGATAGCGCTGTAATGTAAAATACTTTGTAGACGTTCTTTCGAGACTTCAATCATCATACTCCCTTTTACGACCCGGTGTCAGTATTACTTTTCACAGACTATGTATAAAGTGTGCTCTCTTTGAGGATCAACATCTCATCTTGGCGCGGAAGGGGAACATTACCCTCCTGCTGCCTCTTAAACATCTTCTCCATTATTGACGTCTCTCTAAATGAGAAATAAAAATCAAAAGACATTTCCTCCGCGCGATGAAAATCCTGTGCACCCCGACGCGGCTAGAATTTCCTCTCGAAAAATCACGGTCCACCTCGTCCAGTCGCGAAACGCCCCTAATAACACTCGGCGATTTAATTTGACCGCCCCGCGAAAGGACCGCTCGTTTTCTCTAGTTTTGTCCGCGGCCGAGGACCGTTAAACGAGTTTATCGTGAAAGGATAACTAAATTTTACGGACTTTCGAGAAGAATTCCTGTACGCCGGATTACTCGGTCTCCCTCGATCGCTGCGAGACGCTGGTAGAGGAAGAGAGACGGAGAGAGGCGCGGAAATATATAGAGGAAAGGCGATGGAGAAACAGAGATAGGGGGTGGGGGAGAGAAATAGCAAAACTTATCCACACGTGTGCGAAATAACTGTGGACTGTCGACATGCATAAATCGTGCGGCTAGCTGCGTCGTGGTACAGAGTCGCGCTTACGTACTCCATTATGCAACCCCTTCTGCGTTAAACACGAGTTCGGCTTTATGGCTCGTGGCCACGATGAGGCCAGATGACGATGTTGGAAATTCCATTGTATTAGGACACTACACGGCCCACCCCGCTGACAAAGGGCGCGCGTTTGGTCCAGCCGCGTGCGGTGCAAGTAAGTGGCTCTGTGAACGAGTTACCGCAGCAATGCTGATCTTTTCGATATTGCGCGTGAGTTCCGGAAAGTCAACTCATCGTCGTTTCGTCGAACACGTTTGCGTAGATTGAGAAAAATGAATCGTTGTGGGTGGCGTAATTCAAGTAAACTAGGAAAACATTTTAATTGTTCCAAACAAATTGTTTGGATTGAAGGTTAAATTTTGTCAAACTAACCATTGGGTATTTGGTTGGACTGTAGACAGTTGGAATAACTAAATTTTTGTCGTTTCACCATTCAAAAAAATTCATTTTATCGGTAGGTGGAAATGAATTCAAATTCACTGCTTTGTTAAATCAATTCGAGTTGGTTTTTCTTTCAACAAAAGCTTTTTTGTCAAACGAACGGTGGTACAGTATTGTGTTAACTACACTGAGAAATAAAATCATTTGATTCAACTAAATGTTAAGGTTACGGGCGTCCAACTAAATACTTATACAGTTACTTGAAGAAATTTTTAGTTCAAGCAGCTAAGTAGATATTATATTACCTCAACTAAATTTTAGTTACTGTAATACTACATATTTTCTGAGACAACTGTATATTAGTTGATCACCCGAGAGGTTGTGATTTGAAACATGTTTGTTTTCAGAGTGTAACTATTAGGATATTATAGGTCAGTTATTGTGATTAGTATGTATATGCATTTCAACTGATAGCATTCTCATATTGTAATCGAAGTAAGAAGAAAAGATGTGCATTGGTTAAATCTTGTATCCTTAAATATTGAAGAATAAGAGGTTAAAACGTCATGACGGCCTTGATGCAGCAATTTGTTTTGCTAAAGTTGAAGAATAATTATGTTTATTGGTAGAAGAGTGTATCGCAAGGCACTAAGAATAATTAATGTATCTCTTCGTTTAGAAACGAGGGTTCCTGAAATATGTACTTGTTTCATGTAGCAGGATATAAATTCTAGGATGCTCGGGAAAAAGAGTACAAGTCAAAAAATGGTATTGCTCAGAAAACACCTTTATTTGTTTATATTGAAACACAAACTGTTAAAAAAATGTATAAAATGAAAATAACACTTCTCATAAGAACCGTTAAATGCATGTAGCACACAAATATCTCTAGGAAAGTAGAAGAAAATTGTAGAAGTGTTTTGGTAGGCGAATTGACTTATACTCTTTTTCCCGGGCATCCTAGAATTCTTATATTAGCGATTCAAAATGTAAAAATAATTGTATTAGTATTCATATTTCTCAGTATAGGAAGTCAAATCACAAAATTTCCAATAATAGAGGAAGAGGCAGGGGGATACATTTCATCTATCTAAATAATGATAATACAATAAAAGGAAAATTTTTCTTTCTTCTTCTATGTGCACTGAGAAAAATAGCTTGGTTAAAATGACAAAACGCATCTGGTTAAATGGGTTGAGTTATTCTAACCAAAATACCAGCAAGTTGAACCAAATATTTAGTTATGCATTTTGACTATATGTTTAGTAATTCTGACTACATGTCTAATTATTCTAACCAAAAAATGGTCAGTCAAACCAAACAGATGGTGGATCCAACTTCACCAAACAGTTTGGTTATGGTCTCCAGAATTTTGATTAAATTGACTAGGTTATTTTCCAATGTGAAAATTCCATATAATCAACTCCGTCCAACAAAGTACTATGAATATCGCGAAAGCAGCGCATTGACGTTTCTATTGTGGAACAACGCGTAACTATAATTCAGCTTCGCGTGACTTTAACAAACCCCGATGAAGCCGGATGGCAATGTTGGAAAATCCATTGTGTTGGAACACGGTATACGACTCGCGGCTGACAGAAAAAGCTCGTGTTCGATCCGTCGATGCGGTACAAGTAAATGGCTCTGAGTGACTTACCGTGGCAGTCGTTCTTATGACAATGCGAGCGAACACTACTCTTATGGTGGTATTCAATGGAGCAGTACTTCGTGATGTTCGACGTTAAATCTCATCGGACGCTTTTGCGGTTGAGTTCAAATCCTTCCGCCGCTCCGGCTGCAATTCCAATATCGGAGTGACTTTGCAGGGGTTATTACAAAAGGCGTAGGTACACACCGCGTTATCCTCCTCTTTCTCTCCGTTTTACTCGGCGAGAGGAAATATAGAACAGACAATGCTGCAAAGCAAAAGTAACGATAAGTCACGTGGAATTCAGTTGAAAAAGATTTTCACGGATTGCTCGCTTCAAAGCAAACCCATAAATCGCGAATCTCGGATACAGATATTTAAATATCTTTCGATACATGTTTGAGAGTTTGTAAAAAAGAGCGGTACGGCATAGCGGAAGCAATGAATTATTTACTTTAAAGAAGCTGCGATTTATTGTCGAAAAAAGGGCAGATCCCTTAAATATTCCGCTCAGTCCACGTTTTATCGAATGGAAACTAGAGCAGATATATTCTCTGCTATTTATACGCCATTCTGCATCCCCTCTTCTGACTCCCTCCGTCTATCCGTATAAATACATTTAATTTCAACATAGTTAAGATCTACGAGCGATCGCCGGTCCCGATTCGGAATAATCCTGCGGATCGAATCTACCCGGTCGTCAAAGCGACTCTGCTTTCGAATTGACTTAGTCTGAAATACGTCATCAAACGTAGGATTTACCAGAAACTTGTGGTGGCTCAATGGGGTACGCGCCGCGATTCATCTCGCTATACCCACTCCCCTAGTCAACCTCTCCTGGTCAACTTATACGTAAAGTCGTTCTCGTTTCGTAATCGGCAGAGCGTTCCAATTTTTAAAACCCAATGAAACTGCGTGAACCGACTTTAAGCGAGGGAGAGAACGTGCGGGTGCAATTTGAAACCATTCTCATCTCGCTTTTTTCCCAATGCGCGTAGCTTACGCGGTTTCTCCTTTCTTTTTACGGCTACATTTTCTTCGTTCCCCTGAACGTTTTCTACTAGGAATGATATGACAACAAAGCGTTCATACGTTTAGTTTACTCCACTGGGCGTATTCCAGCGGGAGAAGTTAAACTAACGTCGCAGCAATTCGTTAACTTTTAAGGAGGTAAAAGCGCTCGAGTGTAGAAGAGAATGCAGGTTGTAATAAGGGTGAGTTGCAACACATCAATTTTGTCTGATAAGAAACCCTTCAGCGGAGGATAAATTACAGGTTTAGTGGAGTCATATGTTTGGCCCCTTATCAGTAGAGAGCACTATGATGCCGACACAATCTTGTCAGTTTTTTAAAAGGAAGTGTCTTTAAGGTGGACACATTCGCACGGTGTCCAGCGGTCAGAGAATTTTGGAAAACCTGGAATTGTCAGGGAATCATGCGTGTCAGGGAAAAGTCAGGGAAAATAAAGAATTTTCAGAATTTTTCGCAGATACTCAAATCTTATAAAAAGCTTGATTGATATCTAGTCTGTTAAAATTGTTAAACATTTTTATAGAAAAGTCATGCATATACATATGTGTATATATGTATGTATCTAAGTTTTTTCTTATTCTAAAAAAGCGATTAAATAATAATATGATTTGACAAAATTAAATTACTTTAATGTTTATTTCTCAGTTTTCATAACTCGTTCCATGGATAGATTAGCTAATATATTCTTTCCCGTTGGATGGATTAGTTAATATATTCTTTCAACGAAAAATTATTGATACTTAACACTTTATACTAGATCTATACCTAAAGCGATCAAGGTTTGGCTATTTTGGAGAGGAAAACTTGAAAACTTCAGGGAATTTCTTTTCAAATTTTGCTAGACACCGTAATTCATCATGTATCAATAACGGTCCTTATTTTATTTGTATTAATTGTACTTCAAAGTATTTAGGCAAGTTTTGTTAACTAATTATATGGTAATAACTTAAAAAATATAGAAAACTTCTTTACAAAATTAAGTGGTTCAAAATTCCCAAGCATTTGATGCAACATGTCTCGAACATGGGGCAAATTGAAACACGCGCACAGATTACTGTTTTCCTTTAAAATTGCATCAATTTTGTAAATAACTTTAATTTTATTCCACAGTTTTATTCCCAATACATTAAACTATAATACATAACTCTCAAAAAATGATTCTCATTTTCAATAAAATAGGAAAAAATGAAATATAAAATTTGTTTCAACCAACCCCGATTTTTTTTGTTTTTTTGAATAACGCACGTAGAGGAGTGAGTCATTCAAATCGTATTTATCGGAGGATTTTCTTTTTATGAAATCAAAAATTACAACGAAATCAGAAACGCAAATATCCTCTTACTACAGAGGAGACCTCTCTCTACCCTTTCATTATATGACCTGGTTCAGCAATTCATCAGCTAATTGTTCAGTCGACAAAAAGATTTTAATTGTCAACGTCAGAGGTGATATTTTAGACCGATGTACTTGTAGTACATAACGAATGAAGCATACTTTTCGCACACCGATACGATTTGAGTAACTCGTCTCCGACGTCCTGTCGTGCTTCGCACAATGCTTCGTGAGTTTTATATTTCGTCAAAGTCGAACGCTCCTCGAATGAACGAATTCGATATAGCTCCGACACTGTGACGATTGCAAATAACGTTCCGTCTTTTTTTCTTGTTAATTTTAATGAGCTGCATTTTCTGCATATTTAACGGAACGCTGAATCACATGCGCTAGTGGAGCCAATTATTTCAATGAAATTCAGTCCGAGTGGGCAGTAGCGGGAGATGACGACAAAAATCGCCCGACGCTGGCCAATTTATAAACTAATTGATCCACGCGTCGATGCGCGGAATATAATAGCGACGCGTTTGAGAAATATTTTTCAGGTCGTCGATGCTCCGCGTCACTCGTCAATGTACACACTTGAATGCACCATGCGATGAAATAATATTGTACTACTTCGATTTAAATATTTAAAAACTAGCTAGTATACCCGTCATTGCACGAAAACAAAAACAGCATTTTTTACTGCTTCATCCAGTAGCGCTGAAACTCGAGCTCATTTTCAAGAATTTCTACAGAGGAGACATTTCTATTTACTGTTGTAAACAGTACATAGAACAGTTTTTCCTCTGTACAAATTCAAATTAGCTAGAGTCTCAGCGCTACTGGATGAAGCAGTAAAAATTAATTTTTTTTTTCCATGTAGGTGAAGGCCGGGCAAAGTAGATATACCGGGCAAAGTGAAAAATCGTATTATTAATTGACATGGGCTCTACTGTATGACAGTGCCTATTGCATCAAGAGTATCATCTTGTAGTTAATTAGAAAACGAATATAAAGCAGATGAGGTTCGAGACATTGTCGATATACTGAGTGAGGCAGTGAAATAACACGATTAAACAAATATTGCAAAAAATAGAGATTTGAAGAAAGTTATTCTATTTGATCATAAATCAGGTCTACATTAGTGGAAATTTACTTTATATGAAAAATAATCATATTTCGAAGATGGTGTCAGAGTGAATCCGTTCATGACATTGCGTAATGGATGGATTTGTCGATCGACCTAACCAATGTCGGTTACACAAATGCCCTGGCATCAACCGTCTCAACGACATGAAGATCCTGGGAAAACTCGAACGTGCAGAACTGGTCCTCGGACCTGAGTGAAAGCCTCTCCCTGTTCCACAGCGTACGGTGGAAAACGTCGCTGTGGTCGAACGCCAAGACTGTGGGGAGTACCCAGAATTGGGATGGACTCGAGGTGGCAGTGAAAGCATTGATATGTCATGCTGTTTGTAATCTGTGACTCTCATTTGCCGGAGGATCACAGGATCCTTAGCTGGATGAACATTAAAATGTCTAAAACACCCCACCGAAAGGTAGGGGAGTATGGCGCTCACACAGCGTACTCCCTGAATTTTGGTACCTCTCGACAGGCCAATAGTTGCTGAGGGGGCTCTAGCACGGGCGTGCCCCTAAAGCCACTAGATATAGAAAGTAGCGCAATCGTCCGCCATATTGTTTCCGAAAATAGATAGAAAGTAACGCATCGATCCGCCATATTGTTTCCCAAAAGACAATCGATTACGCTACTCTTTCTATATCTAGTGACTTTACATACCCCTGCTAAAGGCATGTTGCCACGAGTCGACTCGAGTCGAACGACTTGGTAGTTCGACTAGAAGTCGACAGTGTAAAGTGCATTTCGACCTAGTCGTTCGATTTCACAGTCGATTCGACGGAAGTCGCAAGACGAGCTACTTCGTACGATTCGACTGATGACGTGTCGCTCAAACGACGAAGTCGAACGTGTAAACATCCAATCGACTGCGATCGGAAAAGGACGCGCGTGCATATTACACTGCGGCTCGCCATTTTGAATCGGATTGTCGAATCGACTTTTGTTTTGCCTGTGGAAACGAAATCTTGTCGACTACGGTCGAACTACCAAGTCGTTCGACTCGAGTCGACTCGTGGGCAACGTGCCTTTAGAATCACTATCGACTTGCTGGCTGAGAAGCTGTTGCAAGCGCGCTTCTAACAGTGGAGTCGGGGGAGGGGTATATGTGCTGACGCACCAGGGAGCCTCTCCTTCAGTGAAACCGGACGCGCACCCGGCCTCATTAGTTGTCAGTCAATACATATGCTGTCAATCCATTATTGGTCAGTGGGACAAGTATGGGTAAATTAGACAACACCCGCCATGAATATTCTGTGCGGAACACACACAACCCGTATATAAATTCTGTTCTAGTTGGATTCACTAGGGAAGCCACCATGTTTTCTTCTATATTTTAGATCCATTCTCATTTCCAGAGAAAGGATGTTTCGCTGATGAAACATGACTTTTCCGATAACTTAGACCTTCAAATTTTTATAGTGGTCTAAGTTCTGTTAATAAATATTTATTTAATATTAAAGCGTAACTTCATAAAAAGTAACTCTCCCCAGAATAAACAAATCAAATTAATGGACTATAATAGTTTACCATAAAAAACAGAGACCACATGTAACAATTTGATGAAGTGCTTTACCGGATACATGGTAAAATTCGTCAGTAAAATTATTTTTAGTTAGAAATGAGAATGAATCAAAATTCTTACTAACACCATCTTATGTTCATTATCCAGATAAACTTTGTGTGTAAGAGTGTATGTGAAATGTGACAGCTTCACCAACTAGGACAGGATCCTTAATATGAATAAATTGACGTGCGTCATTTTTATAGGTATAAGTCCCTAGTATAGTTAGCCTTTAGAGAGCGCTTGACGCTCCCGAGCAGCGCGCAGTGGGCACTGGCCTGCCCGCTGGGGATTGGTGCGGCGGATCGTCGAGCACGTCACGTCGCGCCAATCAGGGGGACTGCCGCAAGTTGCCCCCACTCGACCGTTACCGACCAATAGGACCGATAACGGTCCCCTCCGCTAGGTATATAAGGACACGCGCGGAGTGCAAGGTCACTCGAGCGTCGAGGGAGACGCCTGGATACCTCCCTCAGTCCTTCTTAGGACTCTTCTAATAGACGACTCGATTCGCATTTGGGTTCCCTTTTCTTTCTCCTTCCGCGGCGTTTTCACGCCTTCCTCCGACCGCGGCGCCTTCGCGCCTTCCACCGCTTCCTTCCGCGGCGTTTTCACGCCTTTCTCCGACCGCGGCGCCTTCGCGCCTTCCACCGTTTCCTTCCGCGGCGTTTTCACGCCTTCCTCCGACCGCGGCGCCTTCGCGCCTTCCACCGCTTCCTTCCGCGGCGTTTTCACGCCTTTCTCCGACCGCGGCGCCTTCGCGCCTTCCACCGCTTCCTTCCGCGGCGTTTTCACGCCTTCCCGACCGCGGCGCCTTTGCGCCTTCCACCGCTTCCTTCCGCGGCGTTTTCACGTCTTTCTCCGACCGCGGCGCCTTCGCGCCTTCCACCGCTTCCTTCCGCGGCGTTTTCACGCCTTCCCGACCGCGGCGCCTTAGCGCCTTCCACCGCTTCCTTCCGCGGCGTTTTCACGCCTTCCCGACCGCGGCGCCTTTGCGCCTTCCACCGCTTCCTTCCGCGGCCCCCTTTGCGCCTTTCCCTTTTCCGTTCCCCGCACGCGTGTCAATTTGGCGCCCAACGTGGGGCTCTCTACATAGAAAAAAGAGAGAGAGGAACTGCAGCGGCCGTTCCCGAACATTCACGACCTGAGGATGCCTCATCTCAGCCGGACACCCGAATCCGGACGCCCCACGAAGGGCCGTCCGCAAACACGAGCCATGACTAACACTTCCGGGAGTGGAACTAACCCGGTGGCGCCCAGATCCCTTTCGGCACCCGAACGCGACAACGAGGTCCGTGCCCTGACAAAACGCCTGGAGGAGCTCCAGGCAAATACACCAACCAGGACTACGTTAGGAGGAAACATCGAGGCCGAACCCATCCTCCCTGCAACCGTGTCATCGGCGCGACAGACTCCGCCGAACGACGGCGCAGAACCATCGGAATCGGACAACCAACTGCCCAATCCCATTCCATGCGAACTCGCCGCAAGCGAGGCCTTGATCGCGGAATGGCGGAAACTGATGAGGGTGATAGCCGCACCAGCCGTACCGCTACAAGACTACTCCGGGACGGACTATGAGGACCCGGAGGTGTTCCTTCTCGAATGCGAGGAGTATTTCGAGAGGAATCACATCGAGCAGTCCCTCTGGACGCGAAGAGCGAGTCAAGCCCTCAAGGCAGACGCCGAGAAGTGGTGGGCTTGTTACAAAGGACTGCGCTTCCCCTGGCAGAAGTTCAAGAGCCTACTACGCACCCGCTTCAATAACAACAGCGTAGTTCTACGCTTAAAAACACAGCTGTACTCTCGGGTGCAGGGAGAAAAGGAGGCTGTGGGTCCATTCCTACAACGGAAGTTCCTACTCTTCCAACGCGTACAACCTGACGCCGATGACGAGGAGGTCGTCGCGACGCTCCTGGAGACAATAAAAGTCTCCCTCCGCCGTGCGGTACGACCTTTCCGGCCATCCAACTTCGAAGAGCTGCTTCAAAGGGCCATGGAAGCTGAGCTCGACGAGGTGGATCTTCCCGGGAGAAACCACCGGAAGGAGGAAACCGGCGGCAAGGGCAACGAGCCAGGAACCCAGGGGAAGCCCGTCGACAAGACAAGAAACACGAACACCGGCGAGTTGCCGAGGTGCTGGTACTGTCCCGAGCATCATCTCCACCGAGACTGCCCAGTCTTCGCGGAGCACCGACAGCAACAAACGGCGGGAAACTGGAGGAGTCCGGCAGCGAAACCCGCCGCTGCCAACGACTCGACAACTACAACCCACCAATAGTATTCGCGGGCACGGCTTGCCTCACTCGACAGGAATTGCCACACCTCACGGTGAATATCCAGGGCTTTACCCTCTCAGCCCTCATCGACTCAGGGGCAAGCCATAATTTCATCCACGCAAGTCGCGTGGACATACAAAAACTACGACCAGGCCCGCCAACAGCTCAACTGGCGGGGAACCGAGGAGAGATGCCTCTCATCGGGGAAACCAGTCTCAACCTTATCATCGGTGGCGTTTCCCTTCCAGGAACCTTCTTGGTCAGTCCGACCCTTAATGAAGACGTCATTCTCGGGTACCCGTGGCTGAAGTCGCACGCGGTGGTGCAGGATTATCAGCACGGGTATCTCTACGCCGGAACCACGCGGAGAATGCGAGTATACTTAGAACAACGGATCGAGAGACCACAGACGACGCCGGTTCCCCTTCCCTGGGATAAAATCAACCAGGGCTTTCCACGCGACCTGCTACCGGAATTCCAGAAGGTCCTGGAGGACCATGCGGCCTGTTTCCATCAGGGGGAGCGATTGCGGCAGACCAGAAGCATTTCACACGAAGTTAAACTCCGAACCACACAGCCAGTACGATCCTCGAACTACCGCTACTCGGACCATAAAAAAAAAATTATCCAGGAGCAGATCCGGGAGATGTTGGCGGAGCGAGTGATAGAGCCCACTGTATCTCCGTACAACTCACCGATAGTTTTGGCACCAAAGAAGGACGGCACCTCTCGTTTTTGCGTTGACTACCGGCGCCTGAACGGGATCACGGAGGACTCAAACCAGGAGCTCCCGGTAATTCACGAGGCACTGAAGGACCTAGGGACGGCGCAGGTATTTACCACACTGGATATGAAGAGCGGGTACTGGCAGGTTCCAATGGCAGAATACGCTAAACCGTATACCGCCTTCTCCTCCCCTGATGGCGGGCAATACCAGTTCCGGGTTATGCCTTTCGGACTAAAAGGAGCGCCAGGCACTTTTCAACGGCTCATGAGCCAAGAGGTCCTCACCGAATACTTTCGGAACTTCTGTCTCGCGTATTTAGACGACATAATAATCTATTCCCCGGACTGGGACAGCCACCTGATTCACGTACGGGCAGTCCTCGAAAGATTGGCCGTGCACGGCCTCACTTGCACCCTGAGCAAGTGCCACTTCGGGACTCGGGAACTGGAATATCTCGGGCACATCGTGGGACCGGACGGAAACCGAGCACAGGAGGGACACATCTTAGCCATAACACAAGCTAGTGCCCCTACAAACCGAAAAGAGTTACGCCAGTTCCTGGGAACGTGCAATTGGCTGCGCGAATACGTGCCAAACTTTGCAGAGACAGCCGCTCCGCTCACGGATCTCCTGAGTAAACAACGGTCCTGGCACTGGTCCACCTCCGTCGCAGAAGCCTTCCGTGAAGTCCAGGAACTGTTCAGAGGAGAACTACGACTCAGTCGACCTGATCCAACACTCCCGTACATCCTACAAACAGACGCTAGCGCAAAAGGAATGGGGGCCGTACTGTACCAGGAAGCAGCAGCCTCGGGAGCGCGCCGCATAATCAGCTACGCCAGTGCACGCTTCAACCAGACGGAGAGCAGGTATCACTGTAACGAGCAGGAGTGCCTAGCAATCGTCTGGGCGGTAAAGAAGTACCGCCCCTACCTGGAGGACACACAATTCACCTTGAGGACGGACAGCAAAGCATTGACGTGGCTCAACCAGATGCGGGATCACCGGGCAAAGCTAACCCGATGGGCACTCCTTCTACAGGAATTTACCTTCCAGCTGGAACATTGTCCTGGCAAGCACAACGCTTTGCCAGACGCTCTCTCCCGCCAACCAAGCAGGACCGAACAACTGGACGAACTCATCCAGCCGGAGAGGATGCTGCCACCAACCCCGGGGCTAAATCACATCGAGATCTCCAATCTAACCAAGGAGATCATTGTGGACCAACAAGCAGACCGGAAACTAACCACACTGGCACGACAATGTCTCGCCAACGAAAATCAAGGCTCCGGAAGCCACCTCGTGCAAGACGGACGACTTTACCGATGTACCCCGGACGGGGGCAGACGACTAATCGTTCCTCAGGCCACAAAACCAAGACTTCTATATGAGCTCCACGACCAGGCGGGACATCCGGGGGAGGCCGAGACCACGCGCAGCCTCCGGGAGTATTACTACTGGCCACGCATGCAGCAAGAGGTCAGACAATACGTGAGAGAATGCCGGCTTTGTGCTTGCTGCAAGGCTTCGCGGCCGGGACCCCCGGACCGCCAACAACCACGACAGCCTACGGAACCGTGGAAAACGGTCGCACTGGATCTGATGGGACCATACCCAAGAACCAATCGGGGAAACAAGTTCATCCTGGTCGTCACGGATCTCTTCTCGAGATACCCGGAGGCTCATGCTGTCGGAACGTCGGACGCGTCACACCTTATCAAGGTTCTCGACCGCGAAATTTGGCCCCGCTGGGGTTATCCCAAGGCGATCCTTACGGATAACGGGCCCCAGTTCACCAGCAATGAGTGGTCCACCAGCTGTCGGAGATGGGGAGTAGAACCCTGGACAACACCCATCTACCACCCTAGAGCTAACCCAACGGAGCGACGAAATCAGGAGATCAAAAAGGGACTCCGTATCCACCTCGCCACGGGGAAGCATTCCACGTGGGATCAATATCTTCCCAAAATCTTATTCAACCTGCGCCGGAGGCGCAATGCTGCAACGGGCCTAACACCCACGGAACTACTCTTCGGGCACAACATCACTTGCCCCGGAGAGTGGATTCTCCGCGAACAAACGAATAAGGCCCGCGCTCCTCGGCAGGAGCGGATGGAGGCAGCCAAAGCCCGACAAAGACGCTATCTACAAACTACAGACAGCAGAGAAGACGAGCCTCAATACATGCCCGGCAGCAAGGTGTACGCACGACTGCATACTCTATCTAACGCGGCCCAATGCATCCACGCGGGGTTCGCTCCCCGGTGGGACGGCCCTCACACCGTCGTGGAATACGCCGGAGGGGGCGTCTACATGATTCTCCGAGGTGACGAGACGGTGAAAATGCATTTCACCCAGCTCAAACCGGCGACACCTCGGACCGAATCAGCCGCCCCGGGAGAGAATGACTCGAGGTCCGACAACCAAGATCCCGAAAATCAACCCCACCAGTTGGTACCACGGCGGAAGAGAGGTCGGCCGAGGAAGGAAGAAGCCCCTCCGGCCACACCACCAGTAACCGCGTCGCACGGTTACCATCTACGGCCCCGTGGACGCGAGGCCCGTTCCCTGGAGTGAAGCCAACCTCGGACAACCCAACGGCGATTACCGCCCACGGCACCGCAGACGCAATGCCGATCCTCGGAGTTGGACCAACCCTTGGCGTCGCAGACGCAACGCCGATCCTCAGAGTGGGGTCAACCATGGTCATCGCAACAGTGGTTCCTGCCCGGCCATCTTCGATAAGAGGCCCCATTAGTATAAGTTACTCTTATTATTATTATTATTATTATTGCTATCATTATAATTATTATTATTTTAAATCATGATCTAATTATTTTTTCTAACTCATTTACATTACGAGTAGTTAAGCCACGTAATGACAATCAGAATATTATTATTTTCTTTTATAAGCTATCGTATGTACATACCTCATAGCGGCGCAAACTAGAGCTCCAACGTCTGCGACGGTTGGTAGCCTGAGTAGGGGGGAGTTGACGTGCGTCATTTTTATAGGTATAAGTCCCTAGTATAGTTAGCCTTTAGAGAGCGCTTGACGCTCCCGAGCAGCGCGCAGTGGGCACTGGCCTGCCCGCTGGGGATTGGTGCGGCGGATCGTCGAGCACGTCACGTCGCGCCAATCAGGGGGACTGCCGCAAGTTGCCCCCACTCGACCGTTACCGACCAATAGGACCGATAACGGTCCCCTCCGCTAGGTATATAAGGACACGCGCGGAGTGCAAGGTCACTCGAGCGTCGAGGGAGACGCCTGGATACCTCCCTCAGTCCTTCTTAGGACTCTTCTAATAGACGACTCGATTCGCATTTGGGTTCCCTTTTCTTTCTCCTTCCGCGGCGTTTTCACGCCTTCCTCCGACCGCGGCGCCTTCGCGCCTTCCACCGCTTCCTTCCGCGGCGTTTTCACGCCTTTCTCCGACCGCGGCGCCTTCGCGCCTTCCACCGTTTCCTTCCGCGGCGTTTTCACGCCTTCCTCCGACCGCGGCGCCTTCGCGCCTTCCACCGCTTCCTTCCGCGGCGTTTTCACGCCTTTCTCCGACCGCGGCGCCTTCGCGCCTTCCACCGCTTCCTTCCGCGGCGTTTTCACGCCTTCCCGACCGCGGCGCCTTTGCGCCTTCCACCGCTTCCTTCCGCGGCGTTTTCACGTCTTTCTCCGACCGCGGCGCCTTCGCGCCTTCCACCGCTTCCTTCCGCGGCGTTTTCACGCCTTCCCGACCGCGGCGCCTTAGCGCCTTCCACCGCTTCCTTCCGCGGCGTTTTCACGCCTTCCCGACCGCGGCGCCTTTGCGCCTTCCACCGCTTCCTTCCGCGGCCCCCTTTGCGCCTTTCCCTTTTCCGTTCCCCGCACGCGTGTCAAAATGACATATCGTCGGGTGATATACGTAACTCCTGGCAGCTCGAACCGATCGTGCAGAGGAATCCGGAATATTTAGAATATGGGCGATAAAAAGTAATTCAAATCGCTCCCGTCGTGACAAATTTCCAAATTAAGCATTCCCAACATTCGAAAGAGCCGGAAAACAAGGAAGGGGAGGAAATTTCGCAATACCTACATCCAAGGCACTCCGACAAGCGACGAATATTTTAAATTTCATTACGTTCCTTGGCCGCCTTTTTCTCCGAGATCCTTTCAAATATTCTCCAAGGGTAAACCTCTTTGAAATATCGTCTGAGTTATACGAGAATCGTATTCTCCATTTATCTCCGTTGCCATAGACAAGAGCGGATCTCATTCGCAGCTAATACGAGAACGTCTTCGGATTACACGTTACTTTAAAACCGATCGACATGTCTCCTTTGTATTCGCGTCGTTCTCTATATACGAATTCGCATTCGCAAATATTTGCGTACACAACTCCCCTCGTTGAAGGAGCCTCTCGAATCCGAAAATGGTTCGAAGTGAGAATTCTCCTAGGAAACACGGATATTCAAAGCCGCGTTAATACTTGATGGATCACCCTTCAATTTAATAGCGCGACGTTTTCCTCGGTACCGAGTGGGTATACAACTACGATGACTCGTTCCGGAGGGTCGCTCCTCTCGTCTTCCCCGTCGACCAGAGCGCTGCTCTTCAAAAAAGCTTGAGTAAATAAACGCAACGCGGTACGTATACCTAACTCCGTTTCTACTGCAGAAAACGGGAAGACTGCCTCGTATAAAGCTCGCCAATGACCCGGCTTTATGCGTCTACGAGTAGCGCTGCACCTGTGCGCGTTTACGATGTGACTGCTCTGTAGTTAAATGCAAAACGACCACAATACACTCGGTTTATATGACACGCGGAAAAACTGAAATGGTTATCATATTGTTCGAGTGTCCGCGGCGCTCTTAGCGCGTTGACTCTGTATTTTATAGCTCCTGCCGGAACCTCTGGTCGTCACAGCCATACTTGTCTAGATGCGGGCGATCTGGCTGAAAGAACCGGTTGGCTTCTTCAACAAAAAGAGGAAATTATCGAGACCTCGTGCATGGTTCTGGCAACCAGAGAATCGTAACTTCGCTTACTCTAACCTTGATCGGTCGATCTCAATTACTTTATTTTAGACGTGTTTAAACTATAGAGTCCGGGGATGGTCGATAAATGGTCCAGCAGTCAGGTCGGGGCCTCCAAATAGGAAATTTATTGATTTTATTTATAAATTTCACGTCTAAAAAAAAGTCGATTTTAACTGAAATTTCCCCGGACTCTAAATGTTAAATATTTGTGAAGTTAAAATATCTGACACGCGTGTATAACAGCCTGTACTATAGACTATAAAGTAGGTACGACACGGACCTGCATTCTCATAGGTCGGGACCAACGTACCTACCTCTTGTAAATTATAAGGCAACAAAATCTCGACTGTGTAAATTACATAAAACTCGAGTCTCGTTCGCGAAGTATGTATTCTCCCCCTGCCTCGGAGACTCAAGTTTAAGAACACGTGAGGGATTACGATGCCTCTTCTCTTTGGAATTTTAACGCGAGTTCTCTCTGCAGAAAATTAACGCGGGAGGATTTAACTTCTGGCTGCTATCTCTCTATAAACTGTTCCGAAATCCTAGGAACGCGCACTAGCATTAATTATTCGTCTCAAGGAATAGTAGGGTAAACCACCCAGTCGTTGGACACCTTGCAGTTATTGGACAGTCTGATTTAAATAAATAAAAACAAGATTCCTAGTTTTTACTTTAATAAATATCATCAACAACCGTACCTGGCTTATTGATTCTTGACTGTCCAATTACTGGATTGAGTATTTCCAAGAAATAAGAACACTGTCCAATAACTAAGTTTTTTTACTTTATCCCAGCTTTTTATTGCTGAAAATTATATTCTTTCCAACTTAAAATTGTAAGTTACTAGAATGTAAAGCCAATATATTTTCAATCAAAATAAGCCACCACTCATATCTCTCTAGGTAGAAAAATATCTTTTTAACACGGTCTCAAATCTTGTAAAATGCTTGGGTGTCCAACAACTGGGTGGTTTATACCCTATATATTATATATTTTCCGGCTGATGGTTGACCCTTGTAGGCGTGATTTAAGGTATTTCTCTCCAAAACCACTTTTCTGTAAATTTATTTGAAATTTTGGTCAAATAGAGATTGAGGTATTCTGCACCTTCTCTAATTTTTTCACATTTTTTTTAGGTGTAGTTTAATTGTTATTCATGTTTTTTGAAAGACACTTTTATACGCATTCCCTATACCCAAGCCGTAAAAAAGACATATTTTCACCTTTTTATGGACAACTGTTCTGTAAATATTTTTGAAAAACTAGAGAAATGGAGAGAAAAAAATTAGAAATTTTGTAACAAAAACAAACATCAAATTCAGGTTTTATTGAAGAATGATTGGCTTTCAAAGATTCGAAAAACTATTGAAATTCAATTGAGGTTGGGGTGAGGAGTAGCGATGTGGCAACACTGTACGATGCGTTCATCGTCGCCACTTCGTTAATACGTTTCTTTAAATCGCTCGCTTTAATACATTTATTACCCATGTATCTTAATCGTTTCAACGTTTTTAATTTCGAAATAACGAATACTAACAAATATACGGGGTAACGACAAATTGTTGGGGGGATTTTTTTTCTAGAACGCTGTATTCCGCCCTCTACTAACCTGAGTCCTCATAACCGAAACTTTTAGACTTGAATTACTGGAGGAAATACCTTAAAGTGTGTTTGTTTAGAAAGGAAGCCTAAGCAGAATAAGAAATCAAAGGGATCACGAAAACGTGAACAGCTAATTTGTCCTCGGTGACGATCAAATTCTGATTTGGTTTATATGATACCTTCATTTTTAATTGTAGTGCTCCATGTGGGGGGGGGGGGGGGGGGGCTTGCCCTACCGAGAGGTGGGGTGAGCGGCGCCGGGTCCTGGAGCGCCCCTTGGATTTCTGTCTGTGGCATCCTGTGTTGTCCCTTACGAAAAGGCGCCGTACCACCCCCCATCCGCAGAAGGAAGGACGCTACGGTTCTTACGTACGATTAATTTCTACACAGAAAAAAAGAATTAGAAAGAATCATGGGAAAGCCCACGAGTTTTTACAGTTATCCCAAGTAACAAGGCTACCCAAGTTTTTGATAGACCCCTGCGTACTTTTTACAGTTCGTAGTAGTTTAAACGTCAGTTTATACTACTACGGAACTTATCAATCCTCCGTTAATATGTTTCGGGTGTTTACGGGTTTATATTGTTGCGAATTGTAAAAAGTACGCTGTGTTTATTAAAAAATTCAATGTTTCACCGCGAGGAGCCCCGTTACTGGGATTCACTGTAAAAGTTATTAATCCTTTTTCTCTGTGTGTACGGATGTTTATGAATCAAGCCTTATAAAGAGATACGGAGACTTTCCCAGAGATGACTTAAGTATACATTATCAATAACGTTTTGAAACTAAGGTGTTCTAATATTCATTACGAATGAGTATCTGGCACTAATTCTTACTAGTGACTGAGCTCCCCTTTTTGCATCAAATACATATTACGATATTAAAGGTAAAATAGTAAATTATAATAACGATCGTACACAATTCACACACACATGCCCCCTTTTAAATCTCTTACGAATAATGCGTGAGTCTTTCTCTTTAAATCTGAATCAGTAAAAATATCTGAAAGTTAGTATATAGACACTGAAATCCAGTAAATATAAGGTTATTATAATTTCGATAACTCTCTGTTTGCTGGATTTCAGTAACATTTCACTGATTTTCAGTCATTTTCATTGATTCAGATTTAGAGAGTTAAAAAGCCAGAAAACGCGACGTTTCGGTATATTTATAAGTATCTTCCTTGTTTGAAAGTTGAAGCGGTACCGATCTTCGAAACGTCACGTTTGTTGGCCTTTCTAAAAGGCCGGCGCATAAACGATAGACATAACGCAACCCTCTCGGGAGAATAAGCTGGCTGGCACATACGAGAGGGTGATTCCCTTCTTCCCTTCAGTATACTGTATATTGAGAGACAATTTTAGGGGGGGGGGAGGTATATATACGATATTTTCTGATAAGAACTTGATTACCTCCCCTGTTAGAATGCGTCCGCTACGTCTGAAAATTCGTTATAGCGCCGATTTTTGGCCGCGCCAACCTTCGTTGACCGAATGTAATCGAGAGTCTGACTATGCGAGAAGCATTACTACTGAGCGAACGCGTTAGGAGACGTACTATAACAACATAGCTCGACAAGCAGAGCAGAACGGGGATTCGGATTATATTTTTATATCTGGCTATACGCTGCGTGCAATGCACAATTATTGTACCACCCAGCGAGTAAAATCGAAAAAGCTAGCTTCCTTTTTTATCTCGCAGGTTCTGTAATTAAGATACCTACGATTTTGTTTCTCTACCTAGGTATATGCATCACTAGATATTGTTACATCCAACCGATGCTTGGGCGACGCAAAAGGAAAAAAAAAGGAAACAGAATCGACAGGCAGCTAAGGGCAGAAGCTCACTTCGAGACTAAGGAGTGCGAAAAGGGAGGGAAAAAAACGAGACATATGGAATTGTAACATCTTCGACTCAAAAGTCAATATAATCAAATTCAAAACGTATACAAACTGGCAGATAAACTTTATAATAACGAAAGGAATTTTATAATATCGAAATGAAGCTCCAAGAGAAAATGGGTACTCTCTCTTTGGAATCCGGGAAAGAGGTGAGTGCAACTTTGCAATACGCGCGAATCGCGGAGCCAGAAAAAAGATCTGCTCAGCAAAATGGACAGACTCTCGGCAACGTGGGACCGGATATCGTATGTCGAATTCTGCAAGCCGTTTCCTTTAACTATGAGATTCGTAAGAGACTCTACGTCCAGTGGATGTAACAGTATCTATAAAGGATCCGCTAAACGAAAGTCAAAATTGAAGTGAAAATTAATTTGTACTGCTTTAATGCTATAATAAATCGCGTTATAAATATGGGTTAAGTCGGATAAGATTTTGCCATTACTGCTTCCTAATCTCGACTTTCTCTTTGACAGAATATTTTTCCAGATTGTCTAATAAAAACTACGCAATCTTCGATATTTTTCGGTTTTGCTAACAATTTTTTCAAATAGCTAAATACATGTAAATCAGACTGTATATCTTCTAAAATCACACCGCAATTTAGTAATGAGGAAAATTTAATTTACACAAAGAGTAGAACAAAATGTTCGACCAAAAACACCATTTTCGGAGTCCTATACATTCCGTGTTACGCGATGTCAATTAGCCGAGCACACTGCACTTACGCGTCGCACTGTTCGTAAAATGTTTCTTTCTCTCTCCGTTTCACTCGCGTCGGGGCAGAGATAGCTTTTTCGTGTAGCGCAGAAGTAACGTAATAAAGGGGAATGCGCGAGACCGTATCGGTGAGAGGGAGGGGGTAGATTAGGCAAGGCTCGTAAACGAGCGTAATTAGGCACCCCATCTCTCTCGCCACTTTCCCTTCCCCGCGATCTTCCCACGTGCCTCCCAACCTTTCCATTCATCTCTTTCACACGAAATATCAAGTTGCATTATACGAAACCTTTCTAATAAGGAACGTGGCCCTGTTCCACTAATGAGCAACTTCTGTGCTACAAATTTTTTTATTTGCCCTCGTACTCGTCAATAAGGTCGAGCAAAGTATCCATTGTAGGTACTTATGAGCGATACACGCAAAATTCGATATCGATCCTTGCCGGAATTGCCCCGGTAGGTACTTTACTACGCGCGTGCAATACTCGCGTTTACCCATACCGCAGGAAAGGAGAAATTGCACGATAAAGTTGATAGAAGGGTCTGGCGAATAGCGGTATATTTACGATCCTAGATGCGATTTATTACCGACGGAAACAATTTGCGAGTAATCCTCTAATTTCGTTATTTTGATCCAGGTTGGGAGAGGCTTACCTATGAAGCACTCGATATGTGTGAGCCTAGCCATACGTAAATTAATATCTACCAAAAATTCTGGTAAATTGCAATAGGTATTTTATCGTAGTATTGAATACCGATGATGATTTTTTTTCTTTGCATTGAATGAACGTTGCTTTTATAATTTCCTGCACCTCTACACAAAATTTTCCTCTTTCCCAATTCAAAATCTTCTCTCGGTATAATTGGAAAATAAAGACAAACATGATGCGATTATAAAAAAAAATGTTTATTTAATGCAAGAAGAAAAATCATTATGCTCGGTAATCAACATTGTGATAATATTACAATTTACCAGTTTTTTCGGGATAATTTAATTTACGTATAAATGGGCCCACATATGAAATGCTTCATATGTACGTAAGCCTCTCAAACCTGGATCAGAATAACGAAATTAGAGGAGAAGATAAAATATTTAAGTAGGGGCGTGGAAAATTATAAAAACAACGTTTATATTCAATGCAAGAGAAAAAAATCGTTATTTTCGCTATTCAATACTACGATAATATTACAATTTACCAGAGCCTTGCCATTTTATGAATAGAAATATCAACTTAGGTCATAAATAAAAAGCAGCAATCAGTCGACTATAGAACAAATTCACAGATTTTACAATCCTTGCAACTATCGGGGACATTGAAAATGATACGAAAAATATATAAATGATATTGTTATTAACTATGTATTAAAATGCAAAAAAGATATATAATCATATATAATAGCATATTGTATATTTACCGCGATATTGCAAAGTAATTTTTTTTTGTTTTACGAATACAATGAACAGAAAATATATAAACTACATATATACAATATCCTACATTGGGGTGGCACATCAGATTATGTTAGTTTATCATGTTTTAAGAACCATCACCAAAGATCAGCACCATAACAAACTTTCTAAAGGTCACTCACGAGTTTTGAACATTTCAAAAACAGTGAAAAATCGATTTTTTTAAAATTAATTTTATTTTTTTTTCTACTTCGACTACAACATACACACCTCTAATACTAATCGGATATAAAATTACTCTGTTTCGTAACCCTTATTTTCTATATAATCCTCAAACTCAATATCCTCGTCGCTATCGTAAATCATGTCATCATTTTCAGCTCCGAATTATCCTCCTCCGGAGGAGGAGCAGGGGGAAGGAAAAGTGAAGGGCAGGAAAGAGGAAGGGGAAGGGGAATAAAAGGGGGATAGGGAGGGCCGCGGCGGCGGCGCAATGACCGGTAGGCGATTGGTGGGGTCGGATTGAGTTTTGAGTCGATCGTCGATCCGCGAGAAACTATTTTATATACTTAATAAAGAGATTTTTGTTTCCAGTAAAGGTACCTACTTTTCGAGTTTGATAGTGTGAAATCAGAAAAATGGCTAAAGCTTCTTTGAATTTATCATTTCGAAGTTCATTCGAAAAGTCAAATGGTCTAGTTTGTTTTGGACCAGAGATGACGTACTCGTAATCAATTTCGAAACCTCGCAACGAACATTCGCTTGAGATTTCCTCAATAAATCTATCAGTTTCGGAATCAGCGCGAAAAAATACATAAGATAGGGTGGTGGAGAGATCGATTCTAGAGATTTCGATTTATCGAAAAAAATCGCATTTTTCTGTAAGGGTTCCCCATTACAGAAATTGTCAATGTTTTTCGAAAAATGAAAATCTTCGGAATTGGAATCTCGACCACCCTATGCGATGTATTTTTTTACGCTGATTCCGAAAAGCACGGTTATTAGGTCGAAATCTCAAAGGAAATATAAAATAACGCTAATTTTCGGAAAATCATCGATATCTCGGTGTTCGCTTGAGATTTCCTCAATAAGTCTATCAGTTTCGGAATCTGCGCGAAAAAATGCATAAGATAGGGTGGTGGAGAGATCGATTCCAGATTTCGTCTTTTCGAATATGTACAAAGGGAATGGAGGGAATCGGCCTCCATTGTCGGTGAGCGACGCCACCGGCGCGAGGAGACGCGCCAGAGCAGCCAAGCCAGTCACACCGATGATACGCATTTGTATCGTTCAGTTCTCGCCGAATAAAGAATTCTTTCTTTGAGATCGTTCTTCTTTTTTCGTCCCGCATGGCTGCCTCACCACCCGTACCACAACATAGTACAATCACCCGTAACCGCTCTCAGGCTACTATATATACACGGCCGAGAGCGCTAGAGTGGAGCACGCACGAGGTCTAAAATTTCGTGACGCTGGCTTGTCGAAAACCTAGAAATCTCCCCCTATATTCGGGAACATAAACATTTTCAATATTAAAAGTAGTAACAACTGCCTGCGTTCAGTCCACCAGGCGCGTCCAATAAAGTAAACGCATGTCTGATTGTAGTCGACTATTACTACTGCTCGACGGTCGGCTATATTTACGATACCGCTGCGGCAGACGGTTCTCTGGATTGTGAGTAATATCTAAAGATTTCTCGGTTCGCGGCATGAGTACTCATCGACGATGTGGAGAACCGTGTCAATCGAATATGATGTTACATAAAGCACGCCAAGTGTTCACGTATAAGAAAGAATCGGTCCACTTGTCGAGTGAGAGCTGCGGGAAAGGGGCTCCGGGGTGGACGAGGTTGCACGGAGCACATTCACGAATGAATGGTTCGAGGTGCTTTGGCAGACGGCCAGCTCTAGTATCCTCCATGTGTTTGACAGAATTTGTCGTCCTTGAGTTCTCGGACGTGTCTGGGATTCGCGTGTTTGGTTACGCAAAATGCTGTCGTGCATCTCAAGTCGAATACCCACCTCTTCTTCCTTATACCGAACTCGGAGGACGACTGTCGTCTTCACTGGATTTTCAGACCAAAGCACCGCGAATACACGTACAATACCCGGTAGATGCATAGGTATGATACATAGATACGACGCTCGCGCGCGAGCTGCCGAGAGCTGCTCCTCGTGTTGAACAATACCAACAATACCGCTACGAACGAGGCGATTTACTTTCGCGCACTGCGGTATTACCGGCGCAGCGTACTCTCGGACGGGAAGATTACTTATAAAACGCTCCGACATTTGTTTCGAAACTTCTCTTTCATGCGACAGTGTCGCGTTGGGAGATTTGTCGCCTGACGGTTTCCGTCTGTGATTTATTTACGGTTCCTGATAATTGTATTGTCTCCTCTCGTATTCTCAAACTAGATTATTTTGTATTACAATTAAAACAAAAATAACGATTCTGTAGTAGACCAAAGTATTTCTAAGAACATTTCGCTATTATATCATTGAACACATTTCTACTAATATGAGTAATACGTGTCGCTACAGCAGTGATATCATGTTCTTAGGGGCTGTCCTTAGTCCACGTAATGGCGTGACCGATAGAGGGGGGGGGGGGGGGAGGTCAGATTAAATGTTACATTACGTTAGATAGGGAGAGGAGGATGGAATCGAATTTTTACGTAACCAAACATTAAAATTAGTAGTTTTTTTATTTAATCTTCCGTTGCTTTTAGTAATTTAAATTAACTTAATTTTCATTTTAGTATATGAAGGGCAATAATAATTAAAGACGCGTTTCTGAGGAGGGCTCAAAGAAGAAACTGAAATGTGAAATGCAGTCAGTTATTTCGGGATTTTGTTCTTCAAATACTAATGTGAAAATTAAGTTAAATTAAATTAATATAATAAAGTTAATAATCATAACATGTCAAAAAATGAAATACTCTATAAATTATTTTAAATTATGACTCAAGTCTTACCCCAAGCCATTGATTTCCTCAGTTTTATAACGCGTTCTCCATAGCGAACGAAGAGGACACTATATAATCAAAAGTTACGTAACGTACGACGAGGGTAGGTGGGTTAGACCAAATATCTACATATATACGTAGGGGAGCGAGGAATCAAAAGTGATCGAAAAAATCATTTCGCGGTTTATATAGACGGTCCCATTATTCGTGGAGTTTTCTAGCTGTTACAATATGACGATGGCACTGTATTCGTAGTCACTGGAGACTACATTACCTACCGCTTCAGAAGCCAGAAGAATAGAAATCAGAACCACTCTGTTTCTTCAGTGTATATCAAGCGTCAAATGCGAAATTATTTATTTTCTCGCGTTCTAATAATAACTGGAGCGTGTAATTTACAGATACGCCGATGCTTGATAGTATGTACATATATACGTAGACAGTAAGCACCTACTCCGAATACCAAAATGGGAGACGGTATGGAAAGCGATCTTATTGTCTCAGCCCGTTTATCGCGAGCCGAGCGCAATATATATGTAAATGCCCCTTGTGATATTTAGAATTATACGGCGCATCGCGGAAGTGCTATGTGGGAATTATTTTCCATACTGCGCGTAGGAGATGAATCTCTGGTGCGTGATATTTAGTTTTTATTGAATTAGCGTTGCAATATTTTACGACTCTTAGGGATCGTTCCACATCATGTTTTCGTTATGCGGGGATATTAGATTGGAGCCAGTTAAGAAACTCGATCGATTGGAAGATTGCACGGACAGAAAAATCCCAAAAATTTAAATATACTATAAATGTAGGGATTAGAAAATTTTGAATAGTGTTTTTTTTAAGTTTCGAAAATAGGCTGTAGTCAAGTCAATTACTTATTAGATGAAATAATTCAATTTGGATTCCCCCACCCGTACCGTCGACTTAGTTAAGTCTGCTACATTTTTTCTCAAAACATAGAAGCAAATTATATTAATTAGATATTTATCGATTAGTAATAAAGGGGATAAGTCAATAAAATATTTATATCAACGCGCACACTCATCATCCGTCCAAAATTTATCACTCGAAACGTTTCTCTTCTCAACGGAACAGAAAGTTACACGGACAATTGTGAGAAATCTGTTACTCATCTCCCCATTCCGGCTATTATTCGCCCTGGAATCCATAACATCGAATCGCGAATTTCCAAACTTTTCCACAGGGAATATATGTACTCTCTGCGGGCCGGTCGCGGCTGTATAAATTCATTGTCTTCCGCGCGGTGAAGGAGCAAGAGAGGGGGAGAGTGGGAGAGAAAGAGTCGACAGAGGGAGCAAATCCCACGCGACATTACGCGAGAAATAATAAATTCCGGAATAACGTTTCCGCGCGCGCGCTACGTTTTAAGAAAGTTCTGCCAAGTCGGCGCAATAGAAAAACATCGTAAATCCATATCGATCCAGCGGCACGCCATCATCCGGCAATACTCGGCGGGCGTCGCTAAATTTTCTTCTTTGCGCGAGTGATGTTTTTGCCGAGTTTATTGATAAATGTCCCGGAAACACGCGGGCCAATTTTTTTTCCACCCGCGAGATCGACCAACTATTCCCATAAATTTGCCCCGCGGCGGGACCGCTCAACGGCCGCGATTTTCCGACTTGGAAATTCTTTGACACAGTTTCACGGTTTTTTTTTCTCTCTCCGCTTCTCTCTCTCTCTCTCTCTCTCTCTCTCTCTCTCTCTCTCTCTCTCTCTCTCTCTCTCCTTTCCACCGCTGCGCCAAAAACTTTACTCGCCCCGATCGACGTGCCGCAGACGCCGGTTTAATTGGTATTCCGATCGCGGTGCGGGTAACGAGAAAACTTCGGCAAAAACACTTTTTCACTTTCGCCTCGACAAACAACTCGACGCGTCCGCAAAGCAATACGGGCCTCGACAGCCTCGTTCCCCGGTTAAACGATTCGTCGTTAGAGAGTATCCGTCGTTAAACTCCCACTTTTCCGCGCGCGCGTTAAAGAGAGGCATTTGAAAAAGGACGAAAATCAACGTAGCGCGCCCCAGTCGCAGTCTGGCCGACAGCGTCCGACCCTTGTCGTTAGGCGGGGCACGTTTAACGAGCATTATCTCGCTGGAAATTTCACGCCCGGCGCTAACTCTCGCCGAAACCTCGTAAAAGGAGTATCGAGACGTTACACACGGTCGTGCGGGCGGGTGTGCCGCGTTTGCGCGCGCGGAAGATTCCTCGCGCGCGATACTTCACGATCTGTTGATCGATGTGGCTGACGTGGAGGGCGTGGTGCGATGCGGAGTTTCGTCCTCTTCGGTGGTCTTTGTCATTTCCTCCAGGAAATTTCTACACCCGCGCGGATGCCACCCCTCCTCTTCTTCCCCTCCTCTCGGCCGTAAAGTATGGTAACCCCGCCAGTTGTTCGTTGAGTTAACCTTCGCAGATTAGGGTAATTCTACGTTCATTCGTCACGCGCTTCCGAGTACTTCTTTACGAAACCACGGAGAGACAAAAAGGGGGGGGGGGGCTGATTACTCGAGAGAATTAAACGTTTTGCCGCGGAGGATCTCTTTGGGGGCGATTGTAGGTAGAGTTTAGGTGGTTAACGCGAGAGTTGGTCTTACATTTTGCAAAGGTGGAGAGGCTAAGTAAGAGGGCTGAAGCAGGAGGGGCTTAATTATGTTCAGGGATAGTACACTGACCACAATGATATGACTTCCTGCGGTACTCTTATACCAACCGTTCTTTGGAAGCCACTCGACTGTTAACTTTTTGTCAAAGTGACGCTTTGAATAAATTATGACATTCGATGTCGAAAATTGAGCGGCGTTACTATGGTGTATGCCAAGGAATGGGTGACGTGAGGTGATCGTGGGAAGTTATGCCACTATTGGTCCAAAGTGTAAGTTATAATGTCGAGGGAGCAATAATTAAGGGAGTAAAAGTGTTTTAAGATGACTAATAGAATAACAGCTCCGCGCGCTGGCAAACGTCGTTGGTCCATAAATAATAGGTAAGCATAAAGGACTACGTCCAAGGCCTGCTCCGATCATATTCGTAGAAGAAATCTCTATCTAGCACTGAATTGCTGTTAGTCGATTGAGATGTCATCTATGAATGCAATATCGGAGCAGGCCTCGGATGGAGCCCCTTACGCTTACCTATTTATGGACCAACGACGTTTGCCAGTTCCTGTCATCCTATTGATAATTTCAAAATTCTTTTAGTTCCTTAATTATTGCTCCTTCGACATTATAACTTGCACTCTGCACACCTACTTTTCATCAAGAAATCTCCCATTTCCCATTATCACGGTCATTATTGGACACGCTGTATAGAGGAAAATATCGTGGTAGACAGGACACGTCAATGACTCCTAAGTCGTTAATGTCAACCATGATGATCCGAGGCCATCGAAATGTCTGATATTAGGAAATTCTTCCACAATATATTTTCGTTCGAAAGAAAATCTCACGAATGACCTTCGAAGCGGTTCGAATTTATTACTGAAAATTTGATCTCATTAATTGAATATATTTCACCGTTGCAAAGAGATCGAGTGAAATCGATGCCATGTTAGTACTCGTAGCTCTTTTTTTAGTTATCAAATCATTAAATATTCATCGCTTGATAACATTTTAATTTGCTCGCTCTTCTTGTTACAAATGTGTTAACATCATTCATGCGTTACGTTTCACACTAAATTCGCTAGGATGTATAATACATAGGTTTCGTTTTTTCGTCGACCAGAAAATAATTGACTTCATATTGTATAACGTACATGCGATGCATTTTTCCGTGCATTCTCGAATTTTACCAACTGATACCGACGTATTCGATTTGGCGTCGAAAATACGCGAGCGGAATGTCGAGAAAATACGAATACGGAGAGATTTGCATATCCAGTGGATGGCGGAGTGTAAAAAAAATCGAAAACCGTATTCCCCCGCGAAATAACACGCGGAATAGTTCTTTCACTCGTACGATTTGAACCATTTCTCTCTGCCATAATTCGTTCACTGTTTAAAAAAAGAACGATGGCTACATTGGAAATGAAAACGAACTAAAATAAATATACTCGAAAGCCAGCGAACCATTGCTATTTTACGGCTCGATTGGCTCGTTTCAGCTCGTTTAAACGCGTCGCCTGTGCACTGAGAGAAAAGTGGATAGTAAAATCAACCATAATTGCAAGGTTGACTTTTCCTGGTTGCTAGCGCCATATTTATGGTTAAGCAGATCATGAATGCAGTCGAAATAACTTTTGTTGCATATATAAAATGATTATTACGTGTGGCCATACATAATTATCATTCTGATGACATTATGGATCATTTGTACTAATTACTTATTAAAGTAATAATTTTAGGGAAAATAATTCGTGAAATTGACTTTACTCCGGAGCTCACTTTACCCCAGTCTCCCCTAATCATAGTAAAAAATTATTGATTTATCGAACTATCCACATAAATAGACATATAGTAGGTACTTACAATGATTAAAAATTACGTCACTAATGCCAAAAGGTCGTATGCGACAAAAGATGCCTTTGTGAAGCTAAAAGGCTTATAAAATTTTCTTATTCATTCAAATTTAGCTGAATATGAATGAATAAAGTCTAAAAAAAATTGGAAACATAAACATAAAAGGGCGTACAGACACACTTTTGGCATTAAGTTCTCGGAAAATCACAAAAACTAATGCCATAAGGACGTATCGGTCTTAGGCTTATATATCGATACCTTACTTTGAAAACCTCGTAAGTGCAATTTTTGACAAAAATGCCATTTATAGCTTACTGTGTTCAGATTTTAAACCTTAACGCAGTAAGCTATAAATGGCATTTTTTTCAAAAATTGCACTTACGGGGTTTTCAAAGTAAGGTATCGATATGCATGTACGTATATCGGTACGCCCTTAAGGCATTAGATTTCGTGATTTTTAAGAAACTTCATGCCAAAAGAGCGGACTGACCATATCCTATTCGCCCTTTTATGTTGTTTTTAAAATTTTTATTTTACCATTTTTGGACCATTTTGACGTATTTCTGTTAGTTGCAAAAATAATTTTTTTTATGAATCATAAAGACCAATTAATAAACTGTAACATTGTAGAAGCCAAAAGGGTGTAAATTAGCGCATACAACCTTTTGGCATTAGTGACGCGAAATATACTAGTAGCGAATAAATGGGAACTGGATTGAACACAATTATGTAAATTAAGAAAATATTAAATTTTTTGTAATAATTCAAATCAAATAAATCGATTAAACCAATTTTTGTTCTCAGTGTAGCATGAAAGTCACATTTTTAATGCATCGTTAGGAAAAAAGTTTTCCCTTCAAAAGTATACACACCTGTACTCCTCTCACCGACCCATCCACCTATACGGCTTCGCGGTGTTATAAATCAGAAGAGTCACTCTCCCGACGAAGGAGAACAACCGGCGCGAGAGATCTGGAAAGGTGATCCTAAAAGCAACTTCAACTCCTTTCCGAGCTTCCCCGAGATAAATGCGAGATAAGAATCGAGAGGGTCGGATGCAGGATCTCTCCCGGTCGCGGTAACTTGTCCGCTCGTGGTTCCTCTGGACGAGACCAACTTCGCGAAACTCCACGTCCGCCCCGACGAAGAAGTCAACCTATACCCACTTCCACCCGAGCGTGTAAAGTGCCCCGCGCCACGTACCGGGGGAATTCGCAATAAATGGCCGCCGTGCCGTACCATTGACGGTATACAGAAGCGGAAGCAGATTAGCGCTAACGTGCTTTGTTGCCCCGGTTCGCTCACGCTGGCCTATAACTCACCGCAGACTATTGGTACCGCGAAGAATTTCTCCCGCGGGTGAAAAGCGGTGAAATTGGCGAGACCGCTTCTTAATTTCTCAAAGAAATTTCGCCGCGATTCCCGTGTACCTGTCGCAAGCTCGAGGGCGACTCGTCTTGCCCCAAAAGTTTCGTTCCACCAGCATTCGTCACACTTTTGCCGCATGGATAAAACTTTTTTCATTTCTTTCCTGCACGAAGAAGATTCCTCATCTCTCCTCCGTTCGTTCGTAACCTACTTACGTTTGGCGATGAGATTTTTTCCCGATGAAACGAGCGCGTCCACCGCTGCTGCTGGCGCCCGACCAAATTTACATTTCCTTCGTCGACGTTCGAACGTCTCGGGGATTCCTCGGTCTTCGATGACTAAGTCGAAGTGTGCTCTCGCCTCTCATGGCGGGCGACACGGTCAAATTTTGCCGCATTGTGACTCGCTCTCCCCATTTATACCGCAAGCGTCGAGTGATCCTGCGAGTGCGAGCAGTTGCAACGATACGCCGCGCTCGCTCGCTCTTACTGGAATCTGCCTGGCTGCAGTCGACTATTACTACTGGCGCCAGGCGAAACGACCGAATACGCTAAGAGTCGCCATATATCGCGATAGATTGCGCTCGGAGAGAAAAACGTTTCCTACAAAAGTTGCGTGGTTTCATTAGCTCTACAACTTTTGTCTCAAGCATATTTCTCCCCGAGCAGCTGATTGTGAGATACGGACAATTCTTAGATAACGTTATGACGTTAGGTAAGAATATTGACTTAATCACACACAAGCCGCGTTAAATCTCTTTCGCTACCCTTATAACGGCGTTAATGCTTCATAATTACGTAAACTATCAGCGACACTCTTACCCTCGGTGCGGAAACTACTCATCTCAAGTATGTTACTTCATTGCATATAAATACCTACGTATCGTTCGAAGCTCGCAACCTCAATGTTGCTAAAACGCTATGCATACAATACATATAGGTATGGTACATATATACCATCGTAACGCCGCCGCCGGAGTGAACTTTTCACACGACGCACATTGGTCGAAACGCTAGATTTAGCACCAACTTTAGAATTTCGCATAGAATAATAGTACTACAACCCTAGAATTTAGTATAGGGGGGTTTTTTAGGTCGCTGATCACGAATCTCAAGTCGGATTTCAAAAATTCAAGATAGCGGATCCAATATGGCGGACGAGATTTTCGAAAATCAACGGATTCATACCAAAGTTGGTATAGGAGGTTTTTTTTGGTCGCTGATCACGAATCTGAAGTCAGATTTCAAAAATTCAAGATGGCGGAACCAATATGGCGGACGAGATTTTCGAAAATCGACAGATTCATACCAAATTTGGTATAGGGTTTTTTTTTGTATCGCTGATCACGAACCTGAAGTCAGATTTAAAAAATTCAAGATGGCGGAGGAGATGTTCGAAAATCGACGGATTCATGCCAAGTTTGGTATAGAGGGGTTTTTTGAGTCACTGATCACGAATTTTTGAAAACTGACTTCAGATTCGTGATCAGGAGGCAAAATTACTATAGATAACATATATCGCATGAAAATTATATACCTCCTTTTTTTTTGTAGAACAGTGTAGGTACTGAGCGGTATGAACCGATATTCAGAATTTCGACTACCTATCGTCTGTCACAACAGTCTTATATGCAAAAATATGCAAATGAGCGTAGGTCAATTAGAAATACAGGTAATTAGGCCTGTTATTTCTATATAGATTATTTAGTTCCAATTAGTTCCATAAAAGATAAGACTGTGTTAATGCAAGTATATATATATTACGAATATTCATAACTTCGACTATCGTTTGCCAGAACAGTCTCATATGCAAGAATATGCAAATGGACGTAGGTCAATTAGAAAGACAGGTAGTTAGGCCTGTTATTTATATATAGACTATTTAGTTCCAATTAGTTCCATAAAAGATAAGACTGTGTTAATGCAAGTATTACGAATAATTCGTTATGTTTCATGTGTATTGCTGTATATGTAACATAACACGTTTTTTTGTCATGAATGTCGAAGTACACAAGTTGTGTATAGTTAATACAATAATATTGTCTCGACAGAATACTGTTTATAATATTTTAATTTTTATCTCTTTAACTCGAATATGTTTATTATCAGGAATACAGTATGTTCCGTGGAAAACGCCTAGGCGTCCTAGGTGTAGAGTATTCTGTCGAGACAATATTATTGTATTAACTATACATAACTTGTGTACTTCGACATTCATGACAAAAAAACTTGTTATGTTACATATACAGCAATATACATGAAACATAACGAATTGTTCGTAATACTTGCATTAACACAGTCTTATCTTTTATGGACCTAATTGGAACTAAATAGTCTATATATAAATAACAGGCCTAATTACCTGTTTTTCTAATTGACCTACGTCCATTTGCATATTCTTTTATATGAGAGTGTTCTGGCAAACGATAGTCGAAGTTATGAATATTCGTAATATATATATATATATATATATATATATATATATATATATACTTGCATTAACACAGTCTTATCTTTTATGGAACTAATTGGAACGAAATAATCTATATAGAAATAATAGGCCTAATTTTACCTGTCTTTCTAAGTGACCTACGCTCATTTGCATATTTTTGCATATAAGACTGTTGTGACAGACGATAGGTAGTCGAAATTCTGAATATCGGTTCATACCGCTCAGTACCTACACTGTTCTACAAAAAAAAAAGGGGGTTTATACTTTTCATGCGATATATGTTATCTATAGTAATTTTGCCTCCTGATCACGAATCTGAAGTCAGTTTTCAAAAATTCGTGATCAGTGACTCAAAAAACCCCTCTATACCAAATTTGGCATGAATCCGTCGATTTTCGAACATCTCCTACGCCATCTTGAATTTTTGAAATCTGACTTCAGGTTCAGCGACACAAAAAAAAACCTATACCATATTTGGTATGAATCTGTCGATTTTCGAAAATTTCGTCCGCCATATTGGATCCGCCATCTTGAATTTTTGAAATCTGACTTCAGATTCGTGATCAGCGACCAAAGAAAACCTCCTATACCAGCTTTGGTATGAATCCGTCGATTTTCGAAAATCTTGTCCGCCATATTGGATCCGCTATCTTGAATTTTTGAAATCTGACTTGAGATTCGTGATCAGCGACCTAAAAAACCCCCCTATACTAAATTCTAGGGCTGTAGTACTATTATTCTATGCAAAATTCTAAAGTTGGTGCTAAATCTAGCGTTTCGACCAGTGTGCGACGCGGCCCGTAGCTCAAGACAGAAGACGGAAAGTCGTGAAACTCTCTAATGCTAGGAAATATCTGTGCGGCTGACGAATGACGTTCGAGGACAACTAAATCGAGCGCGGCGCGCCTAGGTTTTATCGCGTATCAGCGGCGTCTCATTCAGCGACAGCGGAAGTGCGACTCGGTAGAGAGGTCCGCGTTTATTTGAATTGCCGAGAAGTTTCCCGGCCCGACCAATTAAGGACACAAAGGTCTCGACCGACCCGACTCTCGCTTCGCGCGTTCCAGCGCAAATCGCGCGGAAAAGATGAAAATCTTTGAACGTCCGGCACCGTGCTTAGAAATATTACGTTCGCGACGGGGACGGAGACGCAGAAGTTTCGAGGTCCTTATTTATTCGCGGAAACGAGAGGACGGAGGAGGTTCCTCTAGGAAGTTGGCAAATTTACGAAGGCGAATCTCCACGGGGGTCTTTATGGCAATAATTAGCATGATACGTTTCCGCGACGGTTTCTGTTGACATCGCTGAGTCGAATTTGACGTTTCCCCGTTACGAGTGAAATGGTGCCGCTGCACATTGGTCGGATTATCTCTTTTGTAGCGAAGATGATATTGATGGAACCGAGGGAAAATTGCATGCAATTGAAATTTTCTGTTGGAATCGGTTCATCTATTTTTGCACTTTATAAATTGCGTTACTAATGCCAAAAGGTCGTATGCGCCAAAAAGTGCTTTTATAAAGCCAAAAAAAGCATATACAATTTTTTTATTCACTCAAATATGTGTAAATATGAATAATAAATTGAACAACATACAAACTTAAAAGTAAAAGGGCATATAAGGTATCGTCTGTATGATCTTTTGGCATTAAGTTCTTGGAAAGTCACGAAAATAATACCGTAAGGGCGTATCAGTCTTAGGTTTACACACGCCCTAGTAAAAATGAATTCGGATTTAGATGAGCCCTGAATAGCGCCCACGTATTACATTAGAAATTAGCCAAGTTTGCTAGGCCCTTAACAGATCCCTATATAACGCTCTAAAATTTTTACTAGGGCAAATACACCTAGCGTCAATTATTCGGATCGACCCGCTTTGAGTGATGGTACTTTATCGAGTTGACCGTAGCTTGACGATACGAGCGAATCTTATTATTTTCAAACGAGAACTAAATCTGATTGGTCTTTAATGGCAAAACAAAAAAATCCGCCCCTACTGTTTAATTACGGTCGACTCGATAAAGTACCGTCAACTAAAACGCGTCGATTAAAATCATCGACGCTAGGTGTACGTATATCGACATTACGGCATATCCTATATGTCCGTTCGCCTTTAGTTTTTGAAACTTTTATTTCACTACTTTTTTGGGCCATTCTTACGTATTTCTATCAGTTGAGAAAACAAATTTTTTTATAACCCTTTTTAATTTTTACAATTTCAAGGGGGCGTAAAGTGGCGTATCTTTTGGCGTCAGTGACGCTAAATATAATCAAACGATTCTTCGTGTTACTTTAATATTCTTTTCATTTTAATACAAAAATATTGGACTAACACGAAGAATCGGTTATTCTTCACGTGAAATATTGGTGGACTGATCTTAACACAAAATTTCCAACCGTGTATTATACAATTAAACCAGTATTAACTCAGTATCTCTACTAACTCTCTGCACTGGGAAGACGACCGGTAGCGTATTGAGATGTTAACCCTGATATGCAAGGGAGTTGTCCCCTCCAACTTGCATCTGGTCTACGTCGATATTGATCTGAGTCGATAGTTTACACGCAGTGAAGACCAGAGACGATTCTAACGAAAAGATGGCCCCTCGTTCCTACTACTTTTCAAGGCAACGAGGTGCCATCTCCTCGTTACAACCGTCCCCAATCCCTCCTAATTAAATAATCGCGGTTAATATAAATGCTTTTACAAGCAGGAACTTCAATTTATCTTATCGCCCTTCGTTCGCGCTCTTTACCAATGTACACCTGTTACATTTAAATATTTACAGTAAGCCGTAAATGTTTTAAGATCGCAAAATCGCGCGACACAGTACTACATAAAACTCTCTGCAGACCCTGCGGGTTTTCCAATATTTCTTCCCACGATATTTCGACATCTGACACCTGCGGCACGTCCGCGAGGGGCGTATAAGTATCGCTCAGCGTTCGGTCGCCCGCCGCGTATCAGTAATACTCATACCCACTCTTGTGAGTCACGAATGGTGCGGCAACGTACATAAATACTTCCCCATCGTACATGTATGTGAGTACATAAATATATTGAACTGAAAAATCGTGTAAATCGCGACATCGCACAAAACTGCCGTCGCACGATTTTTTGGAGGATCCGACGATGTGCGCGAATTATTTTCCGTTCCCAAGTTCGCCGAAAGCAAGGGGTCACAGCGGTGCAGCCTGCAACGGATCGTCCGAGAAGTTCATTACTTGACACCCCGGAGAGAGTAATCGTCGACGCGCCACGTCTTTCTGTCGAGGACAAAAAGAGAGTGAAAGAGCGCGAAAGAGAGAATTCGTATTCACATTTTTATCGGCAGACACATCGACGAACATTACCGCCGTAAGTATTTACGGTGCGATCTAAAGTGCCGCGGCGAGTCGAAGCGAGCGTCGCGTCGTGCTCTCCTAATGGCCTGCAACGAAAAATAAACCACCCTTTAAGAGCGAAGAGCCCGTCGCATCCCACCCTCCTTTTCTATGAACTCGGATGCCGTTCGAGGAATTGCGGAATCGAAAAGGGGCTTCGGGTCGAACGTGCTTCTTTCGCCTCCCTTCGCGCGCAGCTTTCTATGTACGGTTACCTTCGCGCCACTCCCGGAGAGTAAATTCGAAAACATTTCTCACTATACCCCTACTGGAACGCGACGAAGCCTTTATATCACGGAGACGCCATGAGTCGTCTTTGCTGCTCGACGAAATATTTTGCGAGAGAATAAGTGCGTCTTTCATCCACCGTCGTAGGCAGAACTGTATAAAGGAGTGGTGTACCATTCGTGTATAGATTGGAAGATGAATTATGAAATTTCATTTTATCCGACGCATTCGTTCGATACTTTCGGATTAAGAAGATAATTTATTGAAAAATTCAAATTATACCTACATAAGAAAACTAATCCACTTCCATTTTTTCATCGTTACAAGTGAAACATTCGACCGTTATAGTGCTGTGTTTTCTACAAATATTCCTGTCGCATTTGACATATTTTTTTTTGTTCTATTATTTTTATGTTTGCCACACATGTAATAAACGCCAAGCTTTACATCATCTTTAACAGATGAATGGTTCTCCTTATACTTTTCCAGGAATATACTTGTATAATAGATTTTTAGGAATCCTATCTTTGCAGTCTCTATCTCTTGAATATTTAGTACCATTTCTCTTCTTTTGTGTGTATATCTTGGTATTAGTTACTGTATCATCTATCATTTTATCAGTAATGAACAGGCTGAATGCATCTATTTCCTTAGGAATGTTTCTAGCAGATCCCTGGAACTCGGTAGAACTTTGAGCAGTTTTTTATTTTGTTTTGCCGACGAGAAAAGGTTTGCTTATCCATAAAGTTTCTCGATCACAATACATGCGAGAATAATCGTAGTTTCTTTCACACCGAAGAATATACATCTGTTACTATCTGGACGTTGATTAAGCGTCCCAATCGTGTTATTATCGCGACGGCCGAGCTTCGAAACGTTCGATTCGAAGAAGGCATGAGGTTGCTATTCTGCAGCTGTCAGCTCCCAGCTGCGAGCTTTACAACAATGGAATGACGATACTTCGTGAACGGTGACAGAATCGTTCAACCTCGAGGAAGACGACGCGACACAACGCCACGACCTTCGTTGGCTCGTGAATTCGCGTGTAATAGCAACCGATTTCCGATTTAGATGCGGTTGACGTCGTCGTAGCACGGCGCAATGTAGAGTGGTATAAGGCGCGCTTAAGCATCGTGACGCGTCAATGTGCAGGTCTATCACAGGTGTGCAGTTATGTACATTCAGCTCGCCAAGAGGCTCGTCGTTTGACTAGGGTGCTTGCGACTGATATAATATATCGGTTCATTTGAAAAATTGCATGTGACCCAATGCTGTATTGAAATAGCGAAAATACCTAGTTTCAATCATAGATATCTCAATGAAAAAAAAATGATATACAAAATTTGGAGATATGGTTTCAAAGGGTAAGAGTGCTGCTTTAGAAAGGCGTTATCGGTTTTTAGAACAAAAATTTATTCGCGATGATACATAACCCCGAATTTAGCAGAAAAGCGTGTTTTTCGCGTTTTTAGGTTAGGATATTTCGAAAACCTGACATATAGGGTTAATTCTGAGGCCGGATTCGGATTCAGCGTACCAAAATCCTTCGGGCACGCAATGTCCTGTTTCTGGGTTAGGACTTTCGTTAAATTTTGTCGGCCTGTGTAATTATTCGTAAAGTTGCAAGCGCGTTTTTCTATAACGTTTTGACGTCATCGAGATGCAAGAGAGACGCACTTATGCAAAACAAAAAGTTCGAGAGACGATGACATATCTGCATTTCAAAATGTCGTTTTCCAAGTCAAATAAGGATGAAAATGAAAAATGAAAAAAATACGGGGTAAATAATTTTGTCTAAATTATTCGAATCTGCAATAAAAAGAATTTATGAGAAAGCCGAATGTCCATTCTCGTGGAATGAAATTCTTTTCTTTCCAATATATAGTTAAATGTACCGTCATGTACTCAGTTTTCCATAAACTCAAACTTTTACGGCATTCTTTTTATTATAATGACGAATCCGGTATATAACACATTAGCCACTCGACATTCACGAAAGATAACAGAGCGTCTAAGACAGGAGTTGGACTATTCTTACTGACGACCACATTACTTGCTAACTAGATGCTACAAATTTTTAAACACGTTAATTTCTAAAGAACATTTAGCGCGATAATTGTACGCTCATGTACCTAATATCTGGGTAAGTCACGAATTCAAGTAAATGGTTTTCTTAGCGCTATTCATGTCGATGATTTAGGTACTTGAGTTAAGTAATATTTGCTTGGATTTAGTTAGTTTTCTGTAATTCAAACAAATATTATTTGACTCAAGTAAACCGTCGACATGAATTGTGCCAAGAAAACTATTTACTTGGATTCGCCATTAATTTTTCCAGGTATTGTACATTCTAAAATAAAAATGCAATAAATACAGTTTTTAGTCGCTGGCTATTTCGTGCAGTATATGTATAGCTTTCTTGTTAAATGCACATTAATAACATTTATCGACTTTTTTAATGGTATTACTCGATCACTTCGCGTTCGCTTGGTTAGCACGAATCCAAAATAGTATCAGATTCTCGTCATACATCTATCGTTCATCGAAGAGACATTTTCAAGTTTTCGTTATCGCGTCAGAGAGAGAGTGTACCTATTAAACTCCTCGCGTTATACATATATATGACCTACTAAGAAATGCACATATTCCTCCGTGGAATTGGAGAATAGACGTGAAGCCCCTCGTCAACCGCGCCGGAAACCATAGTCGTCGCGAGCCTTACGCTTTACTTTATTTGGAACGCGGTTTTCAATATTGTTGACGTCCTTCGAACAACTCCTATACTCCTATACAATTCATATATGTACCTCCAAAGGTCGACTCTCCGTGCAAATGAAATCGCAGTGAACTCTCCACGTACTACACCAGCCCTGCAATTCATTCGTTAACGGACTTTTGGAACGGCTGCAGCTTTATACCTAAACACATATTTTCACTTTCACGCATCAAAGTAAACCGCGTTAAATAAATATTTCACTCGATTACGGGTACACGTATAACCTGGCCGCCAACGCGCACAAAAATGCAGCCGACAAGAGGCGACTTTTTTTTTAACGACCAACCTGGGCCCGTTATTCATTAGCTAATGGAACACAATCGCCAATTCTCTCCCGCCGGATCAATATTGATCAGAAACATGTTTCCTCCGTCGAGAGTTCCTACGTTCGTCCGATCCAAAAATTCTCAAGGCTACGCGAACCGGAAATTATTGATCCGACAGTGACAAACAGATGTCCCAACCGGGACCGGGGTACTGCAGCGGGAAACCGTTCCCGAGTGTCGACAGTCAAAGCTTGAAAAGCAGCATGACAGTTGGAACGGCAGAAAACGATAAATCTGCCGTCACGCCGAGAATTAGTTATCGTTCCATTTCGCGCAGCATCCACGTTAAGTAAGTCTTCGCGATTCTGTACTAACCTCTCTCTGTGCCGGCACCCGACGCCATCCGCTCCCACCCACGCTATCGACCTCCTCGTTTCCCTCGGTTCCTCCGTGCATCCGGATCCACGTCGTCCTTTTACCTCCGATCCCAGCGACAATTCGGTATACGAGAGAGAGAGAGAGAGAGAGAGGGTTGCTATTTATATTTCTGGCCTAATAATGAAAAAACAAAGATTTGTGATCGAAATTGGTTTTATTGCTTTTCAAAATATTCTCTATGAAGATCAATACACTTTTGCATTCATTCGAACCAATTTTCGAAGCACTTTTTCCACTCTGATTGAGATAAGATTGTAAGGCGTTTGTCAGATTATGCGGGATCCAACGCGAACAAATCTTTTTTACGGCCAAATGTTCATGCAATATCTTATTCGTGCTTGTCATACTAATGCCCAAAGATGCCTCAATCTCACGATATGTCACATGACGATCTTAATTTATCAGTTCACGCACAACATCAATATTTTCTGGCACAACTGATTTTGGACGACCTTCACGGAATTCGTCCTGGAGCGAACATTGACCACCATTGAATTCATTATACCAGTTTTTCACAGTGCTGTAGGATGGTGCTTTATCGCTATGTAAAAAATTAAGTTCATCGATACACTCTTGTCTTGATAATCCACGTCGAAAGTTATGAAGAATAATCGCACGAAAATTTTCACGAGTTAATTCCATGTTTTACTTGAGATGAATTTTTCAAGTTACTGCAAACAACACAAATCGTGCTCAAATGACAAAACGTTCTGAAGAAGATAATGGTTAAAAATGTCAAACTTTCGATTGGAAACTTCAAATGGCGCCTAGCAACACTTATTGTTACCTAGACCAGAAATATAAATAGCAACCCTCTCTCTCTCTCTCTCTCTCTCTCTCTCTCGTAGTCTCTTTTCGCCAATCTCCTGGTCTCTCGTACCCCGATCCCATCGTTGGAGGTTTCGCGAGAAGAGCCGCCGTAGGCGACGCCGGGCAATCTAGTGGCGTAATTGTTACGCTGGACTCGGTACTTAGATATGCGGAGCACGGATCGACAAGGCGACAATAATGGGGGAGGGGGGGGGGGGGCAAGTGGCATTGAATGAGACGATTGGAGGGTAGACTTTCAAAATACGTTTCTTTTTTTTCTCGGATACTTTTAATTACATAGAGCATTACGTGGGAAGGAGTGATACATAATTAAAAAAGGAATTAGAAATGTTCAGATAAAGAAGAATTTCTTAGAATCTCTGTTTCTTTGAAAAAAATATGTACCAAATTATGGCATCTACGGTAGAACCCGCCTATTCTGGGCGGTAGATTCTCTAAGCGTTCCTTACCTTGCTGCCTCTACTTTGATTCCTCGTACATACACAGCACATCTAATACTCAACGCTATAATCTTGCGCAGGATAAACAAATATCGGGAATAGACAGATTCTATTGTACATTCACAATAAAAGTACCTGGAGGAGAAATAGGAATTGTACTAGTGCCAAACGTAAAATCGATATCTATAGTTAAGTGTCTTCGAATGTGCTATATTGTCTAAGGGGAAAGGTGAAAAGCGAGGGAAATGTAGCGCCCTACTGTCTCTCAAATGAAAGTCAGAATTAGAAAAGTAGACTATCAAATTAGACGTTTATTCTAAGGCTAGCGAGTGACTCGAACTGAGCTGATCAGAAGCTTGGAAAGAGTTGGAATTAATAGTTTAATATCGAAGTCCACTGACTGAATGAGACATAAATGTCTAACGTTTATTTATTTCTTTTATATGCATACGTTCAATTTCAATTTCACTTTTCGTCTTATTGAGAACTGTCAACGGTTTCTAATTATTAATTATTAATTTCAACGCTTTCTAAGCACTCGTTAGCCATGGAATAAACATTTAATCTGATAAGAGGTAACCTATTTAATTTTCCCTTCTATTCGGAAGAAATTAGGGTGCAAAATTTCCCCCGCTTTCTTACCATTACTTTTACCCCGCACTGCACGCTTAAGGGCCCTAAATACCTGTACCAGTACTTTGACTGATCCCTGCGTTATATTTTTGCATTTCTACCAGAGATAGCACACGGTATTTCCACTATTACCTAATTTGAGATAACCACGAGGATCGCTTTTCCGGAATTCAGCCCGCTGGCGTTTTTATATTTACCGAGTCGCTCGTGGTATTAATGTAGCAGTCTCTCTCTGCATGGACCCAACAGCGCTTGCTTATTTGTCCTGTGTCTACCGACTAGCGGCGTCCCTGGATACTCATGGTGGGTGTGCAGGACGCGCTTACAAAAGATCTTGCTCCAACAAAACGTTTTCAACCGAGCTTACCCAGCAAATACAGTTGGAATCCTGTTTCAAATAAAACGCATCAGAGATTGTGCATTACATCTATCGAAACGGTTTCAAAAGTATGTCTGCTCTTTACGAAGAAATTGCACCTAGGTACATATTAAACACCTACTGCTTCGCATCTTCGTCAAATGTATCGATGCCCAGGCGGAAAAGTTCTATATATTTTGTATGTAATCCATATGTGGTTTTGGTTATATATGGATTATATATGATTTCTATATTCTAACTATATAAGGACTATATACCAATTTTGGAATGTTCGTATAATCCATATATAATCCTTATGTGTGTGGTTAATGTAGAAATTATATGTAATTCATATACGACCAAAACCATATATAGAAGATATATAGAATGTTTCTCTCTCTGCCTAGGCATTTTCTTTTATCAGCGGTACAAACTGTCATTTTTCTATTTATGAATGAATCTTGTAAGAACATTTCAGTTCTACCATATTTATAGTAAATGTAAAATTAGAGATAAGAAGATATAATTTTGATGAATTGTCTTGCTTGTGTGTGTGTGTGTGTAATTACATTATTTAAAAAAATTAAGTGCATTTACGTCGTATCAATTTGTCGTGCATTATACGGAGGCATAAGTTTCACATTTTTGTATTAAAATGTAGAGTTGCAGAGCATAATATTTATCTATAATAATATATATAGGTAGTATAACTCAGGTACCGTAGAACTATTAATACTTTCTAAAACTTTTAGGCTTTCACGGCCATTGTTGGTATGATTATACATATAAGTTTATGAATATTAGAAGGTTAAAAATTTCTTTTTTCAACATTTGAAATTTTTAGTTTCGTTGGTGGTTTATTATTATCTTCGAAATATGATATCCCAGGATTTTTCAGGTCGCTGAATTCCAAATCGAAGTGAAAAATTCAAAATTCATAATGACGGATCCAATATGGCGGCGGCAATTTGAACAGTCTCCGAATCGTCGTGATATTTCCTGTTAGCAAGTTTTTTGGGACACGGAACCCGAATGCACGATCGAAAATTCCAAATTTTAAATGGTGGATGTGATAGTCCGCCATATTGAAATTTTAAATTCTGCTTGCAGAGCCGAATTCAACAACTTTGAAACCCCCCTAGAAGTTTGTTATATTACATTCTAATAAAATTTCATTGTGAAACTTGGTAACTTAGGATTTTTTTTAGTCGCGAAATCTAATTCTGAGATAGGAATTTCAAAATTCAATAACGCGGATTCAATCAGTTAAAATTTAAACAGTTTTTGAATCGCCGTGAAATTTCCTCGTTGCGGGTTTTTAAGGTTGCCGATCCCGAATTTGCGGTCAAAAATCTGAAGTTCAAAGTAGTGGATTCAAAATTTAAAATTTGGAATGCTCGATCGCGGATTCGGGTTGAGCAACCCCAAAACTCGCAAGCAGAAAATTTCACGACAATTCGAAGGCTTTTCAAATTCTCTCCGCCATATTGAATCTGCTATTATAAATTTGGAATGTTTTACTTCGGACTGGGATGCAGTGATCTGAAAAAGTCTGAGATATCACATTTCGAAGACAATAATGAAAACGAACGACACTAAAAACTTCAAATATCGAAAAAAAAAACAAATGACGTGTATGTGAAAAACGCCGATACACGTATAATTTTATTTATCTCTATCTTTTAGAATTTTTTGAAAATCTTCATGGGACAGAAAAAAGCTTTACTTTTGTGGAACAGTGTAATTAGTCGGGTTTCAGAACACTAAATGGGTTACAGTATCTCGAAGGCCTCGAATTATTTATAGAAGACGTATGTGCCTGACGTATTATTATTACTTCATTTCCGCAATTAAACTGAATTATAATTTCTATTTCCACAGACGAAAAAAAATACGCGTTTAAGTGGATACGATGGTTCGACCGCGCGTAGATATCCCGTTAACGAGCGATGCCATATCACGCAAAAAACAATCTCCCTTCTTGCTCGCGGTATAGTAACGCGGAGGCATCCCGCGGCTCCATTCAACGAAAGTTGCGCGAAACTGTCACTGAGAATAATTCCAACCCACTTCCGCAGCTCAAAATTTATTCCCCGGCGGTCTTCGAACGTTATCCAACTTTAAGGTTTACGCGAGAAAGCTCTTTCTCTCGGTCGCGCCGCTCGGCAGAAAGTGCCGTGATTTTTCTCACCGCCGAGCGGCGCTCCAGAAATACGCGAAAGTGAGCCGAAATTTGCTGAGGTAGGGGCGGATGCGAGCCGCTTAAATCTGCAGGCGCCACCGCCGGGGATGGAACCCAGCCACGCGGCCAAGATGCAACCCGCAAATGGCGTTCAAATTAATTTCTACGAACTTTGGCGGTAAATTATTAATACCGCCGTTCTCGAGTCGCTGACTCGACTGTTCCGGGCTAAATGCGCCGTTTAATTAGGGAAGCCACAATTGTAGCAACTTGGATCGCAATAGTTTCATGCCCACGCAAAACCAGTCGTCCGCGGATTGATCGTTCGACCGTTAACGCCCGTTGCGCCTCTCGCGTATCGTTCGTATTGCGTAACGGTGCCGCGGGGATGTGAAGACGGATTCGGGGCACATAAATATAGATACACGAGTTTAAACTCATTAACGAGTAGGAGAGAATAGATGAATAAGCGACAAATAAAATGTCCCTCCACTCTCATGCGTGCAATCTGTTGGAAATTGTTGATACGCCGACAAATGTTCGGGACTGAAATGTATTGCGAAAACAAGCAGCTCTGACTCGAATCATAATGTCGTTATTCAAGGAGATGAACGGACAATGAAGGGAAAATGAATGCGCGAGGCAATAAATAATTTCCTTTCTCACGTTCGCCCGCTCGAATACTCGCGGTGATTCTCGACGGAAATCTTGTGAGATCTTTTCTTTAACGTGTTAGTTTTTCTGTGATGTTGCCATGCGAGACGTCATAGTCCTGCTCACATGTATATTATCAGCGAAGAGGAGAATAAAATAACTCATACACAGACAAAAAATTCCCATGTGGGATTTACAAAGTCCAAATTGTAAATATATTCTTGTTAATGCAACTAAACTGTCACGTTCCGACGTAACCGTATTCATGAGATTGATAAAGATAAGGAATAGAAAGCGATACATAAAGTCTCCGGTGTAGCGGGTTATCGCCAAAGTAAATGCCCGCGATTAAGAAGAAAACCGAAATTGAACTCTGCCCAGAGCAAGTAATTGTAAAAAATATAATACATGCAATAGGGGTCATAGGCCAAACCAAGCGTATTTTTCTTTCTTAGAAAAGGGATGGACTCTGCCCAGAGCAAGTAATTCTCAGAAGTAAACCATAGCACAGCACGAGCATAAATTTTTCTTCCTTACAGGAGATATAGGAATCGGCCTCCACTTGAGTCGAATAAAATTGCCGGAATTCTTTCCCTCGGCGGTCAGTCTGTAATCTGTAGAGGCATGTCACCTTGTTTATACTCTCTTCGTTATAAATAAAGTAATAGTAGTGCGTAACCTCAGTGTTTGCTTAATTCTCGGCAACCGAATCCCCGCAAGCGCTCATTAATAAGCAGCTATAAAGAAAGGAAAAGGGACTGAGAAAAATGAACCTAAGCAGCCAAGGCCAACGAGAGACCCCGGGGTAAGCTTCATAAATCATTGTATTGCAATCCGGATACGAGTGGAAAGAGTAAATCACCAGGACTTTAAAGTGAAAGCGGCGAATAAGTAATTCTCTATGATAACCTCAGTTTCCCCTTTAATTCCGGTAGCTAGCCGTAACCTCGTAATTCTCATGGGAATCCTCGTCCAAATAGCGTTAACCAGGTGCAGTGCTCTCAGGTTAATAGCCCCTTCGCTTTCTCTGTTTGTACGATTATTAGTCGTCTGTTACTCCCCAAGACATGACAAAACTTTGTGTAGAATTAATTATTCGATATGTAAACTATATCTGACTTTGCTGTTAATTTCACTTTTTCCTGGAAAATTTTTTAACTTTTCTGCTGTACATTTAACATTGCCCTGCGCCTGTCACATAGAAAGCGTAGACTGTATTATAATTTGCAATAATTGATGTACTGTTTAGATCAACATTTTTTCTATGTATTACGGCATTTCTTAAAAATTTGTATCTTCTCTTTTCAAATGTCCATTTATCTTACCATTTTTTCGTTCTCTTTCAACATTCTCTAGCTATTAAAGACTTTGTATCGAGATTCATTGCAATTCTGATAATTGAAACTCTATTGCAAAACAGAGATTCTTCAATGTATCCATTAATTTACGAGTAACTACTATTTTTTATCACTTCTCACTCCTGATAGCAGCTCACAGGACCCAGCTTGGTTTCCAATACTTACGTACATCCAACAGAGAAACTGATATCGAATTTGTGAACCACTGCTAGGGATATCAAAGGGCGTTAGAAACGAATTACGCGAGGGGGTGGTCGGTCCATCCAGTGACATTTGTCGATAAATCGTGCGAATTATATCTAAGGGATGCTGCGGGGAGCTAAACGCGGAGATATATCTTCGCAATTTATTTCGCTGAAATTCAGGTGTTTCCGTATATCTCAAAATTTCTTTCGAATCCTCCAACGTTTCTCGTTGATACGCGTTTATTTTTAAATCTCTCCTCGTAAAAAATCATGTGAGACACTTAGTGCAATAATACAAAGAGATTTCATTGGTGCCTGCAAACATTTGCCAAAAAAATCAATAATTTCGAGTAATTTTGCTTCTCGTGCGTTAGACTTGTATTAAGTGTCCCATAATTCAGACTACTTGATTCCATCGAGCATTTTTCCACGACAGCTCATGAATGCAAATTAAAATGTTCGCGATCCTTTTCACGCGCCAGCTTATTCTGGTCCTCCACCCGCTGCTCTCATAAATGCGACGTTACATCAGTGGAAGTATGTATTGTTACGACAGGAGGAGCAAAAAAGACAAGGGAATGCGTGAGTAATGCAGGGATTCGCGAGGGTATTCCCTCGACGATAGAAGTGATGATAAATCTTTGCCAGTTCTGAAAACGCGTTCTTTTGAACGTATCTCCGCCTGGAATCACGTGATTTTAGTATCGTTTTCACATTTATTATTTGAAAAATCGTCAATAAAAATTACCATTTTATTTTAGTTCATTTACACCGTCTACCATTATTAATGTAAATTTATTTTTATATTTCGAGTAAAATGAACAATATATTTTCAATTGGTTAATTTAAACAAATCATGCGTAATTAATTAATAACATACAAGATCGCACTTAGAGTTGTAAGTATATGGTTTCAGTAAAATAAAACGTCACGATAAATTTTAATTCGGTAACTTTCGACGTTTAGTGATAATTCATTTTTACCGAGTTTGACACAACCTCATCGATTTTAAGGCCGTACAAGTCACAATTTCTGGGAAAAAGCCCTTCGTATCCGCCCACCTCTGTTTTTCCAAAAAATATACATTTCGGTCCACTCGGCGACTGCCGAGGTTTACTTTCTCGAATACGGGAAACTCGCTCATTCTGGGAAGTCTGAAATTAATTATCACGGGTTGAAATTGTTGAGCAGGTACTCCCGGAGCAAGCAGAACAGAATAATAATCCGGCACACAACTTTGTTCCGAGCTGAAGGGGTCGACAAAGGAAAGTATCGGACAAAATAACGCAGAGAGTTGGAAGGACATTTGCCTTTGCAAACGTATTGTATGTTCCCAGGACCACGCTTAACGACGTAACTCCCATTCAGACCTGTTCACGATTTTGTTTGGCTCTGTAACACATTTATAATGAATGATGACTTGGTTGGGAGAAGAAAAGGAAGGGAATTTCTTGAAACAAAGAATCGAATACTTTGTTCCTTCACGAAGGACAGAGAAAGAGTATAATAGTGCGGAAGTAGCTGGACGGAGTATGTAAATAAGTAGTTTGTAAGCAACCAAGTCCCATTCAGGGCCACAAGGCTGAATAAAGATCTATCTATCTATCTACTTTGACCCTTCATGTGTAGATATTTATTAATATCGTTGTAAATACATTGCGATATTGGAAGTTCGATTTTCTAGCAAAAGTATAGAAAAAATGTTGTCATTCCGTTTTATTCAGCAAACATTAATAATGCATTTTTCGGAATCATTCATTTTAATAATAATTGAAATTATGTATGAATTTCTCAATCTATACTTAATTCAAATGGAGCTTCGTTTTTTATTTATGTATTGTGGTATTGGACGAGGAATCTATTATGGCTCTATAATTTTAACAAATAATTCCATTGAACATAACGTTTGCTTAATGCACACTTGAGTTAAAATCTCGATTAAATACTTAATTGAAAGTTTCTGCTGCTTAATCCCAATATATTTTATTATTTCATGCACTAAAATCAATATAAACGAACATGTTGATTACATTCATTCTATGTATCAAAAAACAGTTTATTCATAGTTAATAAATGCTTCTTTGAATATGGGGAAATAAACATTTTATTGGATCAAGTAAATATTTGTTAACTATTACGACATTTATTTGACACAATTTGATCCTTTGAGGCCACCATTTGAATGACATAAAAATTTTAATAATTAACATATATTTTCTTGTCCTAACGAAATATATATTTTATCGTATTTAAAATTATTAATGCATTAATATTATAATACATTAATATTAATATTATTATTACTAATACATTTATTATCTATTAATAAACTGTTTTCTCGATGTAGAACACGTAGTACACGTATCTAGTATACTTGTATGCAAGAATGAAATGTAAATTAAAACTAAAATATTGTAAAATACTTTCACAAATATTAATGAATCTATACAAAAAACCAAGTTCGTTATATCCTTCGTTGCCTTTTACGATAAAATCTTGAAAGATGCTTCACTCTTTCGGTCTTCAATGGTGCGATCCACTAAATAGATAGGTATGACGCAGTGGTATGTAACACGACAAATTCGCCACGGTATTTGTCACCCGACGAACATCGAAAATCGTTCTCCGATGACTCAGTATTTACGCATACGAAGAACAAAGGTTTCCTCGACGAGAAAGAAAGGGAGAATAAGAAAACCCACGGGGCGGTGAATCTTCGATAATCCTTGTTACCTTCTCCCACACCTATGTCTTAGTTGGGATTCGTTCACCGGGCCGATTCAGCAGTTCTTTCGTTAGGTCATGGTACATCGAGAAGAGATCCTTTTACTTCGGTCGTTAACGAATAGAATTGCTCGATAACGATTATCACGAAGGATTTCATTTAATTCGCACCCTTTTTACTTATTTTCCTAATGTCGAGTCGATGATACCCTGCTGAAAATTTAGGCAGAACTTGAATATTAGTCTTTAAAGGTCAGAATGAGCCAAATTTGTAAAATATAGGTACCCCTGTACCGATCATGTATTTCACATTCCTAACTAATTTATAATCGAAAACTAATTGAATGGACATTCCAGGTCTCTGACCGCGTGTATTTACTTAAATTACGAGTACCTACATATTATGTACATGTAGTATCTCTTCAAAAGGAGAATAAATAATTAATAGTCACATTGATACGCCGAGTATTTTTTATTCCGATTCAATGACTTTTCTCGGTAAAGTTTTATAAGAGAATCGTATAAAAGCATTGAAGCGAATTAAAAAATAGAAGAAATTGGAATTCGACGATTGGACATTGTCCAAAAGATTAGTAACAACGAAAGTAATTTTTGGAAAAAAAAACAGGCGATATAAAAAATGACAATCATGTTCGTATTCAAATAAATTGTTCTCTGAATATACCTATTCAGCCACACAATGACTATGCACAAAAAAAAAACATAAAAAATAATAGCTACCAGAAAAAGATTCTTTAAGTTTTTAAAAACTACAAGTTACTTATATATCTAAGTAGCAGCACTGAACATTTATTTACAGATTTCTATTTATAATCGAACTTTCTAAATATTGCATCCCCCTCATTTGTAGAAACATCGGATAGGTATTTAGTTGATGAGGTGCAAAATACGATGAAATTCGCATAATAAAAGCCACTATGGCTCGTTTAAACCAGTCAAAAGTTACGATACGGAACACCGTATAACCCTCGACTCGACGCCGAGAGAGGGTTGGAATTCCGATATTGTAATTAGATGGGCACATCCTCTCTAATCTGCGATCACCGAAACGTTCTTCCCCACTCCTCGGGGTTTCGCATACGAACAAATGCATTATGCTTCATTAGCATTTCCCCCGAAATTTAAACTGTCGACCTACACTTGCCCCATTTAACGACTAAGTATACCAGCTCTTTGTACGCCCTCGGGCTAATTCTCGATGAAAATATATTATACCATTTAATATGAACTACCGGACAATGGTAGACCACTGCTTTTTCCTGGTAGGTACTCGCCATGGTATCGCTCTAGACCTACATCGATATTAATGGAGAAAACGCTAACTCGCGGCTGCAATTGAAATCGAACGTTGAAGAGGGTGAAACTTTGAATAGGCTGAAAAACTCTGCAGAATCAACTACGTAATCCAATTAACCGGAAAGATTGCTTTATCCATCTGGGCGTAAGAAGAGTACGGCGAGACCTTAGCCTAGTTTTTCGTTGAGTGGAGGAAATTCACAGAAAGCGAAATGAAAATGAAAACCGGCATCTCACGAAATATAAGTCAACCACGATACGTGACGCGACGTTATATAACGAAAGCCGATATTGGCGAAACTTACGAGGCCCCCGAAATGACAAAAAAGATGCGAAATAAAAGAATACATCGTCACTCCCCCCTCCAGACTCCCGAACTCTTATGCGAACACTCATAACTTATTCATATCCCTCGTCCCTCACGTAATACCATGCTTCTACCACCTTTCGAGCTTATTCGCATTAAATCCTTATCATATCCCTACCCCACTTTCTGGAATTACTGGAGTATCGACGCAGACACCGTGGAGTTTCGTAAACTGCGAAGCGCACGGCGGAATAAATAAGTAGAGAAGGATATTATGTTTCGGAAGAATTTTTCAATTTTTTAATTTGGGGGAGGAAGTGCTCGTTTATTCGGTATATTGTTCAAGCTGTACGAAGGGGAGAGACCTCTTTTCTATTTATTAATTAACTCGGTTTTAAAATCACCCTGATAATTTACCAATTAATTACGAATTAAGTTGGAAAATGTCCAATGTCGTGCTTTAATATAACAATTACTTTCATGGTTAAATTTTTTATTTTCACCCATAAATAAAACAGTTACTAATCTATCATTGACAATTTGTATTTAAAAACGCCTTAATAAAAAATGAACGTGAAAATAGTTATAATTATTCGCGTTTACAGTTTAACACAGATCAAATTTTCAAGCAATAATACCAGACATAAGTTGGTGCTTATTTTTTTTAAATACTGTAGACAAAGTAATAATCGATAATAATCATCCAAACCGTGAGTGGTCCATTACTGGCAGCCTCACCCTATAAACTGCAACATTTCGCAGTGACCATGACGTATGAAGTAGGTGCTATAGCCTTTACCGCGCGAAATGAGCCACTTCCGAGAGTATTCCGGCCATACAGAAGGAGATGTCCAATGTACACGGAAGCTCTTGGAAACGCTGCAGGATGAGAGGGGAGGAAACGGTCATCCTCGCGTTAATTAGGGTTCTGAGAGCAGAAACAAACGTGCCGGACGAAATATTCCGACTTGTGTTCGCCTAATCGATAATGACACGTAGAGGAGACTGAGACAAGTGGGTTTCCTGAGGTCAAATGCTCTTGTCCTCCAAAATTCGGTATTCTACTGTTGACAAAAACGTTTTAATTGCTGTTTTTGAACTATTTGTAGCTTAATTTTTCCCCCACACTCTCGTATATGTAAAAAAGAACGGGACGAGATAAATCGTATCTCGACCCAACACTGGGTACGTGATTTGTAGAACGTTCCTTGAAAAATCATTAGGTCGGTTTTGGGCCGAAATAAACGAAAGAGAAGATAAGAGATAACTGTATCGCTTGCTACGGAATGTATGTAGTTAATGGGGGGTAAAAGTAGTCGCACGTTGTGAGACGAGGATACGCGCTGCATAAAAATAGCGGAATTAACATTCTTCCTATCTTCGTTACAGATTTTTCAAACGACCGTTTTACGTTGAGCTCCCGTTTAATCGTATCTCTATCTTCTCTCGCCATTTACGTGGTCGGATTTCGTTCAAAAATTCTTTTACGTACTGCTGCTTCGTTATACTTACGAGATAGAGAATTGTCAGGGTGGGGAAAATAACAGTCTCTAAGGCACACTGCGTAAACTTCACAAATGGGATTAGTAATGACGAAAGTACAATCTATACACTCTGAGAGAAATAATTATTGATAGAAAAAAAATGTTTTATTCATTAAAAACATAATATAATTCCAGAATGAAGCTGTGGTTTTCTTCGTTCAAAAAGTACAATATTTGATAGGCTCGAGTATTTTTTTTTCACGCAGAAAGAATTTCCTGTTCCAACAAACGTATTCTTGAATCAAGAATATATATTATTCTTCGGCCAAGAATCTGCATTCTTAAAAATTTGTAAGATCATAACATGTTTTTAATTCAAGACATATTTTGTTGACACTAGCAATTATTTCTCTTAGTTTAAAAATCGGCGTTTTAATTCTCATACATTTTGGTATACGTAAATAATAATTAATAAGCTCGAGTTATATTAGTACCTACATAGCAGCCTTATTCTTTTGTATTTACTAAAATATGGGCTTACCGATGTCCAACATCGGCCTATATCCGATTTGGTTAGTTGCAAAAAGGAAATTTATGCAGCGAAATCCCCGAATACCGCGGTTACCAAATATGCAGTCTTCCGAATACCGAGTTCAATCGAATCATGTTACACAAAGAGAATAATTAGATAGAATTTGGTGGAATTTCATTTGGTACATGTAGGTACCAGCGAACCATACGCGATCAGCTTGTGTGTCAAGGATTTGCGTATCAATGAGACTTCACGAATTAATTAAACCTGCGTTGATTGATAATTGAAGAAAATGTTATATTTTTCATCTCGTTAAACTATTTTAAGGTTTTCCATTTCTGGCCCTTTTATATTCGTTAACAAAAAATGTTCGTTCAAATCCAAGTAGATATGTGGAAAAGAGTCGCTTTACTTTGCAACTCTCACCCGTCAATTGAAACTTCCCTTATTTATGTTCTGTCCTTCTCATCTTCTTGCATTGAATGAGTTCTTGATAGTAATTTTGAGTTGCAACATTTTTATAAAGTATGCAAATATACTGTTATATTTGTAATCTAGATAAATTCAACCAATAATATATTTCAATTGTCATCTTCCCTTATTTTATAAAAATTCATGAAATTATTTAATAAAGCTACTTATAGAATACGTTATTTTGTATATTATACTTAATTCGATTAAAAAGCGTATTTTCTATGATTGAATTATAATCTTTCCAATCATATTATATATCTATATATATACATAATTATAATTACATTTTATTCTATCGCGCATAGTTGCGATTCAGTCGTGTTTTTCTCTCGGCTCGAGTCCGAGAATGGCTACTCGTATATTCCCGGAAGTAATAGTATCTTATGTCATAAGGCGGTAATCCGCGAATGACATATACTATTTTTCCTCACGAATGCCCATTCCGTCGCCTTCTTCATCGCTGTTCGGGATAATGACGCTTTTTCTCTATCCACATATTTTGATTTTGCACTTATAGGTTCGGTATACCATCGTGCGTCCGTCAGTCGACTCGAATTAATCGATTCGATACAGTTAATTTCACGTGGCGATCGTCAATTTGAAAAAGACCCACTTCGGACTAAGCAATCGCGCCAATCAGAGTGCAACAGTGTCAGCTGACGAAGTGAGATAGCTATACTCTGCTCATTTCACGTTCCGTTATTTCGACTAAGTACTCGCGTCAGTCCGAGAGTAAAGTGATTTTAATACTCTACACGGACTCCCAGTCGGTGTCACGCGGGAAAAACGCCATCTTACGGTCTAAAAGTAGACTGGAAAAGGCCTCGAAATAGGCACATGAGTGAGGAAAATCTATTTCGCTTATAGTATACAAACGTTCCATCGAGAATTCCTCACGTCCCGCGTCTCCGGCAGGTATTCCATCGCCAGTGGAGAAAACCACGAAAATTCATCACGATGAGCGTCAGTTGCACAAAATATGCACGTGCTCCGCAAACAACGCGAAACTTTGAGAAAACATTCGATTCCGGCAATTCAACGTGACGCGCGGACCCACCCCCGGGAATCTACGACGGTATAATGTCCGCTTTATTTTTCTGCTTTTCAGCGTCCTCGTGCGACAAGGTTTTCAACAGCGACTCGACGAAAACGGGTGTCGTCACGTCACCCGGCTACCCCAATCCGTACCCCGCCAGATCGACGTGCAGATACGAATTCACCGGTCGCGGAAAGGAGCGGGTTCAAATCATCTTCGAGGAGTTCAATCTGTACCAATCGTCGCAGGATACCAAAAAGTGAGTTGACGCATCGAGAAAAAGCATCGATTGACTGAACGTAAAATTCTGCGAATGCCGCGCGGAATGCTTAAGGTAAACGTACCAGTGGTCGTACCATTAAGACCACTATCCGGATAACCATAAAAATATATGCAACAGATTTGATTCAGTGTTCTTACTAGATGGAATTTGTCATGGACGTTCCGAATTTATTGAAGATACTTTCCCAGCAATTTTGATTCTTTTTATCACATTCAATCATTTATGTTATACGTAAATATGTCTGGATATTGAGACGTGTCCGGCCACTGGTGCTTTTACCTTAGTTTTGTCATGAGACGACTGATCGTCGTAACTATATATTTAGAGTTAAGCGAATAATTATTTTTCGAAATGACGACCATGCGCGTATGCACACACAAACACAATGAGAGAGAGAGAGAGACCATAATTTTGTTACTTAAACCAATTAGCGTAATTAGATGCTTTTCGACAGGCAATTAATCTTTAATGATTCTCGAATTTGAACGGTATCTCTATCTATGTATACTCGATATCATTAGCGATGTTCTCTAATTGAACTCGGTGTACATGGCTTCATATATCTAATGTCCTGTGGCCACTATGTACTATAATTAATTATTACGCATACAAAATTTTCTGCTAACGTTTCTTGCACAGAATAGCAATAAGGAAACTATACATAAGGTGATATAAGTATATGCTGTATGAAATTCTAGTATACCCAACGGCGATTAGCACAGACATTAATCTCTTCGTATTTTGGCGAGAAAGAATCTTTGATGTAAAAAATATGTTGACAAAAAAAAGGTTTTAAAATTGTACAAGGATTTCAATATAATGGCTTCTGAAGACGCTTAACTCGAATCTGATATCATATTTCTAAAATTCAAGATATACTTGTATCATGGACCAAATGTAAAAAGTAATTTAATTTGTGTGAAACTCTATAATTAGTAGTTTTTGTGGTTACTGATTATTAATTATTAGTGTTATTACGAATTCAAACTAAAAATTCAGAAACTGAAAATAGTAGATTCAGTGTAACGAACTGAAAGAGTCAGCCATTTTTTATTTTTGAGTTCTGAGTTCAGATTCGAAATTAGCGATCTTAGAAACCCTCGAGGTTTGAGTTTCACCCAAATGAAGTAATTTCTCGCATTTTAGTCGACTATACTAGATCTGCTACTTTGGATTTCGAAAATTTAATTTCTAATTCGGATTCAGCGATTCCAAGAATACTTAAATCCTCAAGCGCAATCAGATCGTAATAAAATAACATAAATATCGACGTGTCTTAATAGAAATCACGTAACTCGGCGTTGCAAAAAAAAACACGTATTTCGGCGTGAGTAACGTATTTTTCAACTGTTATAATTGAAATATGTATTTTTTAAATACAACGCCGAGTTACGTGATTTCTTTTAAGGCACGTCGATGTTTTTTTTAAGACAAGCGTATCCGTGTCCTGAAGTATAAAAATGATATGATATTTTTTCGTATGTATTATATATATGCGTAATTGAAAGTGAAATGATTCAAGTGAACATTATTAAAAGTAGATACATATATACATATATATAGCTATCTATGTGACATATTATTTTTCTTCGTCACGATCCCGCATGCATGGTACTCGCGATTTTACATCCGTCAACGAAAGAAGACCTGATTGATGTCTTTCCGCGCGAAAGAACAACTATTTACGGATGGTTTAATAGACTCGAGCAACTCTCTCTGAATTGTCCTCGCGCGACTGCCAAGTGGAGCGCCCCGTCGAAGTGGGGAGACTTCTGGACTCCTGCCTACACACCTATGTACCTCGTAGGTATTTGTACTCGTGCGCGGACCCCCGGTATGCATAGTCACACGCAACGTTTGTTACCGCCGCGCCGGTCCAACACACAACCCGCGGACATTTCCTTTATCATCCTGTACGCTCTTTCGCCCTCTGTCCATCCTTCGGTACACAATAAACACAATCCCATGATCGATTGAGCGTATAAGCGCCGAGTCAGGAATGCTGAATTCCGGCAATACACATACCCAGGGTGTACACGCCCCCGACGTTCGACAGCGGCACAAGGGAATTGTTGGTACTGGCACGAGTACCTATTTAAATCGAGTAACGGTTCCGTGCCAACGTCCAGTGACCAAATTCTCGAGAAGTTCCCTCAAGTGGGAGGCGGAGATTGGATAAGGACGTTTCCTTCCGCGCGCGCGGGCTGGGATGAGGGGTAACTCGAAACGTGCCGTGGGATGTGCATTCCGTAAAATGTCGACGTTTTGCATCTCCCGTGCGGATAGCTATACGCTGCAGCGGTTGGTACCGGAAATAAGTTTTATCTACTCGAGCGTCGCGATAGGTATGTAAAATGGTAAATATTGTTCATTGCATTCGTCGAGCATACGCGAAATCTAACTTCGACTGGAAGAAAGATCGGAAATTGAATCGATTCTATTTCGTTGGTATTCTTTATCCTTCGCTGGTAGGAAAGATCGAGATAGGTTATAAAAAATTTTATGTTTCATTTCCTCCCTATTTTAACGAAAATGATAATTAGTTTTCGAGAGTTATATACTTATTATAATATAGTTTAACGTATTGGGAATAAAATTGTGGAAAACATTGAAATTATTTATAAAATTAACGAGTTATAAAGAAAAAGAATAATCTATGCGCGCGTGTGGCAATTTGCCCCGCATTGGGGGCGTGCTGCATTAGTGCTTATAGGCACGTTGAACCGCTTAACTTTTTGAAGAACTTTTCAATGCTTATTAAATTAATACCACATAATTGATTAACAGAACTCGTCTATATACTCTGAAACATAGTTAATACAAATGAAGTAAACATCGTTATTAGCACATGACGAATGTGCCCACCTTAAATGTAGGTACTTTTTTTTATCAAACTGACAGGATTGTGCCGATATTGTAGTGCTTTCTACTGATAAAGGATCGAACTACGATTCAACTAAACCTGTAATTTTTCTTCCGCTGAAGAATTTCTTGTTGGAAAAAATGGATGTGTTGTAATGTGTCCCGTTCTCCCCTTTATGTATATGTAATTTAATGCCATGGTTCAATTTTTTGTTTATTTAGTTAACATTTGCTAATTGTTCTGTCAGAAATAAATATAAGACATCAGAGCCAGCAGTACTGCGTTACCTAAATGATTTTGATGACGTTGTATGCTATAGCTAAAAAACCGATACACACGTAGAATTGTGATTATCGATACTTCAGTGAGTAAATTGACATCGCTTTAGGAAATTGTTCAGCTCGGCGCGGGCTTATCATTGTCCGGAATTTCACTAATCGTTAGCTACCACATCGATACTATGGGTGCACAAGGCGGAAATTGATATTTCGATTTAATCCGAACTCAAGAAACCGTAGACGTTTGCTTTCCTGCTTTTTCTTTTCTTTGTTCTCACTGCTACGGTTGAGTTGTGGGTCATAATATAATTTTCCGGGTTGTGGAAGAGTTGAGTAATTTTCAATCGCTTCAAGATTTCTGCGAGTACCTACCGCTTCTCTTCTCGAATCTTTCACGCGTTTTTATTCGGCGTAGGTACTTATAAAGGAGTTCACTAAGCCGATATTAATTATTTGCAGAGAGTGTAAAGATTTATACATTATATTCAACCATGCATGCTATAATTTGATTTAGAATTAGTAATTTATAAATTTCGATAAATGATATCAATCCGCCTACTTAACATTGTAAAAGAGTAATTGTTATCCATATTCAGATCTGTACATTCATTTGAAATATTCGTCAAGATATAAATATAAATTATCTCTCTCACAAGAGTTTCAAGTTCAAGATCGTCACATAAATTGCGTTGATTCCAATCTTCCTCTTCCAACCCTCCAGGAGTTCGCGATTTTATACTCATCGAGCTGTGATATGACTGAGAAATTACAAAAGGCAGTCTTTCTCCGCGTAACGGCCATAAATGTAATAAACTTTCCACCCCCATTCGTGGTTTAATTCAAAACAGCTGGCGTCTACCCAAAGAATACCGAAGAGTGAGGAGATTGATTCGCTATTTTATAAATCAATTTAGAAGCCGTATATAATAGCGCATCTATTAAAATGAATTATTTGCGGCGCGGGTACAAAAAATGTGGACTTTTTGCTTCCAAAACGATTGAGATATTTTCCTAAACTCTTAGATATGAAGCGAATATAATTATAGCACCCCAATTTTATATTTTAACAAATGTGCAATGGCTGTAAAAATTATTCTGAAATAGTTGAAAACAGGCTATACCCTTTTACATTTACAGAATAAAATATACGTCCATATGGAGCTCCCTGGAGATTGACAGATACCAAAATGGGATCTGCATGCTATTCAACTCTCTCATTCTCCTTCTCTTTCGCTCTGCACATGTGTATTTATCTATACGTATTGTATATCGAAGTTTAAAAGGTACAAAAGATGGATACCTGTAAAAAACAAATTAACTCGTCAATAATCGAAAAAGCTGCTATTATCGGCAGGTTATACGATAGTTCACTATATTTCCGTTGTATCCCTTAAACTCCTTGAAAATGTATAAATTAAAAGTCGTATATCCGACTTTTTATTTGATTAATTATTAATCGGTGCGACGCGTTTTGAATAACGAATTTTAATCGAATACGAGCACGATTCATATTACAAAAACTCGAAAACGATTAGAAAGACACACGATCAATCGGGTATCGCTGTTTAATTCGCCCCGTGAGTTTCCCCACCCGCAAAAGCTGGTGTGGGTCCGTTTCTTTTGTTACCACGCCAAAAACTTTCACGCGCGATCGATCGATCCTCGTGTTCCCACCTCGCTCCCCGCCGCAGTAGCCGCGCTCCTCGCGCTCGGGATGTACTCTTTATTAAATCTCCCAAGTTTGATATTAACTTCGGCAATGGCTGCTATTTTTTTGCACTCTCGAGCTCGTTAACGATTTCATTAAAGCCCCATTATGGAGAAGTGGCGCCGTCCGCACCCTGTGCACGCGGGGTTGGTGGAGGGGGGAAGGGGGGAGGGGCGCTCGACACCGCGTCTTACGCGTAATTATTTATGAGAACTCATTATCAGCAACAACTTACTTCGCGAAATAATTCATCGTTAACCACGGAGATTTCGTTATGGTAATTTACACGGAGCGACTCGCCTTTGGATAATTCTCCGGGAAAATTCGTCATTCGCTGAAACGAAAGTCGCCCTCCGCGTGCTTTCCGCTCGAAAGCGCGAAGGACTTCGGTTAAATAGCACTCGGGCGGTTCGACCGGAAGTAGGGGGTCTGACTTACTTCGGAGCACTCTCTGCTACTCGAGCGGAGTTGAATCGCGAACAGATTGGCGGCGCTTTAATTAACGCGTCAAACAACGGGCGGTTGTACCTATTAATCAGTGCGAAGGTCGCGGTAATTCCCTGGGGACGAATATGTTTGTTCACATCCGAATATTTTACGCGAATGTACGAGTTATTGACATGGAAAAACTTGATGTCAGTAAATTGTTTCTACAATAAGGTTAAGTATCCCAATTACCGACCATGTCCCAGTTACGGAATAAACTCTCAAATATCTCTTTATTTACTTACTGTACACTATTCAAGCGAATATCTTTATTAGCCCTTATTGTTTAAACAAATATTTGTACTAATTGAAGGTCCATCAGTTTCGTAATTTTATCAATAGAGCTCAATATGTAAGTGGTCGGTAAGTAATTGGTCTTAATTGGTCGATAGTTGGGACACTTAGGTACCTTACAGTACAGTCATTTTTTTAAACATTAAATCGTGATAGTTTACATTATAATATAGATACTATATTGAGAAAAAAATTTAGTTGTTCCAACCAAATTGTTTGGGTTGAAGGTTAAATTGTGTCTTTGGTTGAACAGTATATTGTTGGAATAATTACATTTTTATCATTTCATTCAATAAAATTAGTTTTGTTGATAGATGGAAATCAATTCAATGTCACTGCTTTGTTAAATCGATCCAAGTTGGTTTGTTTCATCAAAAATTTTTGTCAGACGAACGATGGAATTATTGTGTTAACTACGCTGAGAGAAAAGAATCATTTCATTCAACTAAATGTTGAGGTAACGGGCACCTAATTAAATATATATAGTTATTTGAACAGATATTTAGTTGGAGCAGCTAAGTATCAAATTCCTTCAACTAAATTTTAGTTACTCAAACTACATATTTGTTGAGGTAACTGTATATTCAGTTGGCCGCTCGAGAGCTTGTGGTTTGGATATTTTTGTTCTCAGTGCAATTCCTAAGGAAAAATTGTTCTTCAACACAGTAGGAACATCCGAAAACCCTTACGTGTAGGTACACGAGGAAAAATGTTCGTTAAAAATTACTACGAAAATCACGTAACCACGGGACATGATGTCAACAAAATAACATTTCATGCCCCTCGTATGGTAAAAATTGGTAAAATATATATAGCATATTTTTTAAAATAATTTGAAATTTTCTGCAATACAGCTAACATGCATATCGTGGGTATACTACGAAAAGTGACCAAGTCAAAAATCAACTTGGTCACTTTTTACTGTATTACTTTCAGTCCTATGGACTTGGTCATATATCCGCAGTGTCAAAAAAAACTGAAAATATTTAAGTTTATTTTGACACTGCGGATATATGACCAAGTCCATAGGATAAGTAGTAATACAGTAAAAAGTGACCAATTTGATTTTTGACTTGGTCACTTTTCGCAGTATACCCACGATATAGAGTATACCCAGTAATATACTGTTTTTCTTATTTTTCAATTCCTATTTCTTATTTTTCTCCATATGTCCGTTTGCTGTAATGTAAAAAATACCAAATTATTTTAAAATATGTGATATTGTATTCATTTTTGCCACACGAAAATAATGAAATATTATACTATTTTGTATGGCAATATTTTGTAAAAGTTCGAATTATCACTTCAGTGCCACACAGTCGATCACATAACGCCAGAATCTGGGTACTCAGTACCAGAATATGGGCACTCATTGTCAGTGCTCTTCATTCCAAATCCATTTTTCTCCAATTTACTGGTATCAGTTTTGCCGTGGAGAGGTTTTAATTTCGCGTCATTTCTTCACTTAATTCTAACGCCGCGTTTGTTGAGTCGTGACATTCCGATTGTAGCAGGTATACGTACGAGGGTTTGACAGTAGGCGAGTATACACGCTTTACGATGTTTTCATTCACGTGTTGCAGTTGCGAAGGTTCCGACTCCCTAGTGGCCTTTATCCAAACGGACGGAAAGATGGAAACGATCGATACCTTCTGCGATTCGACGCCGATGCCGCGACCTATCATGAGCAACGGACCACGACTGCTCCTCGAGTTCCGAGGATTGACATCTTCCCGAGACGCCAAGGGCTTCAAGGCGATGTATTTCTTTACGGAAAGTAAGTACGAGTATGGAATAGTACAGGGGAAAGTCGATTAGGATTGCAAAATAGTAAAATCAGAGAAAAGTTCATTTGAATACGAGCCAATTAGAGAAGGTATAGAAATATATTTTTATATCGAACACAAGGATCTGTTTCAATTAAACAAATATTTGTGTACATCGTCGAACGTTTATTTACTTCAAACTTCTGTTTGCACCTTATAAATAAATTTCTTATTCGTCACTAATAAATGCTTCAACTAGGATCGTATTGAAACGAACTTTTCTCTAGGTGCACAAAATATTGTTGAATCTTCGAAACTCTAATATGACACACCACTCTAAGTGCTGCAGTTTTTAATTTCATTTTCAATATTCATCTTGTTCGTTTCTTAAGTGAAAACAATCGAATAATCGTGCTAAGCTCTCAATTCCCGCGTAAGAAAAAGTATGGCTAAAGTATGGCGAAAGTCTGAGAAAAGTTGAATCAAAAAGGTATGGCTACGTATCGTATCCTAGACTTCCAGTCGGTAAACGATGCGCTCTTCAATTGGAGTTCAGTTGTTTGTACGAGGTTACGCTGTAATCGATGTCTCTTCTTGTTAGTTGATATTATTTAAATCTATTATTTTATTAAACTCTCAAATTATTACTAATGAACCATATTCTATTATCGAACAAGTCATTATAGTTTTATATTAAAGAACCCATTCAACAGAATTGAATCAAAAAGGTGCAGGTATATATATATATATATATAAGTTGAGTAAATTTTCTTTTCAGCCGATATGAAAAAATTGTATAGCTGAAAATCTACGATCCGTAGCCATACTCTTTTGGCTCAACTTTTCTCAGGACTTCCGCCATACTGTAGTCATACTTTTTTACGCGAGAGGATATGATGGGATTGAAACGAACGCAAAATTGTTATGTTATCTGCATTAGTTATCTCGAACATATACCTACGATAATAATTTGCATTTTTTCGGGCCCTTACAAGCTACAAAATAGCACCAGTATCCGAATTATTATTATTTTTGGAGCGACAGTAATTATTGCCCCCCGGTCCCTCATAATTATCATAATACTTCCAGCATGCCTAAACTCTCGACAATCAAATGTAACTAACAAATGATTGTCGAGCAAAATCCATACGTATCGCACTTCTCGCACGGTAGTCATTAATTCTCCGCGAGTTACCAATAATTTCCGTGCCACGCGTCAATCCGATTAATCGTATTACACTCTCAACGCGAGGTACGTCGATAAATTGTGAAAATTTAGCCCATTGTGCATCGCAACCCGATCAGGTTAACGCGACTGGGGTCGTTAAAAGTTGCGGCAGCGACCATTTCGGTCGCAATAATACTCATGGCCCCGATAGAAGCGGATGTTTCGCGCGAGTCATTAAAAATTTGTTACCAGTGCCAGTGCAGCGGTGCTCCTGCGGTCGAACGCGATTTAGTGGGACAAAGAAATTCCATTTCGATAGCTCCCTGATCGACACCGCCAACGTCAATGAAACTCGAGCTCCGGAGGAGACCATTCCCTCTCCACTTTAATCCTCTCCATTAAATTGGCGCATTTTTTGTCAAATCGCACGGATCAATTTGACGTACGCCCGCTGAAGATGTACGACGCTCGGCCCCCTCGAATAAGTTATCGATACGTGCTCCCTGGACAGAGATCCTGGCGTAATATACGGTCTTATCCTAGCCTCTCCCTCTCATACCTCGCTCGACACCGCGGCTACACTGTGTCAAAATTTCAATTTCCGTCCAACGTTCTATCGCGATGGCAATATATAGGTATACATATATATATCACGCGAAGCCGTTTATCACTTCGTCCAGGTTCGATGCGTTCGCGGTTGATCCGTATATCGTACATCGACGTATGTGATTCGCGTAAATTTTTACTTCCTGTTTCCGTCAAACATCGAATGGAATGGCGATTTAATTGTGATGAGAATAGTTTTCTTTTATGGAATTGGTTACTTATCTCTTGTTTTCGAAGCGGCACATGTGGTATATGCGAAGTTAAACTTATTCTCCGAAAAGGAAATTTTAATCATTATTATAGGGAGCTCCCCAAGCGCCAGACGGCATTTAGTACCGGACAGTAGCAATATCTTTCAAAAAAGTGTAATGAAACAAAAGTACATATGGGGCATTTCACAAGGAAACGACAAAGCGAAACCCAAGGGGGGTCGGGAATTTACTTCATATATTTTTTTTCTTAAAGGTTTTTGGGTTCTAAACATACTCCCAAGTGGATTTTTTTTATTGCCTTTGTTTAAACGGGATATCTCGACAATATTGAAAAATGTGATTTTCAGGGCTAATTTTCGAATAGAAGAAATGATAATTTCAAAAAACTTCAAATACAAAAAGGTTTTATTTTCGAACGTGTTTTTTGGAAAAAAATATCCGGTATTACCAGTACCGGCAGAAACGAAAATAACCACTATTTTTTCGCCTCCTGGAAATACGCCATTTTTGATTTCAAGAAAAACAATTTTAAATTAATCCTCAAGGAATTACAAATTTTTTGAGCCGTCACACACCATGGAATGGCGATTTTTCAATGTTTTATGCACTATTTTAGAAAAAAAAATTCAAACAAATATTATTTTTCATCAGTAATATTTGCTGAAACTTAACCACAAAAAATTAATCGTTGAGTAAGTTATTTACCAAATATCGCGATAAGGAAAGCGAAATATAGGACAAAATTGTGACAAATCGACTCATATATTATTTATAATGAATTATGATTATATTGATATTTATTAAGTGCTTTATTGAATAAAATTTGACATAACATCTACTGTTTTTTCAATATATATCAAGGACTTGATAGTCCGGCGGAAATTAATATCTTTTTGTTCTAATTTTTCCATTTTTGTCAGGAATAATGCAGTGAGGGCGCAAAGTATCAAGGGTGGGCTTTGCGCGACAGAAGCGATCTGATAATTCCGATTTTATCACATTATAATTCGTAGCATCCCAGTAACGAAATGTTAGTGACGGTAGATTATCCGGCTTAGATGCCCATTCATAGAGAGCCATTGGAGTCATTATATGTTCATGTGCTGGCAATTGCAGACTTGCTCGAGCAGCTAATCGCTTAACAGTTCCCCCAATACCATTGGAAGGGCCCTTGCCGCGCGCTATGTCAAAAAAATGTCATTCAGCAGCGACACCAAAATCTTCAAAATGATAATAAATATTACAGAAATGTTTTAAATTTTTAAATTGCTGTGGCGCCCCGTTTGAGAAGTAAATCATCTTTGATGGCATTGGTATAAACGATTTTAAAAAATCATTGATGATTCTAGAGAAAGCGTAAACCGTGTACGAGTCGTGATGCAAGCAATTTGGAATAATGCGCAGAGCAAGGACCCTCCGATGGTATTGGGGTAACTGTTAAGCGATTAGTTACTTCTGTCGCGCAAAGCCCATCCGTGATACTTTGCGCTCTCACTGCATTATTTCTGACGAAAATGGAAAAATTAGAACAAAAAGATATTCATTTTTGCCAGACTATCAAGTCCTTGATATATTGAAAAAATAGTAGATGTTATGTCAAATCTTATTCAATAAAGCACTTAGTAAATATCAATAAAATCATAATTCATTATAAATAATATATGAGTCGATTTGTCACAATTTTGTCCTACATTTCGCTTTCCTTATCGCGATTTTTGGTAAATAACTTACTCAACGGTTAATTTTTTTTGTGACTAAGTTTCAGCAAATATTATTGATGAAACAATAATTTTTGTTTGAATTTTTTTTCTAAAATAGTGCATAAAACATTGAAAAATCACCATTCCATGGTGTGTGACGGCTTTAAAAAATTGTAATTCCTTGAAGATTAATTTAAAATTGCTTTTCTTGAAATAAAAAATAGCGTATTTTCAGGAGGCGAAAAATAGTGGTTATTTTCATTTCTGCCGGTACTGGTAATACCGAATATTTTTTTTCCAGAAAATACGTTCAAAAACAAAACCTTTTGGTATTTGAAGTTTTTTGAAATTATCATTTCTTCTATTCGAAAATTAGCCCTGAAAATCACATTTTTCAATGTTATCGACAGATATCCCGTTTAAACAAAGGCAATACAAAAAATCCACTTGGGAGTATGTTTAGAACCCAAAAACCTTTAAGAAATAGTATCTTATGTCATAAGGCGGTAATCCGAGGCTTTTTCAGACTATGTTCAAGTCGTAGCACGAGGGATGGTGGGGGGACGGGGCTCGCCGCATCTTCCCATCATACCTCGTTCTACGACATGAACACAGACTGAAAAATCCGAGGATTAAAGCCGAATGACATATACTATTTTTCCTCACGCGAATGCCTATTTCGTCGCCTTCTGCATCGCTGTTCGGGATAATGACGCTTTTTCTCTCCATATTTTGATTTTACACTTATAGGTTCGGTATACTGTCGTGCGTCCGTCAGTCGACTCGAATGAATCGATTCGATACGGTTAACTTCACGTTGCGATCGTCAGTTTGAAAAAGACCCACTTCGGACCAAGCAATCGCGCCAATCAGAGTGCAACAGTGTCAGCTGACGAAGTGAGACAGCTATACTCTGCTCATTTCACGTTCCGTTACTTCGACTAACAATAAGTATTCGCGTCAGTCCGAGTAAAGTGATTTTAATCTCTACGCACGGACTCCTAGTCGATGTCACGCGGGAAAAACGCCATCTTACGGTCTAAAAGTAGACTGGAAAAGGCCTCGAAATAGGCATGAGTGAGGAAAAAAAATATATGAAGTAAATTCCCGACCCCCCATGGGTTTCGCTTTGTCGTTTTCTTGTGAAATGCCCTATATGCACTTTGATATCTCATAACTAAACAGTTCTATGTACGGAGTGTCAATTGCTAGTGTCGTTATACATATTCATGAAGGGGGGAACCTTTTCTTTATCTCTTGTCCTAGAAATTGATGTATGCGCTTAACCGGACTGCGTTGTAATTTCGATAGATTCGTAAGTAAATGCTGTTCTGTTGTACTTTGTTGACAAAATGATAAGTCGTGTTTCATTTTTCATATTCATGTTATCATCTGAAGTACTAGTCTGATAGAAAATGTACGTTGAAATAACCTCATAAAGTCCCCTGAGGTCTGGAATGCAGGTTATCTCTTAGTAATAAATAAACTATTATTTTGATTATTGCTCTCTATTTGTAAATATTATGTTGAGAAATAGTAGAAAGTATTCTTGAGAGCCATTATATCAACTGCTTCGACAAAAAGAAGCAGCCAGATTGACTTTGTGCGTTATGTGCTTGAAGGATACGGAAGAAGACTAGATTCGGTGCCGTGCATGTCGAGAGGGGGCACACAAGGGCTATGCTGACGTATCAGAGTGTTCTGATAATTACATTTATAATAGATATCATAAATTTTCAATTTGGACAGTATTAGAGCAATTGTTTTGACGTGTTCGGTACTAGGGGTGTCAGTTTTTGAAACACTGAAAAATTAAATGTGTATTTACTGTCGATTATTAAGCCGAACAAAATTTGAAAATTGGTGGGATTCATTGATTTTATATGTAGTATATAATATGCTCCTATATATAAATAATCACAGTTGAGGAACCAATGATTCTATTAATTACACTGTAAGTCATTTTGGGGGTCATGAAGAGGGTATTAAAATCTGACTTCAGTTTATGTTCCGGGCTGGTTTACCATTAACAAAACTGATTTTGGTTTGGTTGTTGCTGCTCAGTTAAGCATTTTTTTCAATTTTGTAGTTTTTAGGGAATATGAAGGGAAAACGGTCATTATTAAATTTAAAAAAAATGTTTTTTTTCACAAAATAGTTGTGGTGGGGGTTTTTAGGTACGAGGAATTCATTTCCGATATTTATATTTGCTAAAAACATCCGCCAGAGGGTGCTACAGATAAATTTCCTATAAACTTTACGTATTTTCTATGAAAGATCATGTTTGTTTTATATATTTTAATATCATTTTCTCATTATTTGTTTCATTTACTCATTTTTAAAGTATAAAATTTTGAATATCGAAACCAGAAAGTGATGAACAGGGTGAGAGATTTCACCAAGTGTGCATGCCTTTTGAAGGTAAAGAATGCTTTTACGGTTTATAACATTAATGTAATAAATTTTGTCTTTTTTTTTATATTTCATACATTTTTTAGCACGTTATCAAGGAAAGAAATTAAATTCTATGATCGCCAATCTATGCAGGACTTTCAGACGTGATGCTGACGCATATGATACAGATAGACCGTGAGATAATGACAGATTCTGGTGCCCCATTTTCGCATACAAGCCTCAAAGAGGGTTGAAAAGTACTTCGATTTTGAGTAGAATGAAGGGAAATTTACGAATGGTCCCTGGGGATAACATATGAAAAATTCGATTTTTCTTAATAAAAAAATAAAAGGTACGTCTTGCCCATTTTTTCACGCCAGCCTTGTTCACTAAATGATTAATTAATAAAACCTGGCTTCGGAAATCAAAGGCTTGTGTGGGAAAATCGGTCAGAATCTCGATTTTTCCTTACAAGATTACGCCCTTATTTCAATCCTTTAGCCACCTGCAACACTCAAGCCTTTGGTTTTCCGAAGCCAGGTTTTATTAATTAATCATTTAGTGAACAAGGCTTGCGTGAAAAAATGGGCGAGATACCTTTTATGTTTTGTTAAGAAAAATTTAATTTTGCATATGTTATCCCCAGGGACCATTCGTAAATTTCCCTTCATTTTACTCAAAATCGAAGTACTTTTCAACCCTCTTCGAGGCTTGTATGTGAAAATGGGGCACCAGAATCTGTCACTATCTGACGGACTAACAATAAGACGAGGAGAGTGAAATAGAAGCGGAGGCTGCTGAAGGCGAAGAAGAAGAAAACCGCTCTGTAATTTATAGTAGCGACAGCGACTAAGAATAAATAATAAACACTTTTAAAAATATTTTTTCTTTTTTTTAATTTTTATTATTTGCAAAAAAAAGGAGCAAATAAAACAGAAATAGTAAGAAAATGTATGAAAATATATAAAACAAGCATGATCTTTCATAGAAAATACGTAAAGTTTATAGGAAACTTATCTGTAGCGCCATCTGGCGGATATTTTTAGCAAAAATAAAATTCCTCATACCTAAAAACCCCCACCACAACTATTTTGTGAAAAAAAACATTGTTTTTAAATTTAATAATGACCGTTTTCTCTTCATATTTCCTAAAACTACAAAATTGAAAAAAAAACGCTTAACTGAGCAGCAAAAACCAAACCAAAATCAGTTTTGTTAATGGTAGACCAGCCCGAAACATAAACTGAAGTCAGATTTCAATACCCAATTTAGTGATTTACTGTGTTATCGAATAATCTTAAGTATCCGTCACTAGCGGAATCCCCCCTACCTCATTATCTATGAGCTTTTGGTTCATATTTATCAAAGATTTTTCGAAAATTACATTTTTATCTATAACAAAATCTTATATCGATGTAGTCCAAAAGTTCGTAAATAATGAGATGATAGTGATTAAAGTCCCTTCCCTGGCGAGTAAGTTTAGCCTCATATGGTATACATATAGGTACCTAAAACGTAGATACGTAGAATACGTACGCGAAGAAAAAAAATCTTATGGAACATATATCATAATTTGCCATGCAAATATGTACAGCAACTTCAACAGAAAATTACGGAATGCAGTACATACAGTATGCGTGGCAAAATTAAAAATGTAATATGGTAAAAGTACCAAACACATTGCGCTGTTTACCATTTATGCACTAGTGAGCACATTAGTTCATGACGCGCGCACGACATGCAGTACCCACATTTCTGTAATTTGCCATGTGTATTCTTTTCTACGTAGGTTATATGCCTACTTGATTTAACGTTTGAGCAGAGTTCAAAAGTTCACTGCTCTTCAGATCGCGCGATTAATGAGATAAATTTTTAATTTCTCAGAATATTCAGTTTCTGGTCATTATATATATATAAAATGTTAATGAAAGTATTTAATTATTTTTCACAAGTGTTCTCTAATAATTTAAATTACTATGCACTAGTTTTTACTGCACTTATTCAATTTCATCGTACGCCTAACTGCACACTCAGGGAAAAGATCTGATTGAATACGAACCTCATGGAAAAATTTATTCGAGATGAATAGGAATTTATTGACATCGAACTAAAATCTATTTGAATTAAATAAAACATTCCAGTAGATCCGTGCTCGATTAAAAAGATATGCAAAACACTTATTTAATTTAAACGAATTTTTGTTCAATGTGAATAAATTTCTATTTATCTGGAAAAAATATTTCTCTTATAGGTTTGTATTCAACTAGACCTTTTCCCTGAGTATATGGAATACACAATTTTCCATATCGGTTTCCCTGCTCCACACTTTTTAAATAACTTTCTTTTCACGCGTACAAAACTCCTCGAAAAAAAAACAAAATCCTTTCAAATTCTCGTCTTCATTCCGTTGTCTCCCCTCTGCGCGCAAACTTTGATAGTCGCGCCAGTCAGCTTGTATTATATTTATTCGCGCCGCTTCGGAAAGTGAGTCGCAACTTTCGATACCTACCACCTCCAAGGCAAAAGCGATTCGTACCGCGTGTGTTCGCAGCTTACTACTCCTTCCTCTATATGTGTGTACGTGAAAATTCACTCCCCGCGCATCGACAACACAGGTATACCTACACGCAACGACGCACCGATTTCAAAGTCCTCCCTTCACGCGTTCGCCCCACTCGCGACGAAGCATTACCGTTTTCAAACTCCGTCGAATCGCTGGGACATCAGACGTGGCACTTCCGGCAGCGGCGATAGCACGCCCTCGCGTTTCCCCGCCGTACGAGTTCCCGTCGTAACGTCGCGTTCAACGAAGACTTTTATCCGTTAGTACGCGCTGCGCTTGCTCCGAGACCCGCGCCGATACTTCCGCATGCGTTGACGTGCTGCAGTTCCGCGAGGAACATATAAATTGCATGCTCATATTTTACGTGTATAGCTCTCCGTCTAGCTACGGCCGAACATTCTTCAACGGGCGGGTATTATGAAAGTTTCTCACGAAAACTTTATCAATTTTACGAAATCGCCACATGTATCGCGAAGGAGTAGTGCAGAGGTGGCCGTGCCCGTTGACTTCTTGGTTCAATTACTGCAGGCTCCTTGCACCGGAACGGCGAGCGCTCTCTGTAGCGCCGATATGAGAAAGCTCTTCCGCGGAAGTTTCGTTCCTGCCGAAAGAGCTCGGTTTGAGGGGCGGCGTGGAAGGACCCATAAAGAGGCATGGAGTTGGACGTACGTCTATATTTTGGTAGCGTTTCGTTTATATACTTGTCCTCACTCATGCCCATTTCGAGGCCTTTTTCAGCCTATTTTTAGACCGTAGATGGCGTTTTTCCCGCGTGACACCGACCGGGAGTCCGCAGGCTGTTAAAAGATTGCTTAGTCCGAAGTGGGTCCTTTTTCCGAACTGATAAACGCAACGTGAAATGAGCCATGTATACTTCTGTTTGTTTTGTTTTGAGAAATGGGCATTCGTAAGAAAAAACAGTATATATCATTCGGCTGAAATCCTCGGATTTTTAAGACTGTGTTACGACCTAATTAAACACAGTCTGAAAAAACCTCGGATTTCCGCCTAATGACGTAAGATTTTATTTCTCACCGGAGAATTAATCTAAAAAAAATACGAAAAAAAAGCGAACGCTTCTTTATGGTAAGCACTCGTGGCCATCGATACGGAGTGGACATCTACTTTTATCAACTCATCGATTCTTCTATTTCCGGCAGCTTTCAAATGGCTCGCAGCGATGTGGGAAAAGAGGGTTCAAAGGAGAGGGAGAAATGTGGCTTTGTGAAAAAAACACGAGGAAGGAGAGAGGAAAATATATCCGATATACGAGGAAATAGCGACTGATCGTACTTTTATTTCTGTCGGTCGAGAAAGTTTCGCCGGAGAACTTCCCTGTATGTTTACAATTTCAGGAAGTTGTAGAAAATTGATATGAGTTCAATAAACTCAAATTGATACATGTGCAGAATGTTATATACATAAATATATATAGATTGACGTCTACGATACCTATTTATTAAACGATCGAATATCTATCAAGTTAATTTGTTACAAACTCAATTGGTCGTAACAAAATCAATACGACCTATGAAATTAATAATTCTGCGTTCATTAGCGTGGAAGCATTATTATCCCCGGTTTTGTGAAATTAAAAAATCGGTAGGTACTTCAAACTTTTCATTCAGTAACCGTTTACTCGGATCAGTGAACAGGATGAACGATAAAAGATACGCGGAGCACGTTCATGCTTTTGCGATGAAAAGGTCTTTGTTATATTGGAAAGGGAGATATCCGTCAATATTAATATATATTTATTATTATTATTATTATAGCTATTCTAATCGGCGTTGCCCGGGGTTTGGTCAATTTTGTAAGGTAATAATTGTCCGATTGCAACCGGTCTAACGCCATTCAACAGAAAATTTGATCGGTTTTCAGAATATTATGACCTATTTTACCTTATTTCCTCGCTGTTTTTGAGGTATTTGCGAAAAACTGAAAAGTTGCACGCGTAAATTTTTCTTAAGGGGGTTGAAAAAGTTAGTGGAGGTTGATCTTTGTAAACCAAATGTAGACAGTGTTTTTCACCTTGTTTTAAAGTATATCGCACGTTTGCTGCAATAGTGTCATAACTCTAAATTAGAATTGTCCAAAGCGACGACTTTCAAAGTTGAATTATTATATTATACGAGCGGTGACTATTTGCTGCCAAATTATGATAATTATCATGAAAATTCTATGATAATTATCATAATCTGGCAGCAAATGGTCAACACTCGTATAGTATAATAATTCAACTTTTAAAGTCGTTGCTAGGGCCAATTCTAATTTTGAGTTATGACATTATTGCAGCAAACGTGCGATATGTGTGCAAAATTTCATCAAGATCGAATAAAAACTATGGATTTTTATAAAGAACATACAAGTATACAAACCCACATCCACTTTTATATACATATATTGATTATTATTTGCAATTTTAAACATTTCTCTATTGTTCTACTCCAAACTAATTATTAATTAAAGAGCGCATAGTTATTCTTGAACAGTATCCAATCCTGACATTCTCTTGCTCAGTTTTTTATAAAGTACAACGAGACACCCGCATCGCATCATTCCCAACGGACCGTCGCTCGCGCGCGGGTAATTGACAATATTGCCGTTGCCTTCTGTCGTACGTCAAACAACCGTGAAAAACCATACAAACACGGTCTCGTTGAAATGAAAGCGCCAAAGTAAAGCGGGCCGCGAAATAACACGAGTCGAAAACTTCGTCTCTGGTGGAACTGGAAATGAGGTACTTTAATCCTATATTAAATCTAACGAAAAGAAGTTTAATTAGGCCGAGTTACGGGCGGAACTGGAAGCCTTATCAAAGGGTACAATTACAGTAGGTCTCAACAAGGTTGTATCACTAGGTACGACGTCTTACACGGCTCCAAGTTAATCTACGTTTCCTTCTCCATCCCTCTTCAATTCTTAATCGATGGCAGTAATGTAGATACACTGAAAAAAACTTTATAAATTGCACGGCAATGCTAGTAGTTTATTAATATAAGAATATATTTCTGTTTGCCTTAGCAATACTTATTTTACCAGAACAATTAACTATTTCAACTATATATAGGTACGTGTAGTAATTTCAGCAATGAGTATTGCTCTTGTCTCATTTGGTACGAGTACTATTCTTCTTCCGCGTCGATCTCGAAATAAATAGAAATTCCCATACAAACTTTCATTCTCCATTTTACCCCCTTAAGGCGGCCGAAATATGTAACTATTTTATTGGCAAAAAGCACTGTTTTACAGATATAAATTGTAGAATACAAATAAGTTTAAAACAAGAAGAGAGTTAATGAACCTAATAGGTGGAGTGACACCCTCAGATCATTGACCAGAGTGCTTATGTGTCATATAAGTCAAAGTATTCGTCAATAATAAATCATTTCGCTTCAACAAAATGTGAATAAAGTAGATCATTCTGTGGAAAATGTCGGTATCTTGCTAGAACTTTGTTTATATAAATTCTTGTGTACGGACAAACGCACTCTTCATTAAGTAGAAACAATGTAAAAATAATCATTTTCTATGAAAAAAATGTCCTACAATCGGCGGGATCTGCATGCAACTATGATAGAGCATAACTTGTGATATCAACCAAATCTAAGTGTTAAATATAATAAAATTACCGTGAGACGCATTAAAAGAATTGAATTATTACCATAGGCCTACAACAAGAGTTCCTTTGATAAGGATATACACTCGTCATTTAAAGTCACTATAAATCGTTCCTCGGACCTTTTCCTGCCGCCTTAAGGGAAACATTTCTAAAAATCCTTAAAGGCGCCTTTCTTAATTTTTAACTGAAAGGCCAAATATCAATTTTCATGGATCTAAATTAAAAAATGACGGATTTTCATACAAACTTACATCCCCTATTTTACCACCTTAGGGGGAGAGTTTCGAAAAATCCTTTCTTAGGGATCTTACGTCACAAAAGAAACTTTCCGTCCAATTTTATGTAATTAATTTCAGCGGATTCGGCTCGGCGTTGATGAATCAGTCAGTCAGGACATGTTCTTTTATTTATTTGATGTTGTTATATACCTATATTGTCTAGTTTATCTGTCACTTAGCCTTAAAGTATAACTATCAGAGCTATACTATAATTGCTATGCAACCTAAGAATTTTTCTTAGTGTACATATGTATGACTAATGAGTTGACCAACTTTCTATAAAACACGTTAATGGTTGATTAATGAGATATGAAGCGTGTGATGTCAAAAGTTCAACATTCTTTAACAGTTAACATTTCACTGAATCTATAATATATCATATCAGATAGTTTCTTCCCTGTAAGAAAAGTGGATTCTTTCAGCCAGGAAAGTTATTCCATTACTAATTTTTGAGAACTCTAAGTACTTATAGATGGTTGCACGTCAAAGGAGAAGTACTAAGTATTAATTCTACTAATTGTAAGTAAGAATGTACCCTGCGTTTCCATTAGAGAAAAATCTGATAGGTACCCAACTTCGTGGCTTTCTCCAGGTTCTTCCATATCACACAAATTATGAAAAGTGTAGTGCGATCACATCTCGCCGCTATAATTGCACTTAGCTCCTTAACTCGAGAAATTGCATGGGTCTCAGTTAAATTTTACACGGAACGAATAGTTTCTACAACTTTAACGATGTTTCGACAATTCGAAAATTAGTACCTATGCCTGGTGTCTGCAGTAATCACTAATACAACATTTATTTTCAAGTATGGAAATCTTCGATAGTTGCTGTAATTAATTAAAAATTTATTGAGCTTTAATAATATCGAATACTGATAAATTGCTCTGAATGGGCCACTTGAAAATATTTCAATATCACATATTTCTCTTCCGGTTTATTACGTATCTACCAAAGTTTATTCATAAAAACACTGAAAAATACAATGTACCTACCAAGCGTCTCGATGAGCAGCGAAATATCTCATAAATAAATATCGACGTGCGCCTTGATCGGAAGCGAGACAGACGTCAGAGGAGGAAATAGTGCATCTTCCTGAGAACATCATCCGTTCGGAACAGCGTATGCCATAAAATCTAAATCCTCAGCTTGCTGGCTATAAAATGGGCATTTCGTAAAATAGGCAAGAGTATTTCTCGCATTTAATGTCTTGCAGGAAAAAGTTGTAATTTTGAGATGGATGCTAAGAAGCTTTTATATCTTGGCTCATGTATATCGCCTTCGATATCTAAAAGCTAATAACTCCCTCCTAAGAACGACGTTCCTCTTGAAAGAATTTCTTTTACACATTAATCTCGCTGCACTCTCACAATTATTCATTAAAGAATTTCTGCAATACTAATTTCATGAGGTTCTGATAAAACGTCATACCTAATGTGAACTGAAAAGTATTATATGAATGAAAAAGTTTCCTAATTTTAGAATATGACCCTGTAAAATGCTTCTAAATGTTTCTTTCATATTTTTAAAGCAACTGATTATTGGTTCATTATTCAACTTTATTGAAACGTTTGTAACGACGGTGTATAAGCAGATTATAAGTAATTAATTACTGTCCTAAAATCAGCACGACATATGCCTAAATTCAAATAATTATAATCGAGTCATCCATAAACTGCGGCGATTGATGAAGCTGAATTAAAACAAAAATCCTTCGATGATGGATAATGGCCGACAATTATTCCTATTGGTCACCGGTCATATTTCACATTTTATCGGGTAATATTTATTACGCGTATATACAGAGTGTAATAGTCAAGAGGGTTGAAACAGGATGAGCTTAATTCTGTGTGTTCAGAGTCTATGTACTAACTAATGGTATGACTTCCTATGATCCCTTTACTTTGACAAAGAGTGACAGCCGAATTGATTCCGAGGAATCGGGATTACAGGAAGTTACATCATTGGTTAGTGTACTAACTTTGAACAGAATTAGGCTGTTCCTGCTTCAACCCTCTTAGCTATTATACTTTGCATATTACAGTTGGAATATATTACATATGGTTGCATAATTGACACAGTAGTGTAAGTGCAGGTTCATTGCGTCCCCTTGCATTTGTACCTCGGGATGATGTATGTATGAGACGTAGATGCTCTACATTTTTCATTATAAAAAAGGACAAAGGAAATACGGACGCCCCAAGCTGAATATTTTTTACAGAAAAATTTACTTAATACCCAATGGAATACGTTGGTTTTTCTGGAATATACGCGAACGCGAATAATCGGATAACAAAATAGTAATATTCTCCATTTAACTTTTTTTTTAGAACGAGCTCGGATGTTAAAATTGTGAAAAGGTGAAAAATACATCGATTTCTCCTCCGTTAATAATTCGTTGCGGCTGCCCAGAGTATTTCGTTTCTTTTCTTTTATTTTACTTTATTATTACGCGCGAATTTTTCTGTAGGTACCTACCCAAAGCATAAACATTTTTAATTCTGGTTCACAATGTGGAATTCGAATAATCCCGACGTCGCGATTCAAATGTATCGAATGCAATGGTTCCCTTTAGCTCTAGAATACCGCACTTCATAATTGGTATTCCCCTGTAATACCCCGCAAGCTCGTACAGATAGGGACAAACTTGAGGTCTGACAGAATATCTCATAGTGTGTTGTATTTCAGAATTGAGTCTTTAAACCGTTAAATATGCGACTACGTAGGAGATACGTTCCCTGTGGAAAAAAACCCATAATCATTATAAAATCCTATAGGAATCCCTCACAACTCCGGAGTTAAGGATCCTTATGGAAATACAATGTGTATTTGACACAGTAATTCCAGCCATTAAAATCTGAGAAGGATAAATCGAAATTTATGGGATTCTATGTGTATGTGTAAGGACAAGTAAAATCCCATAAAGATGAACGTCGTTCTATTGGTAATAATAATAATAACTAATGGTAAATTTAAATGCCATTCTATTGGTAATTACCAATTGTGTAATTACCAATGGAATAGCATTCATTTTTATGGGATTTTATTTATTTTTACATATGCGCATAGAATCCAATAAATTTCGATTTATTCTTTTCAGATTTTAATGGGTCAGTAGGTATATGGAATTTCTGTTTCAAACACACATCATACTTCCGTAAGAAATTGTAGGGATTTGTAAAAGATTTTATATGCATCTATATGGTTTTTTTACCACAGGATTATTTAAGCTTTTAACGGTCTCTCTCTCTCTCTCTCTCTCTCTCTCTCTCTCTCTCTCTCTCTCTCTCTCTCTCTCTCTCTCTCTCTCTCTCTCTCTCTCTCTCTCTCTCTCTCTCTCTCTCTCTCTCTCTCTCTCTCTCTCTCTCTCTCTCTCTCTCTCTCTCTCTCTCTCTCTCTCTCTCTCTCTCTTTCTCTCTCTCTCTCTCTCTCTCTCTCTCTCTCTCTTTCTCTCTCTCTCTCCCTCTCTTTCTCTCTGGTACATATGTATGTGTGCTACTAGCTATACCAACCTCAGAGTTGTGTCCGTTAAAAGGTTAATATACTGGCAATTATTTTAAAAGTGATGATACACAATTTAGCCTTGAGTGCATTTATCCCAATGTTCTTGCACTGGCCATTCAAAGGGGTTTCTCTTATTACAATGGTTAAGCTAGACTTATCCGGCCTAAATATAAACAGCCTCAGTGTCTCATTACGCGACACGCGGAACAGAGACTATTATCAAGCACATGATAGGAGGTGTCTTCCTGGTTGCGTCGAGTCTATATTTACCAGCCACACCCCTAGCCACCTGCCTTAATGACAACACTATTCCCAGAATAGCTATAAAACAAGAATTTGCTCAAAGCTCGAAAGCTACATGGATGATTAGAATGCACAAAGCTTGGAAATGTTAATATTTATATTCTACGCTATCTGGGATAAAATATTTTTGAAATTCGTGTAATTAATTTAATAGACTTGCAGAAAGGAAAACGATAGTATCGGGTTTGCAAGAAAAATTTAACCCCTTATTTTCATTATATTTTATAGTAATGAGGGGCAAACTTCCTATTACAACCAACACCAGTCTTCTATTTGCATTTGAAATATTACTAACGTTATATTCTACTAAATGGATATGTATTTATTAATTCGGTTTTCCCGCAAATTTGTTTATTACTGATTTAAAAAATTTGGACAAAATTACTTACCTCGTATTTTTTCATTTTTCAGTTTCTTTGCTTGGCATAAGTGCATCTCTCTTGCATTTCGATGACGTCACGATATCGTAGAAAGAAACATGCTGATAACTGTGCGAATAATTATCTTTTCAGATATTTTCTTTTTCGTGCGATATTAAATATGTATGCAGATTACAAAATGATTTTAAAAATAAGAATATTGTTCTTTTTTAAGAAGACTGAATTAGAGTTATGATGAATTGATATTCCGTTGAATACGCGCGTCTTGAAATATTTTAGAGGCAGTTCACATATTTTTTTTATTTCGCAAAAGTTTTACGTCACTACAGGATAACCGACAATGTTAATAATTTTATATCGTGACCAATGTCGTATAGAAGCGATAATACCAGCACGGTCAATACTTTTCCACCCTATCGACACAACTCGATAAAAATACTCTTAATACCTATATTATACTGTAAGTTATACATACGCGTCTGACCTCAAAATCAGACACGCTCTCCTTCGCGATGCCAGTCTTCTTAAACCTCATACATTTTTCCACATTTTTATAAATATTGAATGAAAATATTTTCTCAGTAATTCTGTCTAATTCAATCAAGTCTTATTATTCCCGATCTCTAATTAGGAGCAAAACGTGTCTCTACATACTTTTGATTTAACCTGCGCAGTTCCAGAAGAAGGCAGCAATATACTCGTAGATAAGACTGCGATTATATTTGATATACGTGATTTTGATTTTAACTCCTCGTATTCTGAAAGTTTTAAATCTATTCATACTATTATAATGGATATTCTATAAATATCTATTTCATATCCATTTTTCAGATAGTAGATACCATTGTCAGGTACAATTTCCATATAAATAGGTATCTATCCTTTGCTATGCTGCATAACATAGAGTATCATCTGTAACTTCGATAATCGAAACAAGAGTATACGGTGAAAACTTCCCCTTGCATGTTCATAGACGCGGCGCTGAAAATTGCGAACATGATTATGCATCACAGTAATTGCATCCACGCATTTAATGCTCCGCCATGTGCGTCGAATTATTACACACTTATAAATATGCAATATCATATCACTCTCTAACGATTATGGTAAACAGCGTTTGCATATAGTCCGTCCTCTATTCAAACCGCGGGTCATTAAAATTTTATTCCATAAAATTCAACTTGAGACTACGAAACATCCACCTGCGCGTAGATGCATTTCGAGGCTCTGTTTCGCCGGGGAGAACTCCGGAAACGAAACGACAGTATGAGAAACAATGATAGGACAGAGAGAGAGAGAGGGTCATTGTTTCGGTAGCATCGACTTGGGAGACAATAGGTAAACCGGAAGTGGGTACTCGAAACTCGGGTAGTCCGTATGTAGCAGTTACCTGTGAGTATACCGCGCATTGACGTATACCTCTCCTGCACAACCCTTCTCGCAAAGCACTGACGCGTCCTCGTTGAACGGAAATTCCTGATAGGACAGACACAATACCCTTTACGGCGTAGTAAAAATTGTACGTCGCTCTGTGAGCAACCTCAGCCCGTTAATTGAAGAGTAGCTATGCTCTTAAAACACTGACAATACACCTGCTGCTAATCAAGCACCGTTCTTTAACATGGAAAATTAACCTCGCTTTATACGTCTCTCCGCTCGATGGGGTGCATCGAGAAAACTATTGTGAATTGGTTGGGGCTTCTGGACACTAACGCGACAGCAATATTTACTTACAAGAAAACCGTCCCAGGTGTACCTCACAGATTTCGTTCATTCTGATATACATATGTTATTCTACATCAAAATCTAAGAAATACGTTTTTTCTTTATGTGCGGAAAAACATCTCTCTCTTTCTCTCTCTCTCTCTCTCTCTCTCTCTCTCTCTCTCTCTCTCTCTCTCTCTCTCTCTCTCTCTCTCTCTCTCTCTCTCTCTCTCTCTCTCTCTCTCTCTCTCTCTCTCTCTCTCTCTCTCTCTCTCTCTCTCTCTCCCCCTAGGGGGTGAAATTAACCCTCAAAGTTGATAACTCCTAGGAATGAGTGCTGGTTTTCACATACTTGCAATTGATCTTTTGAAATAAAACCAAGTGGATAATAATCTACATAAAAAATGATGAAAAATGCAATTTACTACATTTCGTTACCTAGGGTAATTACTAATTCAGAAATTATAGGGATTGAAATTTTACAGTGATTTGGTGAATTTCAAACCCTTATAATTGTTTAATTAATTACCCTAACAAAATGTAGTAAATTGCATTTTTCATCATTTTTTATGTAGATTATTATCCACTTGGTTTCATTTCAAAAGATCAATTGCAAGTATTTGAAAACCAGCACTCATTCCTAGGAGTTGTCAACTTTGAGGGTTAATTTCACCCCCTAGAGAAATGTTTTTCCGCACATAAAAAAAATACGTATCTTTTAGATTTTGATGTAGAATAACATATGTAGGTATATCAGAATGAACGAAATCGGCGAGGTACACCTGGGACGGTTACCTTATTAGCATAATGAAACTAAACACATATCAAATGATATATCTCTTTATCCTCTGAGATACAATCCCAGATAGCACACGAGCGTACAATTATCGCGCTAAAAATGCTCTCTAGAAATTGATGTGCACGTTCTTACAAGGACCCGCATTGATATCATCTAGTTGGCAAGTAATCAGTGTAATTTTTCTGTCTTTCCGTAGAAAAACTGATAGTTTGGAAAGGACGTTTATTTCGTCCAGAGTTAGTGTCTTCTTTTGGCACATTTTAGTGTATTAAAAGAAGTTCTTAGAAGTACGCCTATTTCGTTCTGAGTTTTCTGGCCACTTACACGCTAATGTACATTCTTAGTATGTTATAAAAGAACGTTATTTCGTGCTGCGTTATCTACCTACTTTCACGCTTCGGATGCACGTCATTAGCACGTTTTAAAAGGGCTTTTTTATTTCGTGCTGAGTTTTCTGCCTGTTTTCACGCTTTACTACAGGACCGCGGCTGCTCGATACTCACGGAAGATAACAGAGTATCTAAGGCAAGGGTTGACTCGTCAGTAAGGCTAGGTCAACCCCTGCCTTAGACACTCTGTTATCTTCCGTGAGTATCGAGTAGTATCTTATATGCCGGAGTCGTGCTCGACCACTTGTAAGAAAACAGCGCCTGGTGATAGGCCCCCTCCAATATTGTCTATTATTTTTTGTATTATTTTTTGTCTATAGCTACAAAATGTCATTCTTTTATCGTATACTTTCGATAGATACGTTTTTGCGCCTGATGTAGTGCGTAAAATGATCGTATATAAGAACCTCCTTTTAGAACTGGTCTATTTCGAGTATTTTTGATACTTCCTTTACTTGCAAAAGACTGTCTATCATTTCCTGTTGCAAACTATCATCTTTTTCCTATATATTTCCGATACGTACTTTTTTATGCCTAATGTAGAACGTAAATTGATTATATGTAGGAACCTCCTTTTATATATAGACACCTATCTTAGCTCCTATATTAGCGTGAATGAAGACTTTGCAGTAGGCAAACAGTGAAAGTAAATATATTGCTTCAGCTATCCTCCAAGATGCAGCATTTTAATGAATTCAGCTATTTCTCGTTTGTAAGGCGCTAACCTTGATAGAAAATACGATATTTTTTTGCTGCTAACAGTAACTACTTAGTATTTTCTACCACTATTGTGTATATTTTCGCGATTTTCTTACCGCCAAGCTGAAAGTGTGTTGGTGCTATCTAGGAATACATTGTTAATACCAAACGAAAGACTTATTACTCTGTATAATAAGCTAATATTTCAGTATGTACAAAAATCGAATCGAAAAACAATTGGATCGAGGATTCCTTTCAAGTTTGACCATGGTACATGTCCCTTTTCATTTGCATGAAAGTGATATGAGAATGACAAAAAATCTCAAAGTATTACGCATAAAAATTTATCTCAAACGAGGGTCCCTTAATTATTATTATCTCGCAATTCAATTCTGACAAAAAAATATCAAGATCGTTTAACTTTCATTTTATGCCAAGAAAAAGCCTGTTTTACCCCTTCCGCAATTTTGACGTTTAAACGAAACCTTTGTTGTACGAGAGTACTCGCGGTCAATCAGCATCGAAAAGGGGCCTCGTCCGGCTCGAGTAACGCACAAGTCCGTTGTATTATATTTTCAGACTTCGGCATAACGACAGGGCGACAGGTGCCGGAATATCCGTGCGCGTTCGCCTTCAACAGCAACGATACGCACAACGGGACGTTCGCCTCGCCCAACTACCCCGGCTTCTACCCCCGCGACACTGAATGCCACTATTTCTTCAATGGCAGGGCGAATCAACGCGTCCACATTCACTTCAACTACTTCGATGTCGAAGGAGTATTGCCGTGAGTATCTATACCTAAATCAAATTATCCCCACGACACTTTTACACCGAAGAAGGATGTAACTCGTTTGAATTCATTGCTTCCTCAGTTGCGTTTCATCGAACAGTTACTGAATAAATTCTCTTCTACGTAAGTCATCACTATCGCGTAATGCACTGTCTAATTATATCAGAATTCCTTCTACTAAATTAGAGGAGAGAGAGAGAGAGAGAGAGAGAGAGAGAGAGAGAGAAATCGAATATAATTGAACTACCTAAAAGAGTATATAGAGCAAGCATTAATTTATCTCAATATTCATCAATCAGGATGGAGTACTCCATAGAGGTCAAACTTTAAATTATCGTTTAAGTTTTTGTCCGTTAATTATACATTTCGTTACTTCTCTTTCTTTTAATTTACTTCTTTCCTTTCCTTCATTTCTTCCTCTATTACTTATTTAATTATTGACATTTAATTTATAAGTTTCAGATTAAATTAGAATGGAAACTTTAAATTATTGATCAATTTCTCTTTTGTTAATTGTACATTTAATTACTTCTTTCACTTTTAATCTATTTCTTTCCTTTGTTTTTTCTTTGATTTTTGTTATTTATTGTAATTCATAAGTTCTAAATAAATTAAGACGAAAAACAGCCCGTTCGCACTTCACTCTTATTTTTTCAAAGAATGTGAATATAATATATTATTATTTTATTATTGTTATACGATTGTCGGACGACCTTTCGTCCTCCACCCTTTCCAGTCCTAAAATACATAATAAAAGGGCAGCTGCGTAACCGCTATAAGTTTCCCTCTAAAAAGCTGCGCAACAGACATAATATATTCGTACTTATATCCCAATAGTTAGATCGGTTATGTTACTCGTGATTCATCGTCATTATGGTCGTAAAACTGATATATACGGCGCCCTCGCGGTCAGTATATTTCCAGATATAATTTTCCGCGAAAAATCGAAGAACTAAAACGCAGTAAAAGCGCCTTATATTCCTAGCGAATGGATGCTAAAGATCTTTAGGACCTTACAACTTAGGTCGTGAGTCGTGCAATCCCTGCTCAAAAGGAAATGAAAAAAAAGTAACGCTGAATCGAACTAAATTGAATTACGAGTCGCGATCTTGAGAAGGTGGAGTTGGAGGTGGAAGGTTGAATTCAAAAGCGAAGGGGAAGCTGCTTTTAAGGGAGGTGCGCAATATATTACTATCGTAGTTCCTCCTCTTCCGAGGGTACTCCAGCATTGTAGGTAAGTACGCATTACTACTTCAGCGAGATTATTACCATTGCAGTCAGACTAGATCGCTGCGAAGCTTATATGCATAAAACAATTTAGGTACTTTAAAATTAAATATCCCTTGATCAACGCGATGAAAATTTTTTAAAAATCATCAACGCAAAAATTGGTACAGAATTTACTTATGAAATTCACCAAAATTTTATCTACAAAATTCTCAACTTAACTCTCATACGGCCCTCATTTCGACTATACGAGTATATGTACTTAAGACCTTCGGGTAAAATATGACCTAATCCGAAATAAAAAATAAATATATCGTTAAACTGTTAAGTAACTCTTAACACGTTCACTGCCGAACCTATTTTTGAAGACTTTCCGTTCAGGCCGCGTGGGGTGTATATGCCCCATGTTTTTACGATTAAATAAATTCGTTTTTGACGTACGCCTTACAATTTTTCAATAGTACAAAGCCATAATTAGCAAGAAAAGGGTAGACATTTTAATATGCATTAGACAATAAAGCAATAAATTAAATGTTTTATTACTATTATACAGGTGCCAAATGGGTAAAAAATTTTCCCTCCAGGCCACAGTGCGCAGACAGACTTTTATAAGTGTAGTAACGACTACATTTTTTTTAAAATTCATATTCTTTACTAAATTATGTGCAAAAGTAAAATTTTCGGTCTAATAGACCGAGACGGCGTGTGCGGAAACTTTTCTCGGTCATACAGACCGAGACGGCAGTGAACGTGTTAATATCGCTAAAACTTTAAATTTAATTAGTTTTTTCATAGAAGCGAGCAGAGCGTGTACGAACCCGTCACTGTCTCTACGTGGTACACGCCTTTTGACTTGATGGTAATTGGAAAGCGCTCGGAGACTTGAAAATGGAAATATTGTACCTACAGACATGCAGAGAAGTCTTATTTTATTTCGACGGGCATTCAAATGATAAATGATGGTATTCGCACATTTAAAAAATGAAATCTATCAGTAAAATATGCATTTTAAACTAGTATAGGTCATATATGATCCGAAAGTCTTTAGTGTGTAGTTTCTCGTAACCGTCAAAATTAATTTGGTATTCGCTTATTTTTATCGTAGAAATTTGTTGTTTTAAGAAAAAAACAATGTCTAAAAGTTTCAGAAAATTATTTCTAAATGCATAATTACAATTTATTAATATTGAACATTATGGATCACTATAGATCCAAGGACCGTATGACGGTTAATGAAAACTTCATACTCTCTTACGTATTTTCTTTTTTATCTATTACTGAATGGTTCACAAAAGATTGTATCGCTTTACTTCTTCCAAAAGAACCCGAGGAAACCCAGAAATAAATGTACGATGAAACCACACGCTCCCACCAGTTCGTCGAAAAAAAAAAAGTTTAACCTTCGCGTATTCATTCAGAATATATCCTGCGTTTAAAGTAGATACATAATTTGATTTATAACCCCCTGGGTGTGAATATATAAAGGGTGAAGGTTGCCCGTGAACGTTAAATAGTCAGATAGCGTCGTTCCCTTATCACGCTGACGGGCCTCCCCTGATCACGGACATGATTAAATTTTCAACAGCGTTACGCCTCTCTCCTTACGCTTGCAATTATCAACGGTAGACATTAATCAATCAAGATCTACAAATGCGAGAACTTTGCGGAAATTTCTCCCGAGACTTATTTTAATTGGGACACCTTTACGCATTTATATACTCTTCTCCGTATCGGGACACCGAGTGAGGAGCAGAACGCAAATTGGAAGTGTAATTGCTGTCGGACGTCCGTTGTACCGTGTCGCTCGTTGTCAGTTTGTCGCGCACCCGAGTCAAAGCGCGGAATCTTTCACACGCACACAACCGGTGTACCTATTATTACGTCCACGGACACTCGGATATAATAAAAACAGACTTCAAGACGGTAGACCCAAGAATGGGTCTGTGACGAAAAGATGTGGTCGTCATTTAATCGGCGAAGCGTTTCGTCCCGAAGTCGGCCTGTGGACTCGTCAGTAAGGCTAGGCCGATTTCTGCCTTAGACGCTCTGTAGTCCTCCGTGACAGACGGGCAGTTGCGGTCTTATAATAGTAATTTGCCCGTTGTTGGACCACTAACGAGAAGCCAATAGCCGTGGGCCGGGAGCCGCGAGTCGAAGGTCGCCGCCATCTAGCGGCAGGCCGCCGTAGCGTGACGGGTCGCCCCACAGGTCTGTCTATATTTTATTCGGCTTTTTATGCATTACATTATTCGATTAAGACATAGGAATCTCACTAAAAAAGTAGGGCCGTGTGACTGAGGACACGGAGCAACATGGGGTCATAGAGCATAGTACATTATAGATAACACGGGGCATAGAACATTCTTTACACCTATACTCCGTAGTAAGTCGATTACCGCAAACCACCACCGTCGCACAGTACGGAGCTTGACGGGTTGCGCCTTCCTCGCACGGATCCTCGGTTTGCACGCGAGAACCGATCACCGCAAAGCCGTCCCTGTCAGCCCGGCCTTTCTTTCGGGATACTGATCTTGCGGGAAAAACCGATAAACGCGCAACCTTTGTCGTTGCTCCGCTCGCCCGTGCGCGAGTTGCAGGAGTGACGTCGGCAAGAAGTACCACGTCGCGAGACGTATATCGATGGAAGAGGCGAGCGAAAGCCGCGACGATATCAAAAGAGCGAGGGAAGGAGTTCTCTCCCTCGACGGAGGCTTATTTGATTTTCCTCGCGGGAAGAATCCGTGAAAGTACAGGCGAGAGGAAAGGTCAACGAGCGATTACACGGAAGCCCTGTATCCCGCCTCGCTTAATTATCACCGATCGCGAAGGACCCCTAAGGCGGACGCGCGGCCGTGACTCGAAAATGATTCGTTCGCGCTAAAACCGCAGGCAATAAACTCCTCACGCGGGCGGATCAAGTCCGGGAAATGAAAGGGGCGAGGAGGGTGCGAGGGGAGGGGGAGGGAAGATACCCGGGAAAGGCTGGAAGGGATCGATCATATGAATTGCCACTTAAGACGCCGAGCCAACGAACGGCTTTACTCTCTTCTTCCCTTTTATTTATTTTTTTCCTCTTCTCCTCACACAACAACGACATCTCCGTTCAGATATCAATTTCTTCGAGTGGAACATCCAATTTTTTCCTATAGAACTACACAGTCGGGTGAGAATGTGCGCGAGTGTGCGGAGACCTCGGGGTTATGGGGGCACCATATGGTATCGGGTAGGTGTGTGGACGGGCATGTGTGTTCGTATGAAGATGTATGTATTATCGATGAAGCGAGGACATATTCCGTCGTTGACGTATAATCCTAATGGGATGTTCATATATATCTCGTGTACGCGCACGTATATGTAATCGCAAATGCCCGAATTACTTTTGCATACACATATGTATGTGTACGAGAAAAGAGCGTGTCGAAAAAGGAGTTCGAGGCGGACGGAGATGGATGGTCGTTCGAGGATGGAAGAGATAGCTTGGTTTTAGCGTTGGATATTAAAATGTAACGGATTGATTAATATATCTGCATGGAATTTCGTATACTTTTCAATAATTTTCCATACCGGAAATATGTCATTTTCCGAATAAATCACTGTACGCATATGCCGAGAAGACATTTTTATATCTAATTTACATAATATTAATACAATACCTGTTAAAATTACAGGCATCTGTACCTATATTCCTATCATAATTATGTTTCTACGTACGAAATTTTTGATAGAGCTGGTATGTAAAAAATATTTTCAAACATGTAAACAATTCATTGGTTACGATCACATGATTTTGTTACAGAATTGGAATTAGATTTATTCTCTTCACTTTCAGCAAAAGAAATATAGGTATCAATTTGAAGTCTCTACTAGTTGTTGTTTATAGCTCTAATCTCCCTTTAAAGTATTTATCGCGTGTCTCTCAAAGTTCCAAATAGTTAAGGAAGGGAACCCTTAATTCTACACTCGATAACATTTTTATATTTGTTTTCCCGCAGTGAAAATCAAAAGGTTCTCGAGATCCGTCTATACATATTCGTGATAAAATAAAACGGAAGAAATTACATATTTGTAATACATACTTTCACGGGGTTACGTTGTTCAAGCGCATGCATGCCCTCATAATTTAACCCTTTCAATGCGGCGAAAATATCAGTTTTCCTCACTCATGCCCATTTCAAGGCCTTTTCCAGCCTATTTTTAGACCGTAAGATGGCGTTTTTCCCGCGTGACACCGACCGGGAGTCCGCAGGCTGTTAAAAGATTGCTTAGTCCGAAGTGGGTCCTTTTTCCGAACTAATAAACGCAACGTGAAATGAGCCGTGTATACTTCTGTTTGTTTTGTTTTGAGAAATGGACATTCGTGAATAAAATAGTATATGTCATTCGGCTGAAAAATCCTCGGATTTTTAAGACTGTGTGTTACGACCTAATTAAATACAGTCTGAAGAAACCTCGAATTTCCGCCTAATGACATAAGATACTATTAGTGCGCCCCATTACCGGAAACAGTTATTTCTCCTCCAATTGATTATTACGATGAAATAACATTACTGTCAAAGTCTGAAGGTCTAAGAGACGCATAAACAATCCCATAACGACGCATCAACAACAACAACAATGATGTTACAAGCTTCATTGATGGGACATCAAAAATTGTCCAGACTGGGACAGCATATGTCCCGACCGTATTGAAAGGATTAAAGCGACATCGTGTAATCGACACAAGTGGTAAAAGGTGCGGCGAGAACGAACGCGGTCTAAAGAGCTGAGCACATGAAAGTGGCGGACGTGGTTACCGTTTAAAAAACATGCGCGTTGTACACTGGTGGTAGGTGCGACCGAAGGTACCTACAGCGGCAGAAAGAGCGGAAAAGAGTTATGTGTAGAATAACCAAGATTGGATTACTTATGGGACTATCACTTGGGGGCTATGAAAGCAATTTATGACGTACCGGGGATAGTCGTCTGGAGACTTCGTAGAAGAATCACCAGGATTTCCTTGATGCAGTTTCCAGGAGCTCGCTAGGTGACGCTGCTTTCTTCGATTTACGTCGAGCATAGCGAGAGCGAAAGATTGATACCGCCGATGAGAGAGTCTGAGAGAATCTGAAAGGTTACAATTGCGAGTGATGATTTCTTCCTATCTATGTTATCCACTTGGAAATTGAAAGATTTGCGCGTGCAAGAAGAGATTGTTACAGCACACTTTAGTTTTAATACACAGTATAAATTAACGTATTATATTGACAATGACAATAAAAATGTTAAGAGTATAACTGATATTTAGGAAGCAAGAGACGTTTTATGAGAAATTGGATTTGCTAAAACCGAATTTTATCATAAAACTGTCCGTTATATGAATTTGAAGGGGGAAACGGTATCAGAAATTAAGAAAACGGTTATTATCGAAATTTTTCATCGGGTGTTCGACTCTGTAATGGTACGAATTACAACTTTCATCTGAAAATTAAAACTTAACGTTATTTTTATACATTGCAATAATATAATAAGAAATTAGGTGTCGAAATAACCTGATAAACTGTAGCGCTAAAAAATAATTCTACACGAAATATCAACTATTTTGAAAGGAATAAACAAATTATATGAAGCAAAAAAATAACGTCGATCTACTAACTTAAATATATCATAAGATTAAAATTTCCAGTTTGTTCGTTTATCTGGTTTTATATTTTCATAAAATTTTGAATGTTAGTTTTTAATGCTTGTGGGGTACTCAACTGTGTGCTAAGTCGATAATATCTTTCTACTGACTTTTTTCTAGTGTAGTTTCTCTACACTTTGCCCGCGAAAGTGGAAGGCACCCAATAATTTTAAATGGAAAAAACTTCGCGATCTTTTAGAAATTTTTATAGGCGGACTCTCGTACGTCGTAACGCGGAAGTACTTACCTGAGGGCAAATCAAATCGAAGACGTCGTCTCTTCGTGTACGTATAAAACTATAAAGATCATGCCGGATAACCACGAGCTTTCAATCGGATCTAAAAGTATCGTTGGATATCTATATTATGGAAAAAAAATCGTAGGCACCTAAATTACGCTACGTTATTCGGCCGATCGACCCTTGCTATAAAAGTCACACGAGGTCGCATCTTTATTTTCAAATGCATCTTTCATATTTCTTTACCATTAGATTCTCACAAGCAATCCCTATACAGAGAAAAAGGATTAGTCATTTTTAGAGTGAGTCTCAGTAACAAAGTTTTTCGAGGTGAAACACTGAATTTTTTAATAGGCTCAGCGTACTTTGTACAGTTTGTAATAGCATGAACCCGTAAGTACTCGACACATATTAATGGGAGATTGATCAATTTTACCGTATAAACTGATGTTTATACTATTACGAACTGTAGAAAGTATGCTGCGGTCTATTAAAAACTTCAATGTGTTTCACCACAAGGAGCCCTGTTACTGGGATAACTGTAAAAATTCATGGATTTTCCTATGAGTTTTAATTAATCCCTTTTCTCCGTATAACAATCGCGACGATTCCAACATTCGCCTTTGAAAATTTCATTATTCATATTAGGTGACTTTTGAGATCTAATTGTAAGAAAAATCCGATCGCTAATTCTTTCTGAATATATCGTCGGTTGAGAAGAACACTATCTTATGTCCATTTGTTTGAAAAATGAGCTATTGACATAATATCCTAAGTCCGATTTAATTCTAGCTTATGCAACATATAAATTAAATATAATAAAAACCATACCTCGAAAAATTGCCCAGAATTATCTTCGTTTTAGGGCAATAAAACTTTCAAATGCGTAATACTAAAAACTAATAGGAAAGGACTTAGGATAGTATTCTTCTCAACCGACGATATGTTGCAATTGAGACGACATTGCGTTGGAAGCCATATTAATTACACAAAACTTTCGTTTCAACGGAAAAAGGGAAATCCTTATATAATATCGTTTACGCGAATCAATAACTCCAAAGAATGTCAAATTAAGAATGATATAGTAAGCAGAGTTCCAACTCCTAGCGTTGGTTTTTCCATTTTAATAAATAGAATAACAACAGGCATCACGATTTTTGCGCGAGGGAATTTTCTGCAATCTAAAAGTTGATAAAGCCGATGTCCATGTAGCCGACCGTTCGACAATGGAAAATAAGTATAATTGTCAGCGCTGCTATTGAAAAATAACAAATTTCGCGTTGCAGTACACTGCGGATGCAGATGTTCACGAAGCCCAGTCTTTGACCTATCCAACGATGCGGCACGATCCCCTGTTCGCGAGGCAGCGTTTAATTCAGCAGCCGAATTTGGAGGAAGCCAATTCTACTCTCGCGTATTTGCCATTCCATATGCCGGAATATTCGACTGGATAACGCGTACATACGTAACGCAGAACGTCTGAATTCTGTAGGGGTTGTTTTCGCGGTACAGCTGCTGCGCGACTTTAATTGCGGTCGATAAGACGTAAACGAGAAGCTTTCTTCGAGAAAACACCCGAGAAACGATACTGATTAAGCCTTCGAAAGGAATGATTCGATCGTTCGCTGGCAGTAATAAATCGTTGCTGGGGAGTAATTGAGAGGGATCGGTCCCTTCAGGCTGAAGTTACTTTTGAACGAGGGGCAAAAATATATGTATTTTTAACAGAGCAGCTCCTTTTTAAGGTATTTTATATTAGATAAGGAATCTATCACGAAACTCCTCGTTTTGTCAGATGAATCAAGCCTATGACTCGCAATTGTTTTGAGTATGATTTGTCGTCCTGAGAGGGAGGGGGAGGGGGGGGAGATGTGTGTGGAATTTCACATCCTCAAGTTTCTTGGAAGTAGAATGCTCTATACCCTCCATACCATAGTTGCCGGCCCTCGGATGAACGGAAAGAAATGAAAGAATTCGGATAAAATAAATAGTAACGACGAACCGATAACTCTGATAAATCATACTTGAAGTAATAAGTAGGAAACAAAATTGATTGACGATCCAAACGAAAGAGTTTTATGCAATTGGAAAAGTGCAGAACAAGATGGCACGGTTTCGGGATACGACTTTTATGTTAATTATTAACTTATCTAGGTCAACATTGTATACATAGTATTTTTTCTAAATCATATTTCGTTATCATTCCAAATCCTAATTATGTCCAAATTAGGCACTGCCATAGAAAGTCTTCATAAAATCATCTCAGATTCGTGATTGGGTTAGGGGCCACTGGTAGAAAAACTTTATTCTAGAAGCCCTGATATACATATACCTATGCAGGGTGTAATGGCTAAAAGAGCTAAAACAGGGGGTGCCTAATTATGTTAAAAGTTTATACACTGACCAAATGATATGACTTCCTACGATTTGCTCACTTTGACAAATAGTTGGCAGCCGAGTAGATTCCGAGGAACGGGGATCGTAGGCAGTCATGTCATTGGTCAGTGTACTAATTCTGAACACAGAACTAGGCTCCTACTGTTTGAATTCGCTTAGCCATTGCATTCTGTGTAATGTCTATTTAGGGGAGTGTGACATTTCCTAACTTGAGTCAATGGAAATTCGTGATTAAAGTAGCACTTCTAATTATCGAAATTCAGCCACCCCATTATAGGTTGAACACACCGGTTGTCGGACACTTAAGCAGACGATATTTCCAGTTGTGTGTCGGACGTATCTCTTTTTCTTGCTCTGTTCAAGGATACTTTCATACAGGGTGTACAAAAAGTCCCGGGACGACCGAATATTTTGAAAAATATGCGTAGCATAGAAAAACAGAAAAACACGTACCAATATTTTTATGTATTTATTATTCATATTCAGTATTCAATATTTTTAAAAGTTCTATGAAATATGACAACAGGTAGTATCCGGCTAATCGGTGCTTTCACCCTACACTACTGCCGCACTAACGATAAGTAAAAGTTCGCGCAACTCCAACTGTATGGAAAATTTATAAATATACGTTACCCGCACAGAGGCATATAAGAATAAAAACCTGAAGGAAAATAGGAGTTACGGTATTCTTAATAAGTACGGGAAAATGCATACCGAAATACGAGTGGAAACTCGTCGAATCGATAAATCGCACGATTAAGCGTGGAGAATAATATTTCAATTCCATAGAAGCTGTAATGCAATTACCGGATCTATATAGGGCGCTTCAGAACTTCGACATGTAAACGCGCGCCGAGAAATGGTAGAAAATGAAGTAACAAAAATGCAAGCTACAATGTTTCAAACTTCATATTCTCTACACTTGCGAAGACGATAAAGTTTCATCAACGTTACAACTTTTACAAACTTGCGGCAAATTACGAAACTCCCTAATATAACTTTGGTCGATAAGACGCGACTCAATCGCCCCTCCTCGAGGAGCCTTGGAAGGCAATAATTAATCAAACGAAGACAATCATTCGATCCCCCGCGTACGGCAATAAATTGCGGGGATAACAATCACGGACGTATCACGCTGCTACATCGACGTCGTTTTTCAGGTGCGAGGCAGTCACGGCGAGCGACTTCATCGAATTCTCCAACTTCATGCCGAGGGACCGGAAGCACTCGCGGCACTGCGGTCAACTGAAGGAGTTCGACATCGAAAGCGACCGGAAGTTCTTTCGCGTAACGTTCAAGAGCAACGATAGGCTAGACGGCACTGGATTTAATGCCAGTTACGTGTTCTTCGACGCGGAGGACAATTACACGGTAAAGACGCCTTTGAACGAGTCGTCGACTAGTCGAGGTAAGCGCTGCCGTGGTCAGAATTCATGTACAATCGCAGTTTTCACAATGCAGGAACAAAGCGGTCTTCGGGAAGCAAGAACATAATTTCACAGAAGTAGGGACTTTTAGGGACCACCTTCAAAACGTTTATACAGATAACTCACATAGTTTATACAGGACTAGCATCATACATATCAAATCTGTTACTGATTAATTGATATCGCAAAATCTTCTGCACTCATTAAATAAGGCTTATTGCCATAAAGCTACTTTAGTCTTTAGTATCTCACTGACAGGATAACTAAATATACTGATACAGAAATGTCACAAGAATCTGTATGAATCTACATATATAATATCTACATAAATTAATATCGATCAGAAAAGTTAGATATTTTAAAGTATATTGAATGTTTATTTCAATTTTAATTTCATCTGCAGAATTTGATCCACTATATATACTATTTATTCTCTTTTTTATATTTTTCTGCAACGTATCTAGTGTAATTCTTTCGCTGTTTCCTTTTCTCGTATCATTTCTAAAGCATTGTATATCTCCTTGTATATCTCCTAAATTATAGAATTTCTCATAGTGTCTTTTTCTCCACTATACTTTGTATCACCTTGTTAATTTCTACTTGCATTGCTTCTGAAACATCAATAGCATTTTTACAAGACTGTTGCAAACCTTCTAACTTATTTTCCATTTCCTTAACTGTCCGATTTTCCTTATCGAAACTCGAACGTACTGTATTCTATAAGCTGTATATAGGAATAAGGACTTTTACGGTCAAGTTGTCAATTTTATTAACTTTTAGGGACTTCAAAAAAAATAGGGAATATAGTGACATACGAGCCTGTGAAGCCTGCAATTGTATCTCGTCTGTTCGAAAAGATGAGTAATATTGACTCGTTTGATTTCTCGACCCTTTAAACTTACGAAAGCTCGCGTATGAAATAAGTTTACCTATTCGAGTAATTCCATTATCTGATCAAGCTTAGAATTATATGATTATTACTAAAATACTTTGGATTGTAGGGCACTGCATACTTAATTTCAATTGCAGTATAGTGACGTTGTACGTTGCATTGTTACCGTATGATATGAGCAAAAACTTGAATCGATCATATGTTGTAATTTCTATCGCGTTTAAAGGAACCCCCTTATGTCCATGCATCTACGAATGCACGAATAGGAAACCAGAACGAATGCTAAGCCGACTCCTACTAGTCTGGAGTGGAAAGCCCTATACTTTATTCAAATAAATGATGGAACCGCCTTATTCCAACCCCGTTCGAATAGCCGAGGTTTTACTGTAAATACAACTTTATTTTCCCTAGAGACGTGGATCGCTCTAAAGATACGGGGAGTAGATATTTTACTCCATTTTCTACTCCCGCACGAGAGAAAGGATAAAACGTGTCCTATGGATACACTCATTTACATGCCGAATCCAGAAACTTAGTTATTTTACGAGAAATAAGAGAGTGATTTTAGGAGATGCTCCGACGAAGGGGACCAATCTGAGCGATTCTAGGAAAGGGACTCGCGGTGGCGGTCTGGTCGAGAAATTCGGTCGAATCTAGAAGCGTCGTACCGCGAGTCGTAAACCGTTCGAGAGTCCGTCGATCTTCTTTCGTCGACCCGCCGGATACATCAGCGCGGGGCCGAAGGATTTCGTTATTCCGGAAATTGCGTGGGTGGACTTCGAATAAATCGTAGACTTATCAAAATTTCGATGAGAAGGGTGCCGCATCCTCCAGCTCGGCATTTCTGCGGACGCCAATTTTCGCGACCACTCGAAGCAGGTGTGTGTGTGTGTGACAGACATATAGGATATTTACGCGTGCAGAGTCAGAGGTTGAAAAGTTGAGAGCCCCCTGCCAAAAATTTCCGATAGAAAACGATAGAATATAGCTATGAGATAAGATACCATAGAGCGTGAAATCAATCGTTTCTTATAATCTTCATATTATAACCCTCATACGCTCTTTGGGTGATACGAGTATTTCACCCATTTTCATTTTCTCTTTTGACCAATTCACAAACCATGGAATCGACTTTCAATGTATCTGTTCAAAGCGTAATCTTACGGCAAAAAAGTACAAAATTTGATAGCCTACATTAAAATACATAAAATAAATTGCCATGTTAGATGAAGGATCTTTGGGTGATATTTTATCTATGTAAGTTATTAATCTAGGTTGTGCCATCTGTGTCTTTACGTGCGCCTTTGTAATTAGAGCCGCTAATGCTTATTGACGTAAATTCGCGATATATAATATAAAATCAAGAAATCAGAGGTAGGTACCCTTTTGTTTCTTCATTCTCGACGTAGCAATTTATTTGTTGTTAAAGAGACTACGAGGCATCTGAACAGTGTTGTTTTAGATCGCAGACTAAACAGTGATTTCATAAAATTGGCATTAGATGAAATATTAGCCGTGAGTGAGAGTTCGCGTAGTAAGAAAAAATGAATACCCGATAGAAGGTAAATAGTAATACACGTATAAATTAATCTGTTGTTGACGATGTTACTAGGTCTTCGGATTCGTTGAAGTTCAAAAAAAGGAAAGTATCGTGTGGTGCTTGTTTTCAACTATGCATTGATAAAGATCGTAAGGCTTATTCGGTATATTGTGTCAAGTGCCAAAAGTGTTTGTGTGATGAGCATAAGGTTACTGTTTATCTTTGCGCTACCTGTAGAATCTAATATTACTTTAAATATCAAGTAAAACGTATAGAATGTTATAATATGTGGTAATGAAATAAATTGAAATTTCATGTAACGATAGTCACTGAGTTGGTACAGAGTAGGGTTTTGTGAAATAACACCCTTGAGGTGTTTATACTCGTATGTAATTAATTCTAAGGAGAGTATGAGGGTTGAATACTATAGTAACTTATACATAACTTATGTCGATCTCATTGTTTTCTATAGTATTCAATGTCAAAATTATAAGAAACGATAGAACTTCTCACTCTATATGATATTTAATAATCTTTTCCACAATTTTGTATCGTTCTCTATCGGAAATTTTATAACAAAGCCTGGCCTTTTTTTTCTCGAAGTCTCTCCTCTTCTCCCTCCTCCTCTCCTTTTCTCTCTCACGCGATCACTTTCACTCGCATAAATCCACGTAAAAGTACGAGTACTATTCGCAACATATTTCACGAACGTTCCGCTCTTCCCTATATTCATTACGGTTAACGAGGACTCGCATTTCCAAAGGGCGTTGGTCATGTAGTTTGGCTTCACGGCGAAAGGGTGTCCGCTTATCATTGAGCGCCACGTAAGGAGGGTAGGAGTACGTACGCGAGAGCACGAAAGAGCATTATGAAGGAGGAAATATTGCCGCGAGAAGTACCCAGGGTCGACGGCCGTAGCCCGCGTTGTGTATGACGTGCATCGCGTCTCGCGTAGTCCCTTATCGATATTGGAAGAGTAAACCCGGCCTGCCCGTGTACCTTTCTACATTATTAAATCGGCCGACAAGGGGAAGCGACTTTTTAATCGTGCTCACGGGCCGCCGAGAGGGGGGCTCAGCTGTGAAAAGCAAAGAACGTACCTATATATGCTCATCTGCAGTCAGCGCGCATAGAGCCGACGTGCGCGGGCTCACGTTCCTTCCCCGCGGCTGCAGTAGGGTAATAAACCGGCCGGCCGATCTGAACCTGTACAGATACATTCCGAGACGTCGAATGAAGCATCCTGAGTGGTCGAAGGCTAATCGATCGACGGTGCAGATGCGTTCCTGCGCCCGTAAACGTTTATGGTTGCTGAAAACTATGGTAACACTTGCCATTCTTCCGTGAAGGAGCGTATGCTCGACGAATAGTTGAATTTTGAGGTACCTATAGAACGTTTAAGTTTCATTTTGTCGGGCTTTCAAACGCAACTCAGTAATACGAGTATTATTGTGGAAAGTAACAGAGTGGAATAGTATATAAATCATTTTTATGACTGATATCGATAGAGCTGAATACCGAATTGATATAAGCTTGTGCCTTCTGCGTATGCTGTTTTGCCTTTATAGTGTCTGATGACTCATGGAAATATTTTGATTTATCAGAGCCATTTTAGAAATTAATATATAGATTTTTAAAAGCTGTTTCATTTAGATTCACCAAAACAATTACGATGAACTTAACGCGATGTGTGTATCTTTATACTTCAGTGATGATTACCTTGTTGTCTACCAATTCAAGGAATAGAAAAATTGTATATAATTCATATGTAGCAACAAGATAATGGTGGTAGAAATAGACACGTCTGTTCTCTAAAGGTTTTATTATTTTATTTTATTATCAAGGCCTGAAAAATACAACCAGCGCACCTTATCCTCCAGATCCTCTTGTCGTATCCTTTAAAAAGGAAGACCACTACGACTCCCTATTTTTACGGTCGAACGAGATCCAGTACCTCGAATTCATAGGATCCTGGCCATTGAACTAATTGCGGAGCGCTCCTATGGAAGCGCACGCTACAATACGGAATGATTACCGAGAGAATTTAATACCTTTTATACGTTTCCGGACAGTTGGCCGTTTACGAGGCCAATACCTATAATGTACGGAAGAAAAATTACGTCGCTCCTAAATATGTTTTCCTCTCGATTTACGACGAAGCGCCGCGATAAATCGTTACGCTGTCTCCGCTCCTCCAACGACGTGACGATAAGCGAGAATCTATTAGGAAATTAAACCGGTGAGCATTTTCGTACCGGAAAAATTTTAAGTAGGATAATTCGAGCTGGAAGTGTCGACTACATTTTGGGTAAAAATGGGACAGGTGCCCTAGGAGGGTAGATGCCCAACCCCTTTTATTTCAAATATGCTGACACGATTGAGATAATGGGGTATTTCTGTTAAATCAGTTTACATATTCATGAACATACACTAAGAAAAACGACCTGGTCAATTTAACCAAAATCCTGGAGACCATAACTAAACCGTTTGGTGAAATATGGATTCTCTCTCCATCTGTTTGGTTTGACTGATAATTTTCTGGTTATAATAACAAGACGTGTAGTTCAAATAACTAAACATGTAGTTAGAATAACTAAATATTTGGTTCGACTTATTTTGGTTAGAATAACTGAACTCATTTAACTAGATGTGTTTTTGTTGTTTTAACCAAGTTATTCTTCTCAGTGTAGACATGAAAAATATACCCATCAACTAATTACGTATTTATAACAGTTTCAAGTGGAGGGCATAGCTCCTTGTTAATTTCAGGTGAAATTGCCTCCGCTAAAATAACGTCTGTAGGATATTCTACGAAGAAATTCAACGTGAAAGTAATTTTTGCGGGTCGGTAGAATTAACTGATGAAGAACGGTAACTACTATTTCATTTGAATCTTGCATTTCAAAATAATTAATGGTGAAGCAAGTATCCCACCGTTACTCTTTCGTTGGAGGATAAATGTAAAACTGGTGATGTAAGATAGATGCCCTGCTGGTATAGGAAGATAAATGGCTCTATTTTATTAACAATCTACTATATTAATATATTTGCAGTTACGAAAAATAATACAGTATAAAACCTACCGTTAATTACTTATTTCTTTTTTATTATCTACTTTCTGTGGAAAATATAAAACGGCTTTTTCGCCTGCTTGATAATGATTGTCAAAAGAAGAAGACATAAATAACGAAAGGATTAGTGAAGGCTTCAGAGTCGACAGGACAATAATAGTTCCCCAGTGAACTTTCAGTTATCTCTACTTATCTATTACTTGATATCTGTATTTTCTTTATTGTTTTATTTTAGAATATACGTGAGATATCAGGTACATTCATTATAAAGTTTATTTGTCTTATGCCTAAAATGAATCCTTCATCTCATCAGACACCCAAGACACCCTCCTAAGTATAACCATCTTTTCCACCATTTGGAAAATACAATGTAAAACCTACCGTTTACACTGTATTATCCTTTAAAATGCCGCGATAACGGAATTTCTTATTTATTTGCCTAGGCGGAAAAGTTTTATATATTTTGTATATAATCCATATGTGATTTTGGTCATATATGGATTATATATGATTTTTATATTAACCATCTAAGGACTGTATACCGATTTTTGAATGTTTATATAATTCATATATGGTTAATATAGACTGTACTTAGCATTTAACGGGCACTCAGTCCTTTTTGGACCATTGTACCCGAGCCACACTTGGGGCCACTCAGACAGAGAGGAGTCCCCCCCTCCGCCCACGACCCCCGGTGAGCCCAGGGCCTCCATGCAGATGGCATGCAGGAGTCCCCTAGCCCTCCCAGGTGTCCCAACCAGAGGGGGGGGCCCCTCCCTGTCCTCACTCACTGGGGAAGGGGGTCCTCCATGCAGAAGCCCCCCTCCCCACCCCGAGTACAGCCGGTCTTAGCTCGATCCCCGGATCCCGGAAAAATTATTTGTCCGCAAGCCCCGGGATTCGAACCCTAGACCTATCGCCCGAGCAGTCTTCGAGAGGCCAGCATCTAGACCACTCGGCTACTGCCGGCGACCATGGTTAATATAGAAATTATATGTAATCCACACATATATGACGAAAACCACATATGGATTATGTAGAAAATATATCTAATTTTTCCGCCTGGGTAAATAACTTAGCTAATGTTTCATCCGAATTATATTTTTCTATTGTAGAAATTATTACATTTTAGTAAAAATAGACCATATATTTACATTGCAACAACAAGATATTTTGCACGGAAAGACTGATACCAATAAATGTTACTGTATTTATAATAAAAGAGGTACACATAAGGGTTTTCGCATGTTCCTACGGTGCCGAAGACCATTTTTTCCTTAGAAACCATTAAATTGTAATATAAACTATTACAATTTAATGTTTTTAAAAGAAAAATTACTGTACCACACTGTAAAAACATCTGAAAACCCTTATGTGTTCCTCTTTTATTATAAATACAGTAAGACTTATCGGTACCAGTCTTTCCGTGTGTGCTAAATATATAATTTTTATTCCACGGGGGAAGCATCTATCCAACTTCTATATATATATACCCTACAAGTCAATCCACGCGGTCGTTTACCATTCAGACGATAAAGAGTGTATTATGAATAGAATGCCCGGAGGAGTGATGCTTTCGGCGAAATTAGGTCGTCTCCGTCGAGTGCATTTTAGACGTCCACTCTCCACTTCTTCCGCAAGCTACCACTTAACGCTATAACGCCGTAACGACAGATTTTCTTCCGGTGATCTCTGTATGCGCGGAAGGTGATGCAATTGTGTACGAGAAGAGTGCCGTGAACGCCGGATACGTATCGTTTTATTTCAGCCCTCGAGTGAAGTGGAGTCGAGGATTCGTTTAAGTGACACGCAAGAATATTTCATGCTGTTCTTGATCCCCGTTTCGTGTACTACCTCGTGAACGGCATTAATAGCGTTCGATTGATTGACGCCCTTGTCATCCTTAAAAATATATGACAATTTTTTTTCGATTCATCTCCAAAGTAGGATCGCCGAGAAATTATACAAACATTGAATTCCACTGATCGAATCTTATTTTTTATTCCCTATACCCTACTTTTTATTTTCAATCTTCTAGAATTTTCATTGTATACCTAAAGCCGGGTTCTCACTAGTCAACTTCATTGATTAATGTCATTGAATCTATGCAACTGAACATAGAATTGAAGACAAAATTCGTTCACATTATTCAAGGACATTGAATATTCAGTCTAGAAGGTGATAATCTTAAAAAGGGCTACAAAGAAAAAATTGTGCTTTCTGGAGTTCTTATTGTGTGTGAGTATTTGAAAAACGTAATTAGAGAAACCGGAAAAAAAGAAAACCCTATCGTTGGTGGGTGAGACCATGTATTGTAAGACGGAGATATGAAGGTGCATCAGTAAAACTGTTAGTGAAGTTGGCTAGAGATGACTTGGATACATACAATAGTTATTTTTGTCACTCAGTGTCAAATACTCGGTTTCATGGGCGTCCTCGACGCATGTGAAATCATCTTTCACACACCAATTCGTGAAAAGTTGCGCAGTGCGTGAAATAACCTGCGCAGTGCGTGAAATCGTCAATCTCGTATTTGACACTTAGTGAAAAAAAATAGAATTCGTTATTCGGTTGTTTCGCGCCGTTCTAACGAGTGTGATTGCCGTACTCGCTTCGCTCGTGCGGCAAACTTCACACTCGTTAAAAACAGCGCTTCACGCCCTAATAACGAAAATAACTATTTCGTTATTAGGGCGTGAAGCGCTGTTTTTAACGAGTGTGAAGTTTGCCGCACGAGCGAAGCGAGTACGGCAATCACACTCGTTAGAACGGCGCGAAACAACCGAATAACGAATTATATTTTTTGTCACTAAGTGTCAAATACGAGGTTGACGATTTCACGCACTGCGCAGGATATTTCACGCACTGCGCAACTTTTCACGAATTGGTGTGTGAAAGATGATTTCACATGCATCGAGGACGATCATGAAACCGAGTATTTGACACTGAGTGACAAAAAAACCATTTAAGAATTACTCAAGAAAAATGTGAAGAACTTCTACAGAAAGTGTCACCATTTATACAGAAAAAAAATACTTTATTGAGGGACGCTCTTCCAGCACGACTAAAATTATAAGTCAGCGCGACTGAACCCTTGTTCTCACAGGCAATCACTGTTAAATGTCATTGAATCAATTTCGTTGATCAACCAAAAGTAGAAATGCTTTTCACTTTGACTGAAATGTAATTTCATTGAACAATATCGTTGAAGGGATGTTCATATTAATCTATTTTCTTTCAATGGCCTAGGTTTAACGAAATTGATCAACGAAGTTGACTAGTGAGAACCCGGCTTAACTAATGAACTTGATCTTTGAACACTGACAAATAACGGTACCAAATGACTGTAGTAATGGATCTTATTTTTTGTTCCTTAAGCCTCGATTAGACAAAGATAGTTTTCTCGCTACTAGCTGGCGAATTGAGGTAATTCGCGTATATGTGGTTTTAATTAACGCATCTTTTATACTTTTGATCTTGGACTTTACTTATTTTTCCGTAGTATCACTGGTTAACAGACCTTCACCTCTAAGGTCTTGCACTAGTTTATCAAATTCACGTTGCCTTACATTTTTATTTATATAATCTTTATGCTTACAATTCCACAGCGGAACATAGCGCTCATATATTTCAAGAAATTTCGATATTTCTGTAGCATTCCATTTAAGAGCCATGTTTATTTCAAGATCAAGACAGATGACGACGAGCTCACCAATAGTCGCGTGTAATTGCAAAAACAATAGTACTGTCTGTACGCTCACTATCGGTCTTTTTTACTAGCTGGCTAGAGAGTAGCGAGTAAACTATCTTCGTCTAATTCACGCTTTATACCCTATTTTTTATTTCCAATCTTCTAGATTTTTCATCGTATAGCTAATGGGTTTGATATTTGAACATTGACACATAACGTTACCAAACGACCTGTAGTACTGGTTCTTATTTTTTGTTCCTTACAGAGGAAAGTTATTAATTTTTTTCCGAGAAAATATCTATGTAAGTAACTCTTTTTCATATCCGATTAAGTCGCAGCGGATAATTGGTACGCATGCATTCTCAAATACGCAGAATTACTTCTTGTGCACATGTACGACTATTTTTAACTGTTTTCGCATGTTCTCGGGTTATACTGTTAGAACGGACGTATCTATTTAAAAGAGGGCTAGCCGATAAAGCTGAAAATTATCTATATCTGAAATTCTTGCTTGAGAAAGTAGTTTTCCTAATTTTTCAACTAATTTTCGATAAAATCAATATTCGCTGAATACATTTTTTCTCATTTCCGTATTAATATTCCATAAAAAATGCATTTCATTCAGTTATTTCCTGTTTCTTTCGTTCTGCGCACGATTACCCGACACACGAGACATTTTTCGCTTTTGCATTTTTTTCCTCTATGCAAAATATAACATTAGCTAATGAAAAATTGTTCGATATAAGGATACATAATGATGAAAGAATATTTGGAGCTTCCAATGTCATGCTTATATTGATTTCAACACTAAAAATCACTCCATGGGATTGCGTTTGCTTTAAGTGCGCACAATTCGCGCACTCTCCCCTACCCTGTTTATCATTTTCAATCATTTAGATTTTTCATCATATAGCTAACGGATTTGATCTTTGAACATTAACAAATAGCGGTACGAAATGACTGTAGAACTTATACATATACGATCAATTGATCACGTACGAACCATATGCGGAGATATAGATGTATATACAGGGTATTTACACCCGGGCTACGAGAGTGGGTAGAGCTTTTTTCAAGTTTATCGCATACGTGAACCAATAGTGATATACATACATATGCAGTTTGATCTTCAATTAATAGGTGGCTGCAGTGACAACAGGGAAGGCTAAACGAGCCATTCATTGGTTTCTGTATGCGACAAATTTGAAATAGGCTCTACACACTTTCGGAGTCTGGGTTTGAACTTTCTATGCAAAATATCAAATAATATAGCTTGAAATAAAAAAGTGTATAAGACTTAAATATCCCATGAGATCCATGTAAACGCGTGACGAAGCGAATTCAAATCGAACCCTCCAGCCGATCCCGATCTCTTATTGTCCCCGATTTCGCATTTAGTATATTTCGTAAACGACGCGTCACGCCTCAACCCCCGCGAGACAGCATTCGATAAGCAAAATCTTCCCGCTTGTCCATTATTCACATCCGGTCGTCTCTGGCGCGCGAGATATCGCTGACTCTCGGCGTCGTATAAAAAATCCCCGGATTTATATTCCACGTTAAAGCTGCACGCACGAGAGACACGCGGCGATCGATCGAATTCCCGTAACGCGAGGGGGCGGGAACCGAAATTCGTTCCCGCGATGTCGGGCAATCGGTATCCGTACTCGTTTCATCGATTTATACCGTGCGGGTCGGTAGTAACCGCGCCCCTCGGTTTCTGCAGGGAGCACCTCGCCTACAACCGCGACGCGCAGAAAGTTTGGAAGAAACGAGGAGCGAGCGATTCCCCCGTTTCTCCGAAATCCCCGCGCGCCGTGTGTGCATCCCGTATAAAGTATAGAGTGAACCCCGCCGGGAATGCAAATTCGAACGATTTTTTACCGAACGAACGCGAGTTTATTTTTGTATTTGCCTTTACCCTTCCGCGCTGTTTCATTTCCCTTCTTCCTTTTTTCCTCTGCCTCGACCCTCTAGTCGATAGTCAAATCGATTCGATGAATAACAAGTTCGTTATTTACATAGAAACGATCGCGAGACGTCGGTCTCGACTCCCTTTGTCAATTCTCTTCACATCCGCGAGCAGAGGGCCGGCGGAGAAATAATCTACGGCTCTTTTGGCATTATTTTCCATATACCCGTCTTTTCACCGCGTACACACAGCTACAATATTGTACTCTGGACGCGCGCCCTGGTAGACGTTTTCTAGTGATGCCTTGATTGAATCAAGAGACTGACCAGTAATATCGAGGAGCCCCGTAAAATCTTGCCATCTCGTAGATGAATCATAAACCCTTAGCGATGTGATTACCCAATCTTTAAAAAGGACTTACCACGGCGAATCTTCAAAAGTGAAACTACTTTCCCGTGAATTTTATTGGACGACTTCATATCGATATTCGCTATCTCGAAAGTGTGAAAAGTCATTTTTGAAACGTAGGTAACGTTTGTTAATCATCAATTGACATGTCACAACGAATTTTGAAAAAGTGAAGACACTTTTTCGTAGACTTTATTAATCGAATTCGTTATCTCGAATTGAGAGGTCAAAATATAGGAATCTCTATGATAAAGTAATGATAAGGAAACGAAAAGTGCGCTACGTTATTCTCAGTGAAGTATAATAAAAATACGCGTAAAAATTAATTACAAAAACCAACTTCAATTATAGGTAATGAAAACGAATATTACTAGCACAAAATTATAAGAGTTAGGTACCTTTAATTCTGCCTTGACACATTACCTCAATATCTGCCTTACCAAAACCTTGCTTGAATCAGAAAAAACTGAAAAGTGCCTCGAAAGTGCCTCGATATCAACTAACCAATTCCTTGTTTGAATCGGGAAAAACTAGAAAGTGCCATGACACACTGCCTCGATTCAATTTCTATTGGAAGCAGTTCGCTTCACTCACAATTAAAGGTTACACGGGAAAATTTAGCTCCTCAAAATCGAACTACCACTTTAACATATCGATATAGAATATATATTTTGTAGTGTTAATTATAGATGTTATTTTTAATTCACCGTATATCTCTTAGAATTCAAGAATCGAGCGTTATCGCGCTTTAAATTAAATTGCCAATTCGAATACCCCAATTCTCGCCAAATGGAATTGTTCTCATCTGTCGAGAAGGGAATTAAAAATGTCCGTTTTAATTGAAAAAATATCAAGGCCAAAATTGATTTAACTTTCAAATTACGAATTCCTACAACGTACAGGTACTCGTTAGCGGAGCGAAGCTCCAATTTCGAATTTGCTCGCCCCTCCGCTCTCGATAAATACCCTACCTGCATTCCGCACGGACGCATACGCATCACGTCCACGCGCCGCGCCGTCAACGGAATGATCGATCGGTCGAGCGGAAATCGGGAGCTGGATCGGCAATGACGAAAACGGGCATCTACTTCGTCGAGAAGTTAGGACGGGGTAATTCGTCCCGCCCTCCTACATTCGCTCCCCTCTTCCGGCCCGCCGACAACGCGATTCCCGCACGCGGAATAACTATTCCACTTATAAGCGGAACTCGGAGGGCTGTAGTCTTGAATCACCGCCGTTACCTCGCCGACGACGGTTTCCGGAAGGAACTAGACGCGGGAATTTTTGCAACCGGAAAGCCGCGGTCGTGATGTACGAGGAAAGTTCGCCGCTCCGCGCAAAACCGTAACGTCATCTCCGGGAATAATTCTTCCGGGGAGAACGAATGGCGGGGAGGAGGTGCCGGGGCGATGGTAACGAGATCAACAGGTAGCCGGGAGGCGACTCTGTGAGAAAAAATCAATAAAAACCGATGGAAAGAAAACGAATCGGATTTAATCCGCTTTTTGAAAAGATTAAAGCCCGATTTCACGTGAAATCTCTATAGATATGCGCGGACTGATTTCCCTGCCATTTTTACAGGTTTTAATCTGTGCCCCGAATCGATGTCAGCCTCATTGTTCTTTATGGATTATTTCGTATAAAGTTTCGAATGTGTATTAGCCAATTCTGTACGACTAAACTCCGTCACATGATAAACAATATAAGAATCCCTACGAAAAAAAAACTGCAGTGCGAAAATACCACATGTGTAGTTGGTGTAATCTTCTGTAGTTAACTACAGAAGATTATTGTAACCCACATGCGCAAGAAACCTGCAGTTCACTGTAATATTCTGTAGAGTTAAGCACAACAGATTATACAGTAAATTACACTATGGTATTTTCACACTGTAGTTCTTGTTCATTAGGGAAATTAAATTAATTTCGTAATTTAAATAAAATGTGTATATTGATACCCATAGACGCTTCTTAATTTTAAATAGAAACCAATAACAATACACGTGGAAAATACTCGGAGACTTACAATTAAAAATTGACAGCTCTCAAGGTATTTGCGGGAAAATAAACTTCATTGAAAATGACAGATAGTCTATTGAGATTTGACAATTGAAACCATTTAAATCAAATCAATACCTACAAACTGATTCCTACGTTAAAGCAGCTTTAGTGAAAGTGTATTGAATCCAATACATTTGTAAAATTTGTTAAAGATATTTGCCAGTAGGGGTGGTAAGTATCTTTGAGCTTAGCGCTGAATAGGAGACGAACGGATTATTAATTATGAATTAGTATTCACCATGGTAACGCGTGTGGTTGCGGATATATACGACCGCGAGAATTGCACGTGCGGCAGCGCGGAAAGATCTTCCTCGGGCGCTGTGCCTCTGTACCTAAAACGAGTGATTACAAAAAAGGTATCAAAACGACTCTTATCAACAGAAAGTAGGGGATTATTGGAAACAAGGATCCGATAGGATTTTCTATACGCGATTGCATCTAGATAACGAACTATTGTTTCGCCTCGCAGTTATAGAATGTAATTGCATAGATAATAATTGTTCCACTTCGTAATTACGTCGACAGTAATTTAATAGCATATCGTTATACAGAATCCATCCGCCTGGAAGATTCAATTTGGGTTATGCAAGCTAAACGCGACTTTCAATTCGTGTTGACGCGGAAATCGGATGTTACGTAATTATATACCTATCTACCATAGAAATTTCGCTGAACGTGTCGGATTTCACGTTATTACAGTGGCAACGAGTAAATAGAACTCATAATTTGGCATGCGTTGTTTCTCGAATAATCTAGTTACTAGCTTCCTCCGGTTTATTCGCACATTAAAATCAAATCACGTCGCAAAAAGCAAAAGATCACATGAGCCAAAAAAACTAATTTAAAAGAAAAACGGAGTATAAAATATTTTATTTATTTTAATCAGTAAAAGCATTCAAAATGTGTAAAACACGTGTAAAAATGCTAAAATAAAGAAATTGGTCGATACACCTTTTTGGCATTATTTTTTCTAAAAATCATGAAAGAAAGCAAAAGGGCATATTGACGAATTTAATTACTTTAAGGTTTTATACGTCTCTTGAGTGTTTTTATCGATTGACACAAAAGATATTATATAAATGATCGTTCCTTAGAAATTGATATCTCTTGTACAGGTACAAATTACACACATGGAGTATGATAACTCAATTAAGTTTATTCCTCCCTGAAAATATTCTAACTTGCATATTTTTAGTTAGAGATTTTTTCACGTAATCCATCTTTGAATATAACTAATTAAAAAACCACTTTTCGCACTTTTTGTAAAAGAAAAGGCAAAAGTGCGTATAAACAATTTTTTTATTTCAATTGACTCTGGAGTTAGAAATTTGATCGATACACCCTTCTGCTTTTATATTTTTTAATTTTTCAAAAATGTTTGTATTTCAGCATTTTTACGTCTTTCTAGCATATTTTTATCAATTCAAACAAAACAAATTTTCATACGCTCTTTTGCATTTTTTAATACAGAAAGTCGCTTCTATGACCTTTTGCTTTTAGAGACGCGAAATATCAAATTAACTAATTTATAGAATTCGTTAACGCATGACAAATATCTAATTTTAAGACCTAAAATTGAAAACTTCTCGATGCGACGAGATCTTCAAAAATCACAAACACTCTCTACTTTAATTTTTATAAAAACCATTTTAACAGGATTGAGAACGGAAGAGTCACATAACCGCGAGTGACACGAGAGCATTAATTACTCTTCCATTTTTTCACCGACGCGAGAAAGTTGAGGCCGCAGTGCAGCGTTGAATTTATTACCATGTCGACAATGGGGACGATATCGCGTGACGACATAATCCTCCCGCTGTTCCCTCTAATCTCATCGCGATAATGGACCGCTTCTCGTCGAGCTTTAGTAATTTCACTTCGATAATTTGGAAGAGCTCGATGGTATAATAATTATGCTATCCAATAAATTTAGACTTGTGCGTTTGTTCTTGAAATGAAATCTCTTAGTTCTTAGAGATTTTAGAGTATCAAATATGAATTGAATCGCCGAATTCGGTCTTCCCATAAAAAAGTGTTAATATTTTTTAAGTTAGTTCATATATATAATCTGTATAGATATTTAATATCACACGAAAAAGAGAACACCAAAAAAATAATAATTATTTGTAGTTATAAATATATTTCCCTGCAATATTTTGACGTCATCGAAACGCAAGAGAGACACTCTTATGCCAAGTAACGAGTGCGAAAGAAATAAGCTTAAAAGACGATGACGTAGTTGCATTTCAAAATGTTTTTCTCCAGCCAAAATATGGCCGAAAATGAAAAATTAAACAATATGGGGTAAATAATTTTGTCTACATTTTTTCGAATCTGCAGTAAAAAAAAGTTGCGGGAAAACCGAGTTGTTTCATCGCATCACATTTTTAAGATAATCCATCTCAAATATCGAAAAGGCCTATCTATGCTTTTTTTTGTTAGTGAATATCTCATAAACGTGACGTACCTAATTATTTCCTCATTGCTCTACGCCGATTGTTTCAAAAACGTAGCGCGACGAAAAAATTTGGCAACCACATTCGATTCAGCGCACCAAAATCTATATAAAAAATGTCTAGAGATTTCGTCCCGGGAATAAACGCAAGAAAAATTGATCGATCAAAGCTATCAATTAGCAGACCAACGACGCCGATGGGTTCTCGAAATGCTCCGAACCTTCGTCAAGTGCTTTTCCCGCAACGTCAATTTAGGAAACCAATTTCGTGTCGATTACTAATATGTACGGTCAGTATTCACCCTCGACGGAAGAGAGAGAGGGCAGTTATCTACACTTCCGGCCGCTTCGAGTGGATATCAATTAAATGGGGGTATCACGCAATTATTTCACGAAACCAATGACCCTTTAGCGTACCACAGCGCACCGGGGGTGGTTCCGCGATCAGGTAAGATACTTACGGCGAAATATTGCGAACGAACCGTAGAACGCACTCTTTATGCAGCGAGTAAATAATTTTGTACCATAATATAAATATTCCCACTGAAACAAACCATTGCCAACGAAACCTGCAACTATAATCGTTATAACGTCGTGCATTTTCTACACCTTGACGAACGATTCGCTGCATGGAAGTCGTAAAACTAAATTATGCAATGCTGCTCCGAACAGATAACAACGTTCGTACGACGCGAATGACATGCATTTAATCACACATATTCTCCGAGTTCGAGACCGTTACCTCGTTACTCACCCCAGGTGATGTCACGGTAAGAACCGCGGATGAGACGGACGGGGAAGAACCGAGACGCGCGTGAATCGTCATCCCGTATACGAATAGCGAAACGTCCCATCGCACGCCTCGAGAAGCTGGGTGGAATAACTTTCGGTCCGACGTCGCGACTTTGATACGAAATCAGAATGTATTAAAAGAGCTCTGGAGGGATTACACGTACGATAGAATAATCATGGATTCCCCGGGGCGGCGAGTGTGATGTGTGTGTGTGTGTGTGACACGAGGAAAATTCCTTTTCGCGGACGGGAGTAAATCGGGACGAACGGGAGGCGAGAGAACTGGAATCCCCTTTGTCGTGGTTGATGAGAGTTGTCGACGGACGACTTGACTTCGCTCCTCACGGGAAGCAATTGCGCGATGTGTCTTGCGATGGAGAGGAGGGGGATATTCGCTTCGGAATGATTTATAGAATATGTACGCTTATCATTGTACTCTTGAACGTTACGCGGGTCTTTCATTCGAGGGAGACCTTTAATGATCGCATTTCACAGGGAATCCCCCTTTTTCATGCATTGTACACGATATTTTATGTAAGAAATATATGTTTGAAGTAGCGATATGCGCTTGAAGATGACGGGATGTGCAGTTTAGGAAGAATGCCGAGACATAAAGGAATAAGTTTACATCGCTCTATAAACGTACTTTTAAAAGCTAACCGCGTAAAGATCAAAAGAATTCTTCACCGTTCGACTGGAATGTTATATTCTCTATTATTAGATAGCTATTACGGGTAAACAAAAATGGTATACATTTCGTAATGACGTGAATAACTACTCTCTTTAGGTATATATTTGATGATATAAAAATTGTACAATTTATCCAATTTTTCAGAATAGCTACATTTGAAAATGATTGGGTGCTTATTGAATATCTCATGTAGGTACTTTAAATGATACGTTTACTTATCTATCCGTATAAAAGAACACGTCTGACTGACTGACCGATTCATTAACTGCTCGGGAAAGTCGATGATCCGAAACCGCTGAAGGTAATCGCATGAAATTTGGATAGTAAATTTGTTTTGCGACGTAAGCAGCTACTAAGAAACGATTTTACGAAATTCTTCCCCTACGGTGGTAAAATAGGGGATGTAAGTTTGTATGAAAATCCGTTATTTAAAAAAAAAGGCCTTTCGATTAAAAATTAAGAAAGACATGGGGTAAGCGATACAGTTATTGACATTTGACAGTTATTGACATCATCTGATAACAAATGCATTAAATAGAAAGAGATAGATGTATGTCAATGACTGAAAATTTCGTCTGCTTAAGGTGACAATAACTCTACCGTTTATCCTGTTTCAGGATTTTTGAAAATTTCTATGGGAATCCCATTATTTTTGTAGTGAAAACCATGAGAATTTCTATTTCTATTTATTTCAAGATTCACTTCGATGAAGTCGCTGGTGGAAAGTTAGTCCCATCATATCGAGGTCAAAACGCAGGACCTCGGAACTGAGGAAAAGGGCATTTTACAGGAGATACTAAAAACTATGACTTTGTAATTCTAAAAGTGATTTAGAAAATGTTTTTGGTGATAAAGTAGCTCAAAACAATTACGAGAGGAAACAATTTTAAAAATTACCATAACATCTTGTTTTTTCAAAAATGGAGTACCTTAAGCGGTATTGCATTTATTTCACGTTGGTTACGAAGTTCTGCGTTTTGACCCTCGAATTATACTTTTCCTATTCCTTTCTTATTGAAGTAAAATATACGACTGATATAGCACATCTTTTAATCGAGTAAAATTATCGAAATTACTTTATCTAACGTAAGCGTTGATATTTTGGTTTCAGGTATCGAGTTTCTACTCATGCTAACGATAGTCCTCCTACTCGGTTAAGTTACCGCAGCACTTCCGCAAGTGACAGAAGTCGCAAGCCGATCCTGCGTTGAACGTACGGGCTCCTCCGCTGTCCCAACAATCAGCGAAGCGCCAGCAGCGAGTTTCGCGCAGTCCCTCGCAACGGCATCTATACCGTGTTCTACACTCGTGAACGGAATTATCGAAGGAATGATTCGAGCGGACGTGCGTCGTTCGCGACGGATCGCTATCGATGACTCGCCTCGTCAATTTCCCCCTTACGGCGGTTTAAGTGCAATAACGTTGAACCGTCGTTTGTACCGTCAACGATGCATCGAATGCGCAACGGCGGTATCGATCCCCGCAGTCCGCGCGGAACGTTATTAAAATAGCACCCGGATTTGTCGAGCTTCCGCGAGTGCCGGCCTTTATACGGCGTCTCCTGTCGAGACTGTAACGTGCATCCATAGCTTCTCGGAGAAGCAAGCTCATGAACAACGGAAGGAAGTAACCGATGCAATCGGAAGGCGCACGAAGAAGCGCGCGAGACCTGCCGTGCGACGCGTCGTCGAGTGCGGCGCAGAAATGCAATTTCTCTCGGGGTGTCGACGACAATCGTGGATCGACGAAAATCGAACGCGGAGTGACGCGCTGGATGTCGTAAAGAGTAACAGTTTTCTCGATCGAATCGATTTCTCGCAACGCGCGTCGGGACGACCACTGGACCATCGAATCGTTTTGACGATTTCGAGCTTCCCGTACCGCAGCCGAGTCTTTCGCGAAAGCCACGAAGCCTCGCTGACTCTATCGACGTTTCTTGGATTTCAATGGCAACGAGGGAGGAACCGATGACGACGGACGTCGATGCCTTCCTTCCTCGATAAGAAAAACACGTGAAATGTACGTGTCGGAGGAACCGTGACAAGGAAGACCGGAGAAAGAGTCGTATTGCTTGTTTGTCAACGCACGCTATCGTATATCGATCGTCTCGAAGCTCTCGTATGAGTACTCGAGTACGGGAAGTTTCGACGGGTTTCGGAGGGGTACGAGTCACTCGAACAAATAAGGAAACAACGTTCCTACGTCCTACCCTCATCTCTTCTCATTGTTGTTTATAGTTTTCCCGAATTCGTCTTCAACGAGTTGCCCACTCGGAGTTCCGAATTCTATTATTTATCTGATAGCACGTCTATGTCGTCATCGCTCATAAGTGTCGCGATTCGAGAGAGTCAGCCCGTAACCTCGGATCGTGATTAGCGAAGCGACCTTCGCATCTGTTAAGGCCGTTTGAACGTTATTCGATTTACCTAAAATTGACGACAATTAACAACCATGTGATAATGGCAAGCGATAGCGCGTGCGTAACGTGTGCGTCCGCGATCCCTGTTGAAAGAAAAATATGGATCCCCCTGTAAAAGATCCTATAGGAATCCCACACAATTTCTTACGGAAAATGATGTGTATTTGAAACGGCAGCTCCAGATACGCGCTCATTAAAATCTGAGAAGGATAAATCGGAATTTATGGTATTCCATGCGCATGTGTAAAAATAAGTAAAATCCCATAAAGATGAACGCCGTTTTATCGATAATAACCAATTGATAGATATAAACACCGTTATCCAATTATTGGTAATTGCCAATAGAACGGAATGCATTTTTACGGGATTTTATTTGTTTCTACATATGCATATAAAATCCAATAAATTTTGACTCATTCTTCTCAGATTTTAATGGGTGGGTATTCGGAATTGCTGTTCCAAATACATATCATATTTCCGTAAGAAATTGTATGGAATTCTTAAAGGATTTTATATAGATTTATGGGTTTTTTACTACAGGAATGGATTAATGATAGTTCCTTCGTTGAGAAACTTTCCTACAGTCTACTGCATCTCTTGAAATTATCCTCGTTGCGCATCACTCGATCAAATGACGTCTCGTGGAAGTTCTTCCGATTGGATGCGTTCACTACATCGGTAAGGGACCACACCAAAAGGAGACGTCTAAGGGCCGGTTTTACCAACACGGTATAAACGCGGTATAGCGCTATACTGAGAATAACCAGCAATAAGCCTTATGGGTATTCTCAGTATAGCACTATACCGCGTTTATACCGTGTTGGTAAAACCGGCCCTAAGACAACTTACGGACACTCCTGGACATCTAAAAGACAACTTATGGATACACCGGAAACGTCTAAAAACCTGAATATTAGGCATGATTTACGATACACTAAAAGATATCCGTGACTCTTTGGGGACGTCTTTTCGGTAAGTTTCGGACGACTCGGTATTATCTAGGGGGTTTCTCGAGGTGTTCGACAGTCAAGTGTGACGTACAAAGTCGTTCAAATGTTAGTTTCAAACGTACCCACGCCTCTCCAAACCCCAGAAATTGTTCGATTCTTCGCGATAGAGAATTAAACAGCGAAACCTTCGATGGAGACTAAACGTCCTCGAAAGAAAAACAACGCGAAACCAATCTGTAGAGACGGAGCAAATTTCGCCGAGGCTTAGCTCCATTGTCAGAATTCAAAAACCGGTTAAACTTGACCAACTTTCGTCAACCTCTGTAGAATTGGCTTCCACGAGTCTATCTTCGCTGCAGAATTCTCCTTCGAGGAATAGCGAAACTGTTCCACATACACGCGCTCCGTGCATCGCGAAAGTTCGAAGAAAAAAGTGGCGAGCGGGTCAGAGGTCTCGCGCTTCGAGAATACCTCAAGCGGACTCGAGTTTCGCGCGAAAGTCTCGAAACGACTTTCGCGCCTGTGACGAAAGGATGTAACGATTACGAACTCGATATCAAGCGGTGTGTCTATAAATAGTTAGATATATTACTAGACTATGTGTTAGACAATTGTGAATATTTTTTAATAGGTTTATAATCTGTTAATAATTTTCCCCGAAACTTCTAGGCGATCTGTGAGATATTGCAAAAGGCGAGAGTGGTTGGCGCGCCGGAAGTGCGAACGATATTGCACGAGAGTGCGTGAGCAGTGCGCGTGTGGGTCGATGGACGGGAAGATTTATACGTGCGTGAATGAGAGACCAGTGATCACTACTGTTTGCTGCTATTTATATATATATTATTGATAAAGAATACTATTAGTAAGTTATATACCTAAAACTAGCTCTGGCAGAATACTCACGTATAACTATCAGATTGTAAATACCACTACGTTTAATCCGATTGAACTGCTGTCATTAACGAATCATCCTACTGTCTTATTCCGTACCAACGCGTATTGACTGGCGCGAGGAGTCGTCGAGGAGCGAGCGAAGAGCCCCGTGCAGCGCGATGCATCCTTTCGAGCCCCGCAGCTTCTTCTTCAGAAGGAACGCGACGCGCTCAACGCCTGATTAAGAAATGTGAACGTGTCGAGAATTTCATCGCACCGCTTTGCCGCTCCACGACGATTTCGCGGACGTGGGACGAGATGTCCCAGGGCGACACGACGTAACGAATTTCTGAGCCCCGCGGAGTACTCGAGCAGTCGCCCCGCGTTTTAAATGGGAGGCTTCCCGAGTTTTCCAAGTTGCGTCCGGGTCGCCCCGAAGCTCCGTCCCCTGTTACGCGGTCGACGCTATCCGAAAGAGCATCATCGCCGTCGGCGAAACGAGGCGATCACACGCGCGATCGATCGAGACGTCGAATGCGATAACCACCCTCGTTCGGGTGGATGTATTTTCTTATTCTGTTTTCGCTCACCGCAAAAATGATCACCTTCGTCGGTTCTCGGAATGTAATACAATCACCATTGCTGTACTAATAAAACTTAAACGTGCGAATCCGTAAGAGCTGCGACTGTTCTTTCACAGGCATCACCTGCGGTACACATGTCCATCGCGTCCGACGAGCGATGCTTTGTCTCCCGAATAAACTTTGGCGAAAGACAAGATCTCGACGAGTTGACTTCTTTATTCACCCACCAACCGACGCTTTCGTATACGCCGCGAACAGTCGGTCGCTCGCTCGGAACCCGCCCTCGACCTTCGCGTTATAAAAATAAAAAATGGCCTTCCGCCGCACCCCGAGAATTCATGGGGAGACCCTCATTTCGGTTTTCACGGCGCTCATAAATTTTGCGGCGATTTGAATGAAACGTTAGAGCGCCTCGATAAAATATCATCCCCTCGGACCGACTACAGGTCTAACCAAGGTCCCTGCTGAGGTAATAATCAGATCGTGGCACACCGCGGATGGATTTTACTTCGCGATTCGGTTCGTAAGGCTATTTCGCGATTGCGAAATATCGATTTGAGAAATGTGACGTTGGAATTCAAGACATGTGAATTACTGTAGCCCACGGTTAGTGGTTAACCAAACGATTAAATGGATACAGGATTGAGAGGTTTGGTGTAAAATACGCAAAGCAATACACAGAGAAAAATAATTAGTTAGATCTACTAATAATTACTTGCGGGATCGCGAGTAATTATTTATTTACGTCGATCTGATCTTCTTTCATATTAATTTGATATTTTTTCCTTGCAATCACATACTATTCCACTTGATTGTAAAGATATAGAAACCTCGGAAATGTAAAGTACTCAAGGCTCAATTGTTTAGATAAGTTTTAAATATAGAGATTAAATATGGATAAACGGTTAATTAAATTTCAGTAATCCCTTCGTTCTTCGAGTTTCTTAATTACTTCCATGATTTTTTTCTGCAAGCTTTTGTCGATTCAATTGAAAAAGAGTCGCATAATTCTACTGAAAAATCTGCGTATTTTAAATTCTATAAGTTAATGATTAGGTATGTATATTTTTACTTGCCATTCATGCATTCATATATGAAGTTCAATACATCACTCGTTACCTTTATTAAAAAAATATATAATAAGATCATTCACTTCCTAAGTTCGCGATATTAATGTTAATTTGTTTAGAATAGTTCCTTACACATGAAACTAAAATCCAAAATTTATTAAATAAGTTATCTTGTTTTCAACTATATTGTCTGTTTTGTAAAAAGACTTATCTCTGTGATGTAAATATATTTTTTTATTTGAAATATTAATTTTACATAACTCATGCATGGTATCCATTGAACACAATGTGGGGAATACAGATTTTCATATAGTGTAACAAAGATACACCGTAAAAATTTGTTTCGGGAATTTTCTTGAAAATAGTCTGGAAGCTTATAACCCGAAAGAATCGGGAATTTTCCCAACTATTACATAGGGAAAATTGCCAAACGCATTCGGAACAATTTCCAGCGGATTAGGGAATTTTCCCAAATGCATTCGTAGGAAAAATTGCCAGACGCATTCGGAAATATTCCTAGCGAGTTAAAGAATTTTTCCAGCTGCATTGTGTATATAAAAAGCATAATAAATAATTTTTTTCGTATATTTATTGCCCTTTGTGCTTGTAGATTCTACTCTTGTCGTACTATCATGTTTGTGAGTCATCCTTGGGCTTATATATATTCGATGAATAAAACTTTTTCTGGTTGAGTCGGGGTGCAATCGTGGGACTCTAAACGCAAAGCCGGCATTATTTGTTCTCGGTGAGCTACTGTAACATAAGACGTTAACTTTGCTACGCAACAGAAGTTTAAGCTACATGTCTGGTGATTTTATTAGTATGCTTCAACAAATACTCTCTTTCGGCATATCGTTTACAAATTTTAATAATATAGTGAGATGAAAATTAAATTATAATTATGATAATTAATATTTTTTACCATTACAAAATTTATTATATTGCGTGATTTTGTTTGATCAAGAATAAACTGAGAATTCATAAATATGACGTAGTATAGAGGAGAGGAGCAAAGGAATAATAAATAATATTCTGCCTATATAACCTCTAAGCTCATAAAAGTAAAAATAACGTATTTTAGTAGTATATTTTAACTTTTACTAAGAGTAAGTTCAAATATTTCAAATAGTTTACTATTGAATTGTGAAAGTTAATATGTTGTGGCCAATTATTGCTATAATCTTTATTACACTGTTCATGCCACATTTTTTCTATCTGAATTCAGCGAAGTGATGAAAAATTATAATTTTATCCTATAGGATACAATCCTGAAAGGTTTCAGTATTTGCAGAATTATTTACACTTTCAGTAATATTTCCGAACATTATGATTCTTTCCCCAAGAAAGGTAGGATTTTTTCCGATATATTAGGGAAAATTCCCAAAAGTATTTAGTCATTTTTTAATTTCCTACAGTTTCGGTAATATTCTCGAGAAATACAGTACTTTTCCCCAAACAGTAAGGCATTTACCGAAATATTAGGGAAAAGTGTTTTTCCACTTTAGTTTGGAAAAAGTTCTTGCAAAAAGTCCGGGAAAATTCCCGAAATTTTGTACAGTATAGAGAATCCTGACCCTATTGAGTTTATACGTAAATGAATACATTGTTCATTTCTGTCCAAAATTACACATTTTTTACTTCAATTCCGATCCAAAACCCACACGATACACTACATATAGGTATATAATAGGTATACGTGAATTTTATGTACCTATCATATAATAGATACAGCTATATTACGTATACGTATATGGTTAGAAAAACTGTACGTTTTATTTTCTTTTTTTTGTTTTAACACCTACAGAAAATGAAAAATATATATTATATCTACGTATAATGTACACATATTTCACGTATAGAGATGATAAACGTATAGAGCATACGTATATTAACCGGTTATTTAGCTCTATTTTCTATATAATTTTATGTAGAATTACGTATATCATGCGCGTGTCGTGTGGGAACATTCTTTTGTCTAAAACTTAATGAAAATTCATTTATAAATTAAACATTCTTATAACATATTTAGGAAATTGGGGTTTGCTTGAATGTTATTCAGAATCGCATTTCGGATTTGCTATTATAATTAAACGTGTAAATCTTTAATCCTCATGAAGGCCGTAAAAATCTGCGAAATCCGCTCATTTGAAAGTATCGGATTTCATTCAAATGGCGTTCTTCATCGTTACCCGTTTCAGTTATCCTACCGGAAGTGTATGTGACGTTTTGAATTTCATAATCAGTGACACACCCCTCAGAAGCACCAATCGCGCGGCGTACGCCGAGTGACCTACTGTCAGTGCACCTGCATCTAGACCGAGCACGTGGCGCCGCCTCAGCACCGAGTTTTCGAGTTCGTAAAAAGCTATGCATCGATTCGTGCCGACCCAGATTCCGCCGAAGTGTCCGCGTGGGACTCGCTTATATCCAAATTCGGCGACCCCATTCATGGAACAGTATACATTTTTCCTACTCATTTGACAGTCAGAATCTTCGACGAAGAAAGAAAAAACAAAATAAGCGATGATTTTCAGCGAATTACCTCGAAAGGCAGCGTCGGTCGTAAACGCCGTACCGTGTCAATCATCGAGCACATTGCGCCACCTCGGCAAAACTCGGATACGTTCGGGGAGCCCCCAAGCTGCGAATGCCGAATCGTGCTATTCACTCACACTCGAGAGTTCGCACGGGCGAGCAGTGTCAAGCACGCACCTATCGCGCAGTCGCGCGTTAGTCTGGTGGGAGGGAGGCGACCGCTACGATCAGCTGGGTGCTCGCGATCGACATGTTCTTCCTGCAGAGGTCCATAATGTGAGTACTGAATTTTCCACATCAGATATCCCATCGGTTCGCCTTCCCGCGTTGCCCCGAAAATTTCGCCCATCGGACCTCAATCTCCGCTGAGAAAATATCTCGCGTAACCTCGCATTATCGCAATGCAGGGCTGAAAATAGGAACGCCGCGAGGCCCCCGATCGATACGATGCCAGGCCGAGTCACGTTTTCGTGGGGCAGTGCCAAAGCAAGACCACAGGCGAAGGCACCCTTGAGGCCTCTGTGGCAGAGGTTGAACGCGACAGGACGCGACACGAAGTTTCGTGTCGTCCTTTGTCTCGGGTCGAACAGTTTGACGTTTCCCTCTGATGGTGGCCGTGCGCGTTGGCATGCGCCGTGCTGACCAGCCGGCAGAAACGTGATAGCGATCGTTGTCCCTTTCTTTTCGCACATCTTGCGTCACCCTCGTACCTGTGGTCGTGCTTCATCCGAAGGTTTTGTTCAGAATTAACCCCCCAATCGTATTGAAGTAGGATGGAGGCAGTGGAAGGATCTTTTCTTTCATGAATTTGAAGAAGTGTGCGTAAATGGGATAGACGTCTACCAATTTTGCAATTAACAGTTTATTGTATATACTTCAACCCTCGATTCCTTACAAATAATGTCTTTTTTTAAATTAATACAAATAATCGTAATGATATTAATAAGGTATGTTTATAATAATGATTCTAAATATTTATATTTTTTAATATTTAAACAATTACTTTTAGAAATATTTCAAATTTCTAATTTTGCGGAAGAAAGTTTAAATAAAAATTCTTCCGCAGAGTGCTGGAAATATTTTGTATTATATACATTTTAACCGTGCAATAAATCAATTTTCAAGATTATATTTTAGTTTTCTTGAAATATTCTTCCTATGCATTATTGAATGGTTTTGTACGATTTCCATAATGAGATTGAATGAGAATTCTCACGAACATTCATAATAGTTATTCGCAAAGCGCTAAAATGAGCTCATTAAGATCATTTTATACGGTCAAAAATATGACCTTGGTTTACATATATTACATTTCTAGACAGTTTGCGTAAACGTGTCAATACTAAGCCCACGCATATTATAATCAAATGTTTTTAGTTGATTTCTACTGGAAGATTCTATTTTTCAACATTAAAAAATGTCTAATTATGCTACTTTTATTCTCATCGATTACTTTGATATCGTGTTACTGAGGTGCTTTTTAAAGACGTTGATTTCTTCCTTATATTAGGGTGAAAGCTTTTCAAGAAGTAACTTGGAACATACGTGCTACGCACCATATGAGTCATCGTATCCACGGCTTTTCTTTCTAGAAATAATAATCTATTCAACACATTTTCACGGTCTCGATTTGTACCTATTTCGTATGCAGTATAAGTATGCGGACCGGTATTATTCCACTATCGTTTGGTTTATTTCCGCCTCGCAACCCTTCCCGCAGAGGAAATCGTTTCTTTCGGTTCTGATAACATATCTAGCCATGTAAACACAACGCGGCTATAAATGATATCCTTTTTATGATTCTTTTCTTTTTATAAAAAGTGAAAGTGATTATTTTTTAAATATTTTCTAGTAGATATGCATTTTCAGACGCATTTAGGTAAATACTCTTCTAAAAACCAGTTTGGAATCTGAATCATAAGACGCACGTTGTTACATCCTGGAACTTTTTTTTAAGAATAATTTACACGAAATTTTCAAATATTCACTTCGTATAATTTTTGCTCTTCACCACAGCACATTCGACTTCTTTTCTTTTTACATTCGTTCTCGTCGAAAGAACTGCCTTCTGTATTTTTAATTGTGTTTACATTCCCGAATCGAAGCATGGACTTGATTTATTTACACTATATGTAATCGTAATATTCGCAATATAATTTATTCGCTGTCTTCAGGATCATCATCCTTCATCCAAACCATTATCTGACAGGATGTCAACTGATACTCGCTTCAAGTTACATGCGAGTTAACAGATCGTTACGTATGCGTGATAAGTTTTTTATTTACAATGTCTGGGGATAGTTCAGAATCAAGTATTCGAAAAAAAAAATGAAAAGTTAAATATACAATAAAATTATTCCTATCTTTTAAGAACTTATTAAAGACTTCACAATAGAATCGCAAAAAAAACTTCATTAAACGTCGCTAGTAAATACAACAATTTCAAGTACTTTTCCAACAGACGTCTTACATCTCCTCTATTTTTAGAGGTTATACCTATGCCTCTCTACATCGCGGCCCCCTAAGAATTTCATTTCTCATTCACTTTATTTGACACGCGTTAAACGTTACGCAAACTTTTTTTAAGTCTCTTCATTATCTTCGATTGACGTTATCAATTTTTTTCGGAGACAAACAGAATATAAGCTTAATAATAAATATAAGTGAAATGTTAATAATATGAATTAGGAATTAAATTGGACACAATTTGATTAAATATTCTGGTAAAATATTATTTAATTCACATATATGCAATTTTATTTGTTATTTGTATTTAGCGGAATATAAAGTGTTAAAACAGCGTCAGAAAAAAACGTAAATGAAACAAGAATCATCAGTTATTATTAGCTATGTACGTACGCATGTATCGTTAAAAGAGTCATTACACTTTTTCATAATGAACAAACGCTAACAAAAATATTCCGACGCTTCAATTAATATGTCCATGTTACCCTCGTTAGCATCATAAAGCAAGCGTAGTGAACATATCCCCCTACGGATAGAAAATTACGTTCATCGCGCGCGCGCGTGGATAATTGCGAGAGGATCTGATCCCAATTTAGATTGCAAATATGCACGTAATTGTTCTATAATAATAATAAATAAAATTTTTTAATAAATCGCTTAACTATTCGGAATAAAGTATGAAAGAGTCATTGCAAAAAATGTTTTTACAGTAATATTTCTATATATTTTTTTACTCATGTTTTCTTATACAAAAACGCTTTATACTATCTATAACTAAGAAAAAAAGAGAGAGCAATTCAATTTCACCATTAACAATTCGAATAAATAACTTATTTTGGTAATACATACATTAATATACCAGCTGTACGTCGAATAGTGAAATGATTAATTATTCAAAGTACATGTAAATTGAAACTTTTTAAGTATCATTAATTTAATTCCGTATAAAAGAATGTACAGTTTAAAAATGCAGAAGTTTGATGACCTTTCAATAATTTTGAACCAATTCTTCCATTCGTTACAAAATCGGAATACTGTTTTAGTAATTACTTTTAACAAAAAATAAACAATCATTAAACAAGTTATTCTGTTTGTTTTATTACGTATCCACTCATCCTAAAATATTGATTATCTGAATCCCCTCATTTCACAATTAGTTTAAACCATCACTAACGCTCCACTGTATTAAAACATCCATATATAATTTTGAAATATAACTTTTGAATTACTGATGGTATTTTCATGAGAATGGAATTTTAGTTTTTTTTTAAATTATTATGACGTATGGCCCCTAATTTTTGGTTGTGAATATCGTAATATATCCAAGATTATGTAGTCAAATCCTCGCAGTAGGTACTCTTCCCGCACGTGGAAAGTACCAAAGTAGACTTACAGTTTAGCGCTTTTATGTGCTCGGTGATACGAGGATGTAATCTCTGAGCCTGATAATGCGATATGAATAACGGCGTCGGTTTCTACGTATATTCGTTATATACTGTCCGAGAGAATAACGATCCGTTTACCTACCTTTCAAGTTAACGAATCATTCCGCAGTTTCGTGTAGTCTCGATGGGGTGATAGTTGGCCCATCGGTATCAGATTTCGTATTATCGGAATACATGTACAGACATACTCACCTTCAATGGCATTCTATTATATTATACTATAGGTACGCTAAGTATCTCGTTACAGTAAGACGTTATCAACACAATGAGCGTGGTCAGGTGCATTTCAGCAGATCGTAATTCAATCGCGTCGAAATGGTTACATTTTCTTTCAAGGAAATATTTCAAGGCAGCCAAAAGTAACAAGCGGCATAGTAATGTGAAGATCCATCACTGATACAGTGTACAAACGAACCGCAAAAACATTTAACTTTTAGTTTATGAAAAATAAGCGAAGCCAAATCAACGAGCATAATATTCTAAATGTTTTGGTAGATTTACGCGGACCTCGGATCGTTCACTTTTATATGAATGCATATTCCATTCTGGCTGGTATATCTGGTCTGTTTTATGCTCCAATAAATATAGAAGCGAAACGGTTTCGTAGAGTGCATGCAAATACTGTGAACTATTTAATTAAACCTCCGTTGGAATATGAGCTAGGGCTGTTAGCGAAACCACAGTAGTGGTTACCAGCTGGTAAAAATGCATTAGCTCGAAATAAATAGAGATATCTTCATGACTGTACGTAGATCTTGCCCTAGTTGCTCCATAGCTTCTCCCAGAAAAGAAATAGTACAACATTTCTTTTCGCCAGTGAAAGCAATCCGATCAGGTTTTCGAGATAAATCTCTCAATGGATACTTATAACGCTTTACTGTCTATCCCAGGGGATATATCTGGTGATTTAATGCGCCTCGCCTGATCGCAAGGTCAGGTGTGCTTCCACAGATGTTTCTCTTCCCTCCAGTATCCGTCTCGCCATTCGCTTTCTGTTTATATTCTGTGCGCATTGCCGCACTCCTCGAGTTACCACGTGTTATCAGCAATAAACGGGAGCGTGTCTCTACGAATTAATACCGGATCTTATGTGACCGTTCCGGCTAATCATCGGCGAATATACCATAAGTATTTATAATTCGCGTTTCAGCGTAATATAATAAAGTGTCGCTCCGTTACACAAAAAACATTCCCCATTGTACATACATGGCGTGTGTGAGCATATTTGAGAAATTGATTAGGTGCAATTAAAGTTTAATGAAAGCACATCGCTTTCGTTCAAGTGTAAATGTACTTATACATGTGATAAGAGCAAATAGTGCAAAAAACGTTATCCACTAGGAATTACTGCCAATGGTTTGCCACAGATATTACTTTCTCGCCCGTTTCCCTACTAGCGGAAAAAAAACTACGCGGATCTAAGCCGTTTCTATTACCTTTAACCCTTCGTTATTCACGTAGGTTTTTGAAACATAAGAGCTCACCTGGGGTATACCCTACAGCCCAGTTAAAAATTAACGTTTTCTCAGTGAAAAATTGAAATTTTTTAGTACTTTTTTTATTTTAAAGCTTGAGATATTGCCTAATGATCTCAACATTTAAAAATAATAAATTTCGTAACTTTCTAATTGAAAATAAAACTCGAAGTCTCGGTACATGAGGTCTCGGTTTTTAGACGGTCAGATCTCCCTGCAGATTTTTATTAAAAAATAGTATAAATAATAAACTGAGGATAGTTATCCTACTCTCGTTTCATTAACGAAGGACAAATTAACAAATTGGAACAAGTTTTATAGAAAAATATTAAATATTAAGTTAATTACAGATTGTTAAAAATCACTTTTTAACACTTTGCAGCGTTCTGTCGAATAAACAAATCGGTTTTGTCTTGCGCTTTTGGTGCCAAATTCTTTAATGAAATGTTCTCGAAAGGTACTGAAAGTGCCAACCTCGAAAAAAAAAACTCTAGGCGTGGCATGCAAAAAAAGGAGGCTGGGGTGTCGCCTACACCCCACGTGAGCAACGAAGGGTTAAAGAATATTTACCACTAAGATTTACTGCAAGCAATGAAATTCTTAGTAGGTTGTAGTTTCTCGTAATATATTTTCTACAACCAATTTTAAAACTTTCAAGTTTTTTTGTATCCTAGATGTGAAAAGCTGTAGTTTACGCGGAACTAAGATTTGTTCCATACCGCGTATTTTGATAATTATTTGTGTAATCGATTGCGTAGTTAAATGTAGTTAGGCGTAGTAATTCGCGTAGATAGTGGTAGAAATTTTTCTGACGGGGTTGCTTCCGTGTAATTAGCGTCTAAACTAATTTACGCAAAGAGAATTAGCTTTTATCGAGGCTATTGGGCACACACTTGTGTCTACGGATCGCACCGGTGACATAACTTGACTCTATGTTAGAACGCCTTTGTATAGACCTTCAACTTGCATAACCTACATTAGCTTATATACACGATACTCGATCAAATGCACATGCATGCGGGTTAGCTTCGAATCTTTGACGAAATTCAAAATTACTTCGACAAATCCCAGCAGCTGCATTTACAGTATTAATCACAATGGAGATTAACAAATATTATTGTCGAAGGCAATACGAACAAAAATTATTAAGAATATCCCAACAAATCTTATCATTTCTCAAGAAATGACCATTATACTATGGAAAATTTTATAGATTGCACGCGGCAATGCTAGTAGTTTATTAATATAAGAATACGTTTTTGTTTTCCTTAGCAATACTTATTTCTATTTTACAAGAACAAATAGCTATTTCATCTATACATATTATAGTCATTTCAGTAATGCATATTTATTGCTCTTGTCAAATTTGGTACACTCAAAAATTCTGCGGTGTGGACTTATATAGACCATTTTTGGTGTTAGATAAGACCGGTGAAATGGTGCTAAAAATTAACACCACTCTTTTACTGTGTATTGCTACATCACCTATACTGTCTCGTAAACCTGTCACTTAGCCTTAGAGTATAGCTATCAGAGCTATACTAATTGCTGTACAACCTAAACATTTCTTTCAGTATAGGCAAAATGAGAAAAAATTACAGGAAAGAAATAAAACTTAGAAAATATGTGGAAACATAAAATTCAATATTTATTGACCACTCTGTGATTACTTCTTTCCGTGTACCTCGCGTGGTCACGCGTCTCTCAACGCCACTGTGTACGCGACACTGTTTTATTAATTAATTCTGCAACGAACCAGCTCTCCGATGACGAGGAACGGTCATTTACATTAACGTGGTCGCACGCATCCGTGATTAAAATTGCTGCGATAGAGCACGGTTGCAATAATGAGGAAATTACGACGATCAATGCCGCGTCAGCCTGTTGCACGCGTGTGTGTAACGGCGGTTCCGTAATACTTCGCGGAAGAATGACGTCGTGAATCCCTTAACTATGACGTAACGCGAGTCGTCCCACCCGTCGTCATATACAGGATCAGAGCGAGGAAGTTTGTCATGGGAATCGTACCGCAGCGAGTGAGAACTACCCTGTCGAACAAGGAAGTCGCAATCGGATAAAGAAGCCCACAAGAGACGAAGAATACGCTCTCATGCATTCATTCACGTTACTACGGTATTCTCGTTCGTCCTTGGGTCATTCTTACGACAACTTCCCTCATTCTGACGCTGTGTACAAGTTCGCTTGAGGATTTCATTGAGTGTCATCTGAATCGCGGTAGTCTAGAAAGTTTCGTCGCCTCCGCTGGACCGCGATAAGTGCGAAAGAAATCGATTTCTCCACAGAGCCGCGACAGAATCGCTCTCGCGAGTTGTCAGTTACTCGCGACGTGACGAAATCGTGTAGATCTCAACTTTCATTTACTCGGCATGTGATCTCCCTGGTAATTTACATATAAATCTGTACAGCTCGGTCGATGAGAGTTCGCACGAATTTCTTCTTTTTGTTCTTCCTACTATCCATCGATTGACGTCTCCGCGAACGCCTCGAGACACTTTCATCGCGTTTACGGTGATCCGCAATCGAACCATTTTACGTCGACGCTTCGCACGAATACCGCTACTATGCGCGTCAGCTTCAGAGGTTCCCCGACGCGGGTCACAAATCTTGCAGATGTTCCGAACGTGGAAGATGACGGATGGGAGATATCGAGAAATGTCACCTACGCCTATGTCCCGTCTTCGCGTCTGGCTTCGCGCCACGGAAATAATAATAGCTTACCCTGGCCCTCTCGCACTGGCGAACGTCGACCACGTTGCGCAAACTGTTAGCTCCGCGTGAATTTCGGGGATCCAGGACAGAGGCGAACCGCGATTTCGTGTGTATGCGATACGTACATTCGTCTTCGTGTAAACAGCGATGCTGGAAACTCCCGTCGCAAGTCTCACGTGCTAACATGTGACACGACCTGGTGTCGCGATGCGGTTCTTCCAATGACTCGACCTAGTTTTAATTTTCCTCGTACTTCAAAACCAATTATTAAAACTGTATATTGAAAACAAGGTTGAATTGTTTATCTTTGATTACGATTAGTTTCTGGGTCGAATTATGAAACTTCCATTTTTCCCAAATATGAAAAGTCGTGGCAACGCGAGATAATTACCTTTCTTATGGAATATAGAAAAATGTATGATAGAATCGGATATTCCATTCGGTCTCTGACTTTCATAATTGGAACCGAAGGGAGGAGACGAACTTAATTAAGTACTCCATTCCACCCTACTTTCCAATATCAAAGATAAAAACGTACAATTCGTTAAGTAACTAAATTGGTTGCAAAATTACGAGTTCAATGGTTCTAAAATAAATCGTTGAATAACCCTTCAAGCGACACACTGCTCCACTAATAATCTCTATTAATAAACTCATCACACTTGCTTCATATAGACACTTACAACGTTTTATATTAAAAATTAATCTCCATCCGTTCTCCCGGCATCGTTGTTCTTTTCCATTAAATAATTTCATTCGTCGCTCGTTGTAGGCCCAAGCATTAACCTAGGTAATGGTTCGTACACGAAGGTGTGACTAACCATCAACGCATGTGTACCCATTTTTATAGAAGATTGATCGACATAATCTGTGCCCCCGTTTGTGTCCGGCAGCGTTCTTCACTTTTATTGAGTACATAATTTGATTCGTCTCCCGACGTTGACCTAGGCGTTAACCTAGGTAATGGTTCGTACACTAAGGCGCGACGTGATTGATGATAAAGCACCTGTGGTCTCATCTCCGTGAATGTCGCCTTCAAATTAATTATGTTAGGATCAATGACGTGGCATAGTTCGCATAACGAATACTGCACGTTTTTTATTTTTCCGCTGCATGAGGTCGAAGATCGGATAAATGTGATCGGGCAATTTGACCTTGGTAATAATTTCTCGCCCTATATCTATTATCGCGTTATCGATTTATTGAGTTTTTTATAGGCTCTGATATCAATGCAATTATGTACCTCGTGGTATATCCTATACTCTGCTATCTACTGATGGATAAAGAATACACCGACAAAGCCATTATAAGAGTTATCGTCAGAGGACAGTTTCATTTCTCTACGAAACTATTCGCACATGATGCTGCCATTTAGAGTTAATCTTGCTGCATCAGCTTGCAGGCTAAGATAGTTCAAGTCAATATGCGAAGTACTATCATGGAAGATCTGATTAAAGATATGTATATCTACGCTAGCACATAGCTTGTTGGGGTCGCCGCTGAGTTTAATTATACGAAGGAATATTTCTAAAAATTCTTATAATATTCTCCAGCTAAACTAACATGCAACAATGGCATATGCAGCCAGGTGCAGACAAGGCGAGGAATCACTTTGGGCAAATTTGGCACACTTTGAAAGTTATTTGATATGTCTAATTATAGGAAGTGGTCATCGGCATTCGTTTATGTAACAACAGCGGGATGCAGCGGCGGTTAAGAGGCCGACACACCCCGTCTGGAAATGTAAAGCTATATTTTCCACATGGTGCACAAGAACCTTTTGTATTTTCGCCACCAGACTTAAAAAACATAAATCTAGAGCCCTATAGAAAAAAAAGAAAATAACAAATTTCTGATTTTGCCGATTGATTACAACAAAATTTATTTTTTTTTTTCTATAGGGCCCTAGATTTATGTTTTTTAAGTGTGGTGGCGAAAATACGAAAGGTTCTTATGCACCATGTTGGAAATATTACTTTACAGCCGCGACAAAAATGCCCTTTAGAAAAAAAAATAAATTTTTTTGTTGTAATCAATCGGCAAAATCAGAAATTTGTTATTTTCTTCTTTGTTTTCTATAGGGCTCTAGATTTATGTTTTTTAAGTCTGGTGGCGAAAATGCAAAAGGTTCTTATGCACCATGTTGAAAATATAGCTTTACATTTCCAGACGGGGTGTGTCGACCTCTTAATGTATTACAGTGTCTTTTGAGTTGCTCAGCGTTTAGTATGAATGCATACAGACTGCTTCGGATACAGCTTTTTTATTATTTTTCTCCCGTGATATCCACTCATATCAATATTTAATAAATAACGTTTCGACCTTTCAAACGACGTATAACAAAAATTAATGAATATGAATTAGAATAGTATAAAATTCGTATGCATCTCAACTGTGTATAACATATTTATTTGCAGAAATTTATGTCATACAACCATTTCTTGTTTTAATATCGTAGCAAGGACATATTGCACTTATGGACGATATTATCTCCAGCGATATCGCTACTCTTCGAATTTTGTGACTCATGAGATATTACGTCTACCTATATGAGAAACATTTACTTTCATGCCTCGCACAGGAATAACGTATCAGTGATAGTAGCTGTGGTGATCAGGGCTCGGATCGTTTCGATTTCCTGCTCGATAGACTCAACCATCAAAGAGCGAATGGTCGTTTCCACATTTCGATTGAGCACTTTCAATTCATTTACATGTAGATTAGTGACGCGTTAACTTTATGGGAATTCTCGTTATTGCAGTTGAACACGTTGCTCGTTGACACACGCACACCGATAAAACTTGGTACAGCTTTACTCCCACGTACATTATTTTCGTGAGAAATTCGTTCAGTTTAAAAACATTGGACGAGTGCCGGACATGCAGTTGCGACGGATAATAATAATATTCCCAATGTACCGTGTGCTTTCGAGGATGGGGCACATAGGAGACGTGTGAGTGCGAGTGAGAAAGTCAATTAACCCAGATAAACGCATAAGAGTTTCTTTGTCGCCCCTATTGAAAATATTCCATAGATTTCTATAGACAATTTCTATGACACAGAAATTCCAGATACCCATTAGAAAAGTTTGAGAAGGACGCATAGGAATGCATTGAATTCTACGTGTATCTGAGATGATGAACAGAGATTTACCGAATTTTATATGTAAAAACAAGTAGAATCTCATAAGTTAACGAAGACCTGTACGTACCGTTGTATTTGTAATTATTAATAGAACTCTACAAAATGTTATTTGTTTTTATAGATGCACATAGCATCCAATACATTCCCATTCATCTCTCTCAGATTTTTACAAGAGGGTTACTGGAATTGTGCTGTGTGAAAAGCACATCAAATTTCCATGGGAATTCTATGGGGATTTTACAAGTTTTCAATGAGAATCTATGATACTTTTTCAATAAGGGCACACTCGAACTGGACCAATGTAGGAAAATGCGCGACAGAGAGGCTCTTATGCACCCACCACAGTCTCACTCACTCCCGATGTGCTCCATCCTCGAAAACACGCGGTATATGCTTCCTCGAAAAGAGTCGTTAAGTACATTCTTTCTATAAATATATTGAATCTGAATAAATATCACGAGGTTTTCGCAGTACAGAAACAAAGCTTTCCTGCGATTCCAAGAACCCGTTTATTAGGCATACCACTCAGTCGCCGGAAAGAGGGAGGGTCCATGAAACGCCATATTCGACGTTCCCGGAAAGTTTCTCATAATCTTCCTGCGATTTGTCTCAGCCCTCCCGAAAACTTAATTCCACCCTTCATCAGCTTATTCTCCGATCAGCCCCGCCAACTTGCCACGGATTAGTTCTTCATCGGATTATTTCTTTTTCCTTCACAGATCATCCTGTGGCAGGAATGGCGCGGGGACGTGGACGCGGGCGTTCCCCCCGACGCTCTCTGCTGTACAGGATGTCCAGCACAGAGACATCCATGAGGTTGCCGGGGATATCATACCCATTAATATGGTCAAAGGTATCGGTCATCTGAGAGATCCCAGGCTCAATAAGGTTGGTGTCGAATAATCATGGCTCGTTGCATGTGATCGTTTCATTCTCTTAACATTTATTCGTATTAAAATCGAATGGGTTTAGTTCCACGCGTGCTTTAATTGCCTGGGGTAACGTGACGCTTTCTTAAAAACCGTTATAACAAATAATTATAAAAATTGTACCATAAATCGCCGGATATTAGAGAAAATGCTAGGGACAAGTTGAGTAGCCCTGGCGCAAGGGATGGCCTCACTATCATTGTCAACCATAGAAACTAGGGGCCAGCAAAGTGTCCGGGGCTACCAGACTTGCCCCTATCTACGTACACAATGCAGTTTTCTTGTTGATCTGTAAATAGTACATTTTAATCATTATTACTACGTTAAAAAGAATATTTTTCAATGTTAATAGCATGCACGAATGTGGTAAATCAAAATTATCAAAATGCTCTTCAAATCTATCTTTCTACATTACTTCAATTCACGCATGTACATTGAATAACCGAAAGAGAATGCATGACGCTTCATTATTTATACACAAGATACGATCGTGGACCGTGGTCTTAATTATCGGACTTGGAAGGGATCCCAGATTCATGAAGGTTTGTACTTCACCCGAGAGAATTATTTCTTGGCCAATAACGTCTTTATATCGAATTTCGAAACGGTCGGAGCGAGCTCATCGCGTGAGTAATCAAGCTGAAGATCAAGCGTGGTACATTGAAATCCGTCTTCAAGGTTCGGTCGATCTATTCCGACGATAAAGACCGCACAAACATGGTACCGGGCATCGACTTTCTAAGGAATCCTATTCTCAATCAGGTTTGTGTGGACAGGACTTTCCCCCCTCCCAATTAAACTCTATTCGACATGGCTATTCGATCGAAACGTGTAAACATTGACTTTTGCACTGCAGAACAAGTGCAATACTCAAACGCTTCGAGTTCCGCCGAAATCTATTCGTAGGTGCAAAATTTGATCGAATTCCACTTCTCGCGTTCTCCTGGATAAACCCTTTCTACAATTTTCCAGGGACTGGCCTTTACACTGAAAGAGAGGATAGCTCTAGGAATCCACGGCCTACAGCCACCGCGATTTAAGACGCAAGAGGAACAGTTGGCGCTGTGCAAAGCGTCTGTCATGAAGTACACGGAGGACTTGAATCGGTATCTTTATCTCGTGGAACTGCAGGTGAGTCACTTTTACACATCGATTGTTGGGAGGCCGCATTGAATGGTGAATACCTGACGTTTTCTTCGTCGCAGGAGAGAAACGAGAGACTGTTCTTCCGTCTCCTCAGCGAGAATATCGAGCAGATGATGCCCATCGTCTACACTCCCACTGTCGGACTTGCGTGTCAAAAATTCGGCGTGATCTACCGCAGGCCTCGCGGACTCTTCATCACTATTCACGATAAGGGCCACATTTACGAGATCCTCAATAATTGGTATGTCTAGTCAGTTGAAAAACATCGTCAGATCTACGGAAAACGATCGACTTGATCGCTTCGTTGATGTTTAATTTTCCTCATCATTCCGCCCAAAGGCCCGAGCAAGCCGTGCGTGCAATTTGCGTCACCGATGGCGAGCGTATTCTGGGCTTGGGAGATCTCGGAGCCTGCGGTATGGGAATACCCGTGGGTAAGTTGGCTCTGTACACGGCACTTGCAGGAATCAAACCCCATCAGTGTCTGCCCATCACCATCGACGTCGGGACCAACAACGAGCAACTGAGGAACGACCCTCACTACATCGGTCTTAACAAACCGCGGTCGCAGGGTGCCGAGTACGACGAACTCGTCGATGAGTTCATGGCTGCCTGTGTCCAGAAATATGGGCAGAATGTTCTCATTCAGGTGACTCCCAAAAATTCTAAACCATTTCAATACCGATCCGCGAACATATTGCTGATATCTTTCTTTAATTCAACGCGTTTGTCATGAAGTCTATTTTCAGAATCTCGAACACTGATTACACGTAATTCAAGCTTCCATATATTCAACTTTCAGTTCGAGGACTTTGGAAACCACAATGCATTCCGTTTCCTCGACAAGTACAGAGACAAGTACTGTACGTTCAACGACGACATTCAGGGCACCGCTGCAGTTGCGGTAGCCGGTATCATCGCCTCAAAGAGGATCACCAAGAAGAAGATGTCCTCGAATAAGTTCGTCTTCTTGGGAGCGGGCGAGGCGGCTATCGGTATCGCGGATCTTTGCGTGAAGGCGTTGGAAGCAGACGGATGTACCGAGGAAGAGGCGCGAAATAACATCTGGATGATGGACATCGATGGCCTTCTTGTCAAGAATCGCCCAACCGGTAATCTTGATGGTCACAAAGCCTGGTATGCGAAGGACCACAAACCCATGAAGACGCTCATCGAAGTCGTCAAAGAAGTCAAGCCTACAGTACTGATTGGTAAGCCTCTTCTTGCTCAACGGTACGCGGTAATCTTGTTCTAAAGTTACAGTATCTGCGCAGGTGCCTCTGCGGCAGCCGGTGCCTTCACGACGGAAGTCTTGAAGGAGATGGCCAAGAACAACGAGAGACCCTTGATTTTCGCCCTCAGCAATCCTACCAGCAAGGCCGAGTGTACGGCGCAGCATGCGTACGACCACACCGATGTAAATTTTTTAAAACTAATAATTAAGTTATAATCGCCTGTTAATTTCATAATCATTACTCATTAACATTCATTTCGATAATACATTTTATATTGATCGCGCCAGGGAAGGTGTATCTTCTCGTCGGGTTCGCCTTTCGGAGAGGTAACGCATAATGGAAAGACGTATAAACCTGGCCAAGGTAACAATGCTTACATCTTCCCCGGAATCGCGTTGGGTGTGATCGCGACTGGCTGTCATCACATCACCGAGGAACTCTTCCTTATATCCGCTCAAACTGTGGCGGATCACGTTACGGACGAGGACCTCAATGCCGGCAGTATCTATCCGCCTCTGGGTCTCATTCGTGATTGTTCCATCGACATCGCAGTCAGAATTGCCGACTTCGCTTATGAAAAAGGTTCGAGTCTCAAAAACTAAGAGCACTTTTAACCAGGGAAGCTTAATCATTCATTCTCTTCATGTATTCTGTTCTTTTAAATTATCAGATGGTTTAGCCAGCGAGTACCCAGAGCCAAAGGACAAGCGGAAGTTCATTATGAGCAAAATGTACAATTGTAATTATGACAGCCCACTGCCGAATCTGTATGAATGGCCAGGCGACTCGGCCAAGCCTCGAACCCTACCAGAAAAGTAAGTATTCCGTTGTCTCATTGTCATGTTATTTATTTATTAATTTATTCGCAACTACACATTTCGGTGGAGGCATCAGTGATGGTGATAGTAATTGCAGTAAGATATACAGGGAACACAATTGTGGTATTTAGTGCTTGAATCGCAAAGTATTGTGAGTACGAGGGTCGTCGTCAAAATTTTTTCATACCAATAAGCTTAGTAGTAATACACGCGTTTGCTTCTCGATTTGTCTCATGCCTCCTCCTCAGTTCTCGCTTTTTTTGCTTTTTTTTCAGTGACATTTGAAATGTGTAGACAGATCTATCGCAAGTTGTCGCACGTGTAACTGGCGCGGCACTCGCGGAATACGTGACAAATCCCCACTTCGAAATTGGAATGACTAATCCAACCTGCTTAAGCTTAACTAATCTTTTTTCCAGAAACTCTATAGATATCCTACATGATTTGAAAGAGCTATAAAGAAATTCACCGGCACGAAGTTTAAAGTAATCGTTACCGTTACAATAGTGATATATATTATTGTACCAATTTTAATGGCTGGCACACGACACAATTGGTAAATAGACGTAAGAATCAATACCCCTCTCTGGACCGGGCTGTTCGGAGTTAATTAATTCATACAAATACGAGCGTGATTTGTCGTTCCCATTTAATAAAACGAGATTTCCAAATAACAACGTGGCCTCGAGTCGTTTGCAGTGTTGAATAATACAGCGAGATCCAACACAAACTATAGTATTTCATGACCGTTTTAATTTCTGCATGCGTAGAGCCACAAATGACAAAGAACATTCTAGGGAAGGGATAGCGTCTTGCCGATGAAAGTATAACATGTGTGATAGTAATCGATGACATTCATTTGACGTATTTTTTACACGGATATTCGTGAATGTCGATAGTTTTTTGGCATCCTGCAGTAGTTTGTTTTGATTGATATAACGCTGCATTATCTACTGGCGTGATATCGCATTGTATGAAAACTGAGAGTTTATCCCCTCTTTTAGTTAAACTCGATTCTGATTGATCAAATTAGAGCTTCTTTTAAGCCCTAATAGTTGGAGCGGTCTTCTGAGATGAGTGGTACCGCGCACACATGTTTGCCGTTGTACCTATTTTTCCATTAATTTGCAAGGTTTTCTACACGTTTTACCCGAATACAACTGACGACTCTCTTCTAGATCTAGTCTCTAGACGGCGAATATCTAAATAACTCTTCTATCGCAATCTTTATGACTTTCTGGAGTTCAAACTTTGCTAACGCGGACGAGCGGAAATTGTTTACTTTAAACGAATAAACCAGCACCTTTGCGTTATTTTTAGATATCCGTCTCGGGACGTAAAACACGGAATTTTATGAGCATCTATTGAAACTATTCGCCGTAATGCAATCACGGATAACGCGGTAAATCTTATGTTGAAAGCATACTTCCAAGAGATCGTGAAACTCACAGAAAAGAGAATAGAAAAGGTTCTGAAAACTTTTTTGAAATAACAATTATCCATGAACAACTAATCGCTTACATTTCTTCGAATATCTTTCCCTCCATGATTACATCAATGACGAACTCGAGATTTGCATGCGATGAAATAACGTACCCTTAAATTGTAACACGTTGGATGTTTATCTAACGCTACATATAGTCGAAAATAATTTTATAAACAAAACGAATGAATCCATTCGCATAGCGGATTACTATTACATTCGTATTGACCGAGTGATATGCGCATCTTTCATGATACTTTTATCTTCCCTGTTCCACTTGAAAATTTCATCCGATAAAAAATATTGCATTTGACATTTTGCTTATAAAGATATGACTGTTATCAATATCACTTTTCGAAAAGTAAACGATTTGGTACGGCTTTAACGATGCCCGAATTTTCACCGCCATCCTATCACTTGGTCAAAATGTCTCAATGATAAACTCGTGAAACCCTGACTAATTGCTACTGTGTTCTTTTCCCAACAGATTATGACGCGTTGGCTTGTCAACAAGATGAAGAGACCACTTTCTTTCTCTCACACATACCACTTATACCCATGTACACACTTACAAGTACACCATCGCGAACGGCGACAAATTAACTTTGTGAGATGAAAGCTGCTAAATTTGTCGGTATGGTTAGACCGTACGTAGTAGATAATAATATCTAACATCATTTAAGTGTATCAGCATCACGCATCGATATCGTCGTACTTATTTATTTCATTAATTTAAAAGATTTCTTACGGTGTCGCGTTTGAGCTGTGCTGAGCAATACGAACCTGGAGCCCTGTCGTATACGTGCAGAGTCGGAACGAGGATGATGTACAGAAGAGTACCTAAGTTCAATAACGCTATCTATCCTACTGAATTTCCAACGCAATTGATGTAAAATCTTTACTTTACTGCAGCATGCGGCCTTTTCACGTCATTCTTGACTTGACTCTGTATATATTTTTTTGATTCAGTATTTAACGTATATAACATTCGCTAAATTTGTCTTTGTCCTTCCATCCGACATTGGACGAGGAAATTGCCGTGTATGCACAAGCATGCGTGTGTACAAGAGCAGTGATGCACGGATAATACCCTATATTGACTTTAGAAATGAGGTCGTGTAACTTCATCGTAACCCCAGTATTACATTCGCCATAACTGCTGTCTTGTGTTAATGGCAAGTTTCTGGTACCCATTAATGAATCGTGTTAAATTGCGCGAAAAAGTACCTTTTTTTTCCCCATGATTGTTGATTCGATGAGTAAACGGGGCAATTGTGATTTTTGAAAAATAGCTGCTACAGTATTTTTTGTATGTGTTGTCAGACGCAGCCTTGTATTATGTAATAAGCAAATAACAAATCGAACATACGGTGTATCAAAAGTGCACTCAAAGGGTTCCTATGTGAAATAAGGCGGGAAGAGTATATGAAAAGTATACAGGGTTTCCGCGACAAGATATGGCTGCGAGTTTGGAAACTAAAAATGCCGAACAGTATATCGATAATTTGAATAACGTACCCAAATGCAGTTAATCATTCAAAATTCGTTATTGGTCTTTTAAAAATTAAGTTGTACTGTTTCAAATAAACTTCAAACTATATGTTTGTGTTAAAAAAATGCTGTCCCCTTTCTGTCAAGTCAACAAAAGCGTTAAAAATCCACAATGAAAATTGGAGGAGGATCTAAAATGTTAAGGTAGGTGAAACCATGAAAATTATACACATATAGAACGTATAGACACATGTATACTGCCGTGTTGAGTCAAAAGGGCGTATCTACAGAAAAAATTATTTGTCAGATTATTAAATTTTATACAAGTCTGACACGAGGTTAAGTTAAAGTCATATCTAGCCAGAGAGAGTAAAATATTTTATCATTTGGCACGAAAAGAATTAGAAAAACGCTAATAGCTCAACACTGTAAAAATGTCAGATACGCCCTTTCAACTTAACACGGCAATACATATAAGTGATAAGGAAATAGTTCGTGTAAAGAAAAAAAAACGAAGTAAGTCGTTAAACAAAGCTTTATGGGAATAATTTGCTTTGCTATATACATGATTATAAAATACTTGAATCATAAAATCCTAGTATTCTGTGTATAGAATGTAATCGCATCGTTTTGTCCCACCTCTCGATAATCGCTCTGATCTTCAAATTACATTACAATACTTGACATCGATATTGACATCTAGTATCATTAAAATTGATGAAATTCATTTAAGCAGTGTAAGACAAGCACTGTCCACTGTCATGCTTGGTAAGGCTTTCATTCAGTAGAATACTTCAGTGCTTAGTAGACAGAAACTTTTTACATCACTTAGATCTTAGGACCTTCAGTACATTGCAATTGGAAAACTATTCATTAAATTTATTAGGCACTAGCGTCGGAAAGATTGTTAGGATCAAAGTCGGGATCGTCGTCGTCGTCGTCGTCTAAATCAAGATCATCTAGATTTTGGAATAGACTCTCATCTACCTTCACTGCGTCTCCTACAATACCAAAAATTCACACATATATCAAATCTGAAAGTAAAGTCGTCATAATGGGGGGCATATCCACAGAGTCGAAAAATCGTACCATCTTCCAAGAACTTGAGATCCGATTGATCCAGTGTTTTATCAGTCATGAAAAGCTCCCGCCCCGTTAATTTCTTTCCTTCCTTCTCAGCCATTTCTCGCCGTTTGGTAAAGCCCATCTCTTCATCGAATTTCTCTTTCCAAGTCATAAATGTCTCTACCGTTACTCTTGTACCTTCGAACCTTTTCTATAAGGAGATAAATTTCGTATTAATCAATTCTGAAATTCGTTATACTCGTACGCTATAAAAATGAAAATACATAATTACCCTTTCCGCTTCTTCATCTTCTATCAATTTTCGTGCTGCTTTCTCGTCTCTGTGCAACTTAATCGCATCCCATTCAACATTAAGCCACTCTTGCGCGGCGCTAACTAACGTAAACACCATTACCATACCAAGATTTTCATTCATTTGTTCTGCTAAATGTTGCTTCAGTTTCTCTTCATCTCCTTCTTCAAAATTTTCCTGATCCTCGATCGAGACGATTAGCGGCTCGTCGGGATATTTTGGCGTATAAGTAAATTCTAAACGGCAAGCTAAACCGTTACACGTGTCGGTTTCGTGCGCTTCCGATTTTATTGGTATGGCAAATTTGTGAAACGGTTCCGTTGCGATAACTAAAAGGAGGTATTCTCGTAATATTCACATAATAAGTTAATTCTACAGAAACTTGAATTTCTTTCGAATAAATATAGCCACATTTCTAAAGCAAAATTAGAGACAGCATAGTGGAACTCCATGTGTACGAAGAGAAAATTAGAAAAATGAAGATACGTGTTCTTTTCTTAAATCTAAATAGTCGAATGCTTGATAAATTCTATTTTACAAGAATAACGCACGTTTTAATAGGTACATTATTTATGTCTAATAACATGTAATAGTTATAGGTTAGGATGAAACGATGTCATGATTTAAATACATACTCTCCAATTCTCCGCAGTATATTGATTCCAAGGCTTCGATTTCATTGTTCTGCTCGTCTTTGTAATCCATTACATATACACCGGTCTAAAGTTTCTGCTTTGATTTTTTATCAAAATACTCTGTCTAAATAACAAAAAATACCACGCACTGACACCTTTGAACTCTTGTAGCTTCAAGTATTACCAATCTCTGTCAGTGTCACCAAATTCTCCATGCAAATATAATCGCGGGAAATTGATTGCCAATTCAAATAACGAAGTTCCGTAAATAATTTCCAAGAAATTTCATGAAATATTATATGGAAAATACTCATCACTATGAACTTATACCGAGAATTTCTAAATTACAAGAGAGAAATACTGCTACCAAGCCATTTACAGTGGGTCGATCCAATGTGGTTCTTCTACTAGAAGAGAAGTTTATAGGGGCAGAAAAATAGGGGATGCCTTCCAAGCGAAGCGCCTTCTCAGTCTACGTAGAGTCTATTTAATGTCGATTTTTTTAAGATAAGTAAATAATAATCTCATCAAGTACCGGGAAATGCGCATTGCGGGGAAATTATTCTTCATTTCAAAAATCGAAAGCAGAGAAGAAACATTTACGCAACTTTCATGCTTCCCACTCTTTTGTAATTCGCTTTCTACTACCTAACAATAATAACCGCCGCAGCTCTTTATTGATATTTGAATACTTTCATTATATATTCGACCACGAGAAGCTCAAGAATCTTTTAACGATCGCGTACTCCCATGACGAGTCAGTTTCGAGCTTGCAGTGAAAATAGTAACTGTACGGTCCGACAGGCGGCCCTCAACTACCATCCTACGACTCAATCAATACGCGCGCAACTCCGCGGGGTCGTCGAGCGTCCCGAGCCGCGAGCGAGCTTTCAGTTCGACACTCAGTCGCGCTGAAAGCTCACACGAGGCTCGCCAAGTTTCTCGGTGGTGGAAAGTAACGCGGAGGCGGCGGCGGCGGAGGCGGCAAAATGGCGGCCACTGTTAGAAACAAATGACGACAAAGAGCTTGCAAACTTGACAAATCGACTACTCGTAACAGACGCTCGACTTAATTCGATCGTAACGGGAGCTCGATAAAATCTGCGCAGGGGGAATACGCGTTGACGCGGGGCTGAAGGTCTTTCCCTTCGCCGGAACGTGCCTGAGGAATGACAAGAGCTTCTTTGCAAGCTTGAATGAGAAATTGCTAATTAAACGTCTCATAAACTTCGCGTAATTAAAATGTAACCAAGTCGTTAATCAACGAGGAACCTCCGGTCCGAAAGCACCCCCGAACTTCGACGTTTCCCGGAGTGAAATGCGCGCCGACCGAGCTTGTGCTTAAGTGGTGTTTGTTGAATGTAGCTAAGCTGTATAAAATTGGGAGGCAAGACTGGTTCCGAGACGCTGTTCGAAGATCGCGAATTATTGTATTTAAAAACTTCTTTTGATGGGCCTACAAGGAAAAGGCGCGCAAACATGCATTTGCATTTCGAGAAGAACAACAATGCAAAGTGTGATTGCAACATTCTCTCCCTCAGCTGGATGGGGAAGGTGCCAGACGAATTACCGGAGGTAAGTATAATGAAAAAAATGTCATTATTTGTATGCTTCTCTGTCGCGTATCCCTCATTTAAGCGCGTGTCATTTCTCTCTAATCAAGGATACAAGCCACGCGATTTCTAAGATTATTAGAGCATTTCACTTTCTTGAATGTACTACATATTATTAACATTACTCATGCGTTTTTAATTATGTAAGAGTAAGATAACATTGATCAGGAACCGCATATGTCTTTTACATTGAAATTTTTTCTTCTCTTTCTCCTAAAAATAAAATATACATCTATAGAGAGAGTATTAAATGACTTCTCGTCATCTCTCTCCTAAGTCGTGTGAATATTTTAATTCCAATCGCAATACTATGTATCCATATGTGTAATAGGTATTTACTATATTCAAAATTTCCCCCGAACTATTTGCAAAATTTTGCATATATCACTAATAATATTAAAACCTTGAAAATGGAACACCGATATTCCGCAACGGTCTGCAAGGTGTTGAAATACGAGTAAAGTAATATCAAGTAGAAACACGGATAAACGCGTGCGTGCGTAATCTTCCTATTAAACTTTCATTTTACCATGGCATAAAAAATAGCCCATGATAACGAAATTGTCGATGCAAAGTAGGTACTGCACTCAAATCGTACAAGAATTTAAATTCTAAACTTGTAACTATAAATACCTAATAGACGGCCATTTGTCACATGAAATCTAAAAAGTAATTTAAGAGTTTGCCTACGATTTCCCTCTATTATAAAATCTTTCTAAAAACGCCGCTGAAGCTGGCGACCTAATCTAGCAGCCAGTAGGTATACGGCTCGTCATATATCTGCCGTCTTACCGAAAACAGTACGGTGATGGACATATGCACAGAGAAAAATCTGGTTGACTGAACCATAATCTAACTATAAATCATGATCAATTTTGGTACCAACCACGATTCCATAATTCTTCTAAACAGTGAAGTTCTGGTTATAGTAATATGAGGTTATTATTGTTTCAACCAGATCATTCTGTAATATGGTCGATAAATGTTTCCAACCTTTTTTTCAAATATAACTAACATTACCATCCAGTAATATTATCGATCTATTTTTCAGGTTAACTTAATCATAGTGCATGGCTATCATAAACTATATAATCTTATTGTTCCTATAACCACGTAACAAAATCTATTTCGACAGCATTCATGATCTGTTAAAATATACATATGGCACTAGCAACTAGGAAAATTCAACCTTGTAATTATGGTCGATTTTACCACCCACTTTCTTCAATGTGACGGATTGTAATTCGATAAGATCCGGATATTGATATAAAAATGCTGAAATTTGACTTTATCTGATTACATATTATGAAGAAAGTCGAAAATTTTGGATTTCATTATATCTAATCTTATCTGATAATATATTACTGTATAATATTATATATAGTTTTTCAAATATAATTAGATAGAAACAAATTTCGGATCTGATTATCCCCAATTATATATGATCATATATGCTTATATTAAGTGTACAACTTTGCTTACGCCGTTTTTTCGGTTTCAACTCATACGGCACCCAATTTCCTTGCTTCTGAATCATTCCTATGTCTGAATCGTTTTGAAATTGATTGTTGAGTCACTCCCAATAATTGTACCAATTCTTCTTGATTTCGACATGAGTCTTCATCACGTAATGCCTCCAATTCTGCATCTTCGAAAACCTTCTCTCTTCCACCGCTATACCGGTCTTCGACGTGAAAATCACCGTTCTTGAAGCGTTGAAATCACTCACGACATATTCTTTACTAATAGCGGCCTCACCATAAGTATTTGAGAGCATTCGATGAGCCTAAGTCCCAGATTTCTTCATATTAAAGCAGAAAATTAAAACCTCCCGCAAATGACGAGAATTTTACTCGTTAACTGACATTTTCAATCGAGAATAACTTTATGATGCAGACATAAATCGACTAATGTTTCTATGGGGTTATATTGACAGATGCCCAAGTTTTTGTTGCATGACTTCTATGATACATTTATTTCGACCACTACTGACTGCTAAAGCCATCTATATGGAAACGGCGGAAGCAAAGTTGTAACTCTAATGTATAAACATTTTTTTCCGGGATACTTATTTTTGTTTCTATCAGCAGTTGCTGCAACACCCCTGTAATCTACAATTGTCCCTACAGCACGCTAGAAATAGTACAAGGTAACATTCTGTAGGGTACATGTTGCGCGTTTGCTAGTTAATTACGTAGTGTTTGGACGTTAAATCAATTTGCTATTTTCCATAACGCCGTTACACTTTCAATTTCCAGCTTGCACCGAACAGAAGCGGTACGCGTGATTATTAAATACAAGTTCTCGTCACATAATACATAATATATATGCAATATGTAGCTGGCTGATAAACGAGATCATTATCGAAGCAGAAATAGATTACGTTTATTGATTACAATTGCAAATAATCCACTATTCTCTCAAGTTGTATTATTAAATTTCATTCCCCTCGACTCGACGTCAAAATTAATTAGTTACATTTTGCCGTTTTCATGTCAATTAGTAAAACTGATGCTCCAAATAAGTTTTTGCGAATTTCCATCATATTGAAAAATCCGATTATGGGTATTAATCAATCGGTGGAAATCAGTTTATAACTACGTGTTGGATTGATCGAGCGAAGTGTACTCTCGCATAAAAAATGCAATGATTTATTAACGTCTAGACACGCTGCAAAATTATTTACATGATATGCTTCCAATTGAAGATAGTTATACGTTTTTCTATTAATTCGAATCATAATTATCAACTAATTATTGCAGAAATATTGGAAATTACCGAATGACTTTAAAGCAGCATTCGCGATAAAACGACGATTTCTGACATCACTACTATTAAATTCTATATCAATTTGTAGCCGTATTGAAGTTTAGTTATAGAGTATTGGAAGAAAGTGGGTTGCATCGAGACGTCGGCAAATTTCCTTTATTTGCCAGGAATGGGCGACTTAGAAAAGCCCGCATCTTCATCGAAATCGACGTGAAGACGCGAATGATTAAATGTCGATCGATTTCTTGCTAACGTCCCACCTAAAACGTATGCTACTCGTCTTGGAAAGCTTGATTAATCGCGAGAATTACTTCACCGCGTGGCTATTAATCCCTTCCCCCTTTCTCGACCTGTTCCGGAACTCGACAGCTCACGCAAAGCTTATACATTCGAGGTTCGAGCATTTAGATACTTTCGTATGGGAGAAACGGCTCGATGTTTAGCATAACAATCTACTCGGTAAGCAAAGGCATTTCTGTCCACCTCGCAAGGCTGGAGAGTAATTTTTAATCAATCAATGAAGTGTTGAAATAACTGGGAAGCTTGTGAAATTGTGATAAAAGCCAGAATGTTTTATATACATGAAGTGAAAGAATTATTGCGAAATGTGGAAAATGTTTTTAGAATGTAAAACTACACATTGGGAAAAATAATTTGCCAATCCAAGTAGCCGTCAACATGAATAGTGTCAAGAACATATTTATATAAGATGTGTATGTTCATTGAATTGAACGAATCTACACTTGATTCGAATAATATATACTTGATTCAACGACAATATATTTGACTTAAATAAATATGTTCTTGGCACTATTCATGCCGACGATTACTTGGATCGGCAAACTATTTTTCTCTGGGTAGGTCTGGGTAAATAGTCCTATGGTAATCACGTATTTATAACAATAATAGTAACAATAATGAAAAAACCTAAAAGTGCACCATCTCATCTAATGTAATGCTATCATTTTTGCGGTATTCTGTTATCGAATTGTCTTCTCGAAATACAAGATAATCTGGAATTTATATCGGTGTAAGGTGACTCGTCTAATATTGTAGAGACGACTAAGCGCCATATAGTCTCGGCAGCCCCTGCTACTGAGACTACGAGTGCATAGCTGCCTCTATTATGATTAGGCGAATCCACCTTATCTAAATATATTATATAATTTTAGATATTATGAATAGAATACTCCTCTATGACGTTATAATTTAATTTCATGAAATTCTCAACACAAAACCTTGACGCGGCGACGCATCGATTTTGGAAGGCCTGTATCATCACTGGTATCTACGCCAGCACTGGAAGAAATACATTTTAGTGGATGCAGCACAAGAAATATTTCTTACAAAAACCACTTGGTTAACTGCTGCAATAATAATATGATTTTTTGACTAATACGATTACAGTTATATTACAGTGATGTTCCTGGCTCTACCCTAGTGCAGCCAAAACTATTACTGCATCTCCTAAATATTTCTTTCAGTGAACCAAGCTTTCGCTCAAAATTTTAACGCATTTCTCCACATACCTCCGCATCTCAGTAGAAGTATACCATTTCTGAATTCGACCTGCGCATTCCTCCGCGACTCAATCCTCGCATTCGTTCGACGTCTCCGGGTTACTATGACAACATTAAATTTCCTACGTGCGCGAAGAGGGATTACGGAGTCAAAGCCGAGTTAATAGTGCCGGCGAAATGCAGGCCACATCAAAACGAGTCTGGAAGATTGAAGAGTAGCGACAAGAGAAGAACGCGAGAAAGAAAGGGAGAGAGAGAGAGACAGAGAGAGAATGCAAGAGGGAGTTTGAGGGCTGCAGCTTAAAGGGCGGGATGCATTGCACCTGCTCGAGATGAAGATCGTGCCTGGCGTCTCGAGTGGACCTTTTCATAGCTCGGCCTGAATTAGCTATACACCCGTCACAATGACGTCGCCGCTTTTGCCTTTGTGGTGCTTTGGAGAGAATTGACAGGCTGGTGATACACATCGACAAGTACGTACAAACAATGAAACGACTAACGCCACGAACGACTGACAACATTCGACGTATGTATGTATATCGACGTTAAAAGGGAAGAGACGAAGCGACTGTAAAATGTTAACGCGCGTAAAGTTAACGATTTCATAAATGTGTTCTGTAAACTTCGAAATATATGTGCGAGGGCAAGACCCCGATGGTTTGTGTCGTCAATCCGTAGATTTACTTTTCTACAGACAATTTTAATTAAATGCCCTTTGTATACTGAGAGAAAAAATGATATACTCAATTAGAGTTGCACCGACTAATACATTTGGTTATAACGATTAACAGCTATTTGAAGGAAACAGGCTGTAGTCCATTCGAGTCAATTATTAGTTCAAATAACGTGATCTGTATTTCTCCACCCGTAATCGCTGATTTAGTAGAATCTACTACATTTTTCTCTCAGTGTATATGTCCTACACCTCGAAATTAAAGTGTAGAATGGAGAGTAGAAAAGAGAGTGACTCACTGGTGTACAGTGGTGTGCACTTCTCGGCCTATACATCGGTGTGGAAATTTTTCATTGTACACAGTTGGAAATTTTGTATTGAAATCGATTCACTCATTTTTCTACGTCAAAATCAACTAATTCTTGATGTTAATTTAACACTTTTTAAGTTAATTTTAATACAAAAAATATCGAATTACCGCGCAGAATCAATTTCGACGATTTACTTTAACAGACAAAAAAGGGTGGACCAATTTGAATGCAAAATTTCAGACTATGTAGATTAATGCGGGATCTTTAAAAGGGTTTCACGTTAATCTTCACGCAAAATTTATTGGTATTGTCGCAATGTAGTTCGATTAACATTACCCGAAATACTCGATTTGACAAAGACACCCGGTATTGATATTACGTAATTTATTCAAATTGAAATTTAATATCGAATACATCATTATTTTACCAATAGAATCCCGACTTCGATTTTCTCACGAATTAAATATTTTATACGACTCGGCCTCGACGTACTCCGATTACCAACCTCGTACCTTCCCTTGCTTTCAATTCCTATCACACCCCTTCTCTCCGCTCCTACAGCATTCCTTCCAATCTAATACGATTCTTTCCGATTCCGGTTCCCTTCTACACAATTCCAATCAACCGAACTCGTCTGCTTCGTAGGATGATTCCCGCGCCGAAGCCAGCGGGTTCATCTCCTCCGATATTCACCCCTTTATACTTGCACTTAACCTCCCTCTCCCCAACTGCCACGCTATATATCGACTGTGTATACTTTTCCAACGAAAGAAGATAGTCCGAAAAAAAAAGCGTAGACAAAACGATATCAGCGCGCGGAGTAGATCAGATCGATAGACGACGCAGCACGTGGGAAAGCGGACGAAGGGCGAGTTTTGATGGTCGGACCATTATACCCCTCGGTGCGCCGTCCTCCCGCCAAGACACCCTCGCGAAGAAAGCGCTGCGGGAACGCGCTCCGAGGGTAGCCGACGCGACCCGCGTATTTATCCGTCCGACATGCCGACAACCCCGACGTACGACCGGGGTTGTCGTGACCACCCGCACCCGACATCCGTCTTCTTCCCGCGCGTACGGCTCTTCCCCGGGCGTCGCGTCGGTCTGACACTCGCTCGCTCGCTCGCTCGCGACTTCCGCGCGCTTCCACGCGCTCCCTTCGGCCGCAGCATACATTTTGAATGTCGCGTCGAAGAAGGACGCCGAGGGTTGATGTTAGCCCATTAGCAGGGTTGTCGGACGATGAGCTCTTGCCACTCCCGTTCGCTGTTCCGCGTATAACGGAAGTCCCGTCGTTAATCGCTCCACGAGAAAAGCGGTCTGCCCCACCGGATCCCGTCCGTTTCGTGCCGGACGAACGGTGAGCGCGCGCGGTCCATCGTACCAGCGTCTCTTTCGTGGGGCCGATGACGTGTGGATATCGCTGCTCAATTTCAGGCTCGAGATAAAACGCTCGCTTGCGCTCGGTATCGCGAGAGAAACGCCCCATTCGCGAATGCACGTTTAAGCAGTAACTGTAGCGAGCCCTCATTCGCGCTCGACACCTATAAAACTCGACTGCGCGACGGGGCAACGCGTATAAATCGTGCGCGAGATTTAGACCAGAGATTCGGGGGGCCCCGCATTATCTCGCGCCACTACGCTCACGCAGTTCGGCTTTATCTGGATGAGGACGCTTTTTCGGACCGCGTGAACGGTTTTTCGATAAGCCGCACGACACGGCGATTATCGCTTGCTATTTGGATTCGACAGTCACCCCGGACAGGCGCATTCATCGCGCGCTGTACGCGTATAGAGGCGCGCTAGAGGGTTTGGATAGACTCCCACATGACGCACTACGTATTGGGTGAAGGCCGCGCAAAGTGAGAAGAGCTACTGCGACTATTATGTTCATTATTTTATGTAATTCAACGATTATAATGATAGATCATACATCGTAGAATTGTGAAAGAAATATAAGAGATTTGAAAGACGTTTCGAATATAATAGTTATTTAATGTTTTGTGAAACCTACCATATTATTCAATCGTTTCAATACGACGGATTTCCAACGATTTATTAATTACGAAAGTCATCATCCAGGGGTTTCAGGGTTGCTGATTCCGAACTTGAGGTTGAAACTTCGAAGCTCAAAGTTGCAAATCCAATATGGTAGATCGGAATTTGCAAAGCGCATGATTTTTACGTGATTTATTCTCTAAGGCTTTTTGAGGTCGTTGATTTCAAATTCAAGGTGGAATTTTTTTAATTCAAAATGGCGGAGCCAATATGGTAGATAGGAAAATTGGTAGTGTAGCGGACTTGGCATTTCAAAAAAAAACCTCAATAACAACTTTGGTGAAAATCAGACCACTTCAACGAATTTCAATCCCCTATATTATAATAGGTCCACTAATTCCCAATTTCATTGACTGGTCTTTCTTTTATAGTTATACGCCATCTGAAAATCACATTGCGCTATTCGCTTTGTCCTAGACACTTTGTCTGAATACAACTTTTTTTGACATATCGATGTACTACAGGGTGTTCATGCTCAGGCTCCTAGAGTATGTGAAGCCTATTTCAAATTTGCCGCATATAAAAACCAACTAGTGGCTTGGTTAGCCTTCCCTGTTGGTACTGCCGTCATCTATTAATTGAAGACCAAACTGCATGGATCACTGTTGGTTCGCGAATGCGACAAACTTGAAAAAGGCTCTACCCACTCTTGCAGCTTGGGTGTGAACACCAAATATAGTAAGTACTAAGGTTACGAGGAAGACACATTTGAAAAAAAATATTCTTCATTGAACTTACAATATTCTTATGTGTTTTATTTCATAGAATCAGTAGTGTTTGATACTTAAAAGTTAATAAACATACTGCGATAAAATCTCAACAGACCGCTATGTTCTGATTTTCTCATTGTACATAACATATCGAGAGCATCTCCAACTTCACATTCGCTATTCATTTCTTTTCTGATTACGAGGTGGTACTCTCGCTGAAACAGGCAGCGCCATACAGTAGAGCTTATGTCAATTAATAATACTATTATTCGCTTTGCCCGTTCTTCCCCTAATATACGTGAATTTTATGTCGATACAGTTGTATTACGTATACGTACATGGTTATGAAAAGTATACGTTTTACTTACGTAGGTACACATATTTTTTGTTTCAATACTTGCAGAAAATTTAAAATGTATATCATACGCGTATAATGTATATATATTTCACTTATACGGATAATAAATGCATAGTATATGTATATAAGCCGGTCATGTAGCTCTATTTTCTACATTAATTTTATGTATAATTGCATAATCATAGGTAAGTGTGTCATGTGGGCTATAGCATGATCCTATTCGAGTCCCTGTACATTTTGACCAGCACATAGGGCTCTGCACAACTTGTGATCTCGATTGGAATTACGGTTATCACGCTTGGAGCTTATTAATCAGTTCGCTCTGGCAGTGCCAAATGCAGACAATGATTAGGAATTCGTAGAAGCGTACCGATACGTGGCTTACAGTGTGGCGTTACGTGTAAGCTGCAGGATGCGCGTACCTATGTATGTATATAGGGTGTCGTATCGCCATTTTAGAATCCGCTCGACTAGGGTTCAAAGGACGTTCTTCTCGTTAAAAGCGGCTTAGTTGCCTCTCTCATGCTAATGATTTGGAACTGTTCTACGGCAATTCTTTGCAACGAGGAGCACCAAAGCTACTTTACTCAATGTTACTATCCCGATAAATACTCGAGTGAAGCAGATCTCCTGTTGCTATATTTCTTCTCCCCGTTAAGGAGATTATTGCAGTAACACACAGGGGAAATGCAGTGATTTTAAATAAAGCAAAAGTCAAACGTCAACGTTACATATTGCACCATGTGAATGCTGCTGTAATCGATGGAACTCTCCACAGCTGTATTTCCCCTAGTTTCATTTGTAGCTGTAAAATGTATACCGTAAACTGAAGTTTCATGGAAACAAGGCCTCCGTATTCGGAGATATTTTTTAAGGCACAATTATTTTCTGAATCAACTTCACGTGTACACAATGAAAAGGAATTAGTTGGATCTACTGAAAATTACTTGCAGGGTCACAAGTAACTATTTACTTATATTAATGAAATTTTGAAAAATGCGTCATTTAAATATTTCTTCCTTATAATCATACAATTTAATTAATAAACAGAAAAAATGTGGTTTTGACCAAATTAGCAGTCACAGGCGGAGGAACGCAGATCAAGTTACTTGAACTAATAATTTGCTAGACTTGATCATAACTTGTTTTCGTCAAACAATTTTGAATCATTATAACCAAATTGTTGAATTCAAGTAACTAAATCGGCGATCCTCCTCCCGTGACCACCAATTTAGTCAAATCTACAATCTTTTTTCTGTGTATGAAACAAAAATTCGTTAATTTAAATAAATAATTATTTGCGCTCACGCAAATAATTTTAAGTAGATCCAACTAATTCTCTTTCTCCGCGTACTGCTATCCCAGTAACGAATCGGATAATATTTGTTCATCGTCAACGTTTCGCCTGTCTTCGTAAGTCGGAGTTACGGATGAAGGTGGTCGAATATGAATTCACGAAATTGGCATTATACAAGTGTGGCACACCTCGAGGACTTTACTCGAATCAATAAAACCCCTCGTTATCGAGTCTCGTTTCGTTGCATTCATGGCACAGCCATTGTTCACTAGTCGAGGAAAACGCTGTATCTCCTCGTGGAAAAAAGCTGACTTTCAGGGAGTATAATTGTCTCACGGAAATCATTACTCACTCCGAGCTATGTGGCTCTGGATCGTTAAACGCCGATCCTCGGATCGTTAGCTGTAGATTGACAGTGTTCGAAAAGCTTGCTCCTTCGCAACTTTCCTTGACGTATTTTTCTATTTGAGATGAAACGTAGGGGAAGGCCGGGCAAAGTGGATATACTGGACAAAGCGAATAATCGCATTATTAATTGACATGGGCTCTACTGCATGGCACTGTTTGTTGCATCGAGAGTATCATCTCGTAGTTATTTAGAAAAGAAATGATATAAATAATAATTATAAGTCTATTAACTTTTAAGTATTAAACTCTACTGATTCTATAAAATAAAATTTATGAAAATATTGTACGTTCAATGTGAAGCACATTTTTTATCTAATGTGTCTACCTCGTAACCTTAGTATTTACCGTATAATACATCGATACATCAAAAAAGTCGTATCCGGACAAAGTGAACAGGGCAAAGCGAACAGTTCAATGTGATTTTCAGATGGTGTATTAGTATAAAAGAAAGACCAGTCAAGGACATTTGGAGTTAGCGGCTATGATAGTGGACCTAATATAGGGGATTGAAATTCATTGAAGTGGTCTGATTTTCACCAAAGTTGTTATTGAGGGTTTTTTTGAAATGCTAAGTCTGCTAAACTACTAATTCCTATCTACCATATTGGCTCCGCCATTTTGAATAAAAAAATTAAACCTTGAATTTGAAACCAACAACATCAGAAATTCCTAGAAAATGAATTCTCGTAAAAATCATGCGCTTTTGCGAACTCCGATCCACCATATTGGATTTTCGTTTGAGTTTCGAAATTTCAACCTCAAGTTCGGAATCAGCAACTCTAAAACCCCTGGATGACGACTTTTGTAATTAATAAATAATTGGAAATCCGTCGTATTCAAACGATTGAAGAATTTTAGGCCTGGGCACTCGGGCAAAGTGAATAATGTGGAAAGTTTAACAAAACATTAAACAAGAATTAATTCGAAACATCTTTCAAATCTCAAATATTTTGTTCATATTTCTACGATATATGATCTAGCATTATATAAGCTTTATATTACATAAAATAATGAATATAATAATCGCAGTAATACTTCTCTCCATATCCACTTTGCCCGGCCTTTCTCTATACGCCCTGAGTTAAATCCATCCATCATAGATGCACTGACAGATTACTTCGCGTCGGCTGATTTTCTTCATTCTTTCCTCGAATAATTTTCTATTATATTAGGTGTACAACTTTGTTTCCGCCGTTTCCGATTAATGGAACGCTTCAAAAGATGACCAGTTTTTACAACGTAGGATTCGTACGCTGTACAAAAGATGGGAAAAAGTAGTGACCAGCGATGGACAATACTTTGAATCTTAAATGTATATCCAGTTTTTTACAATAAAGCCTCAAATTTCGGGAAAACGGCGGAAACAAAGTTGTACTCCTAATATTATTTCATTAAATAAAGCTGTATAAAATCAATAAGTTACGGTTCAATAATCTACTTAATTTATGCAGTAAAGTCTTAATTAACCGAACGAAAACAGAAAGGTTTGACTATAAGAATCCTGAACTATTATGAACTTCTTATGATAATAAAATAAGTTAACATTGAGAGAAAAATCTGGTTGAAAGGACTATAATTTAATCAGAAATCATGGTCGATTTTAGCGCCAACCATGACTCTATAGTTCTTCTAAATAGTGAAGTTCTGGTTATAGTACCAAGAAATTATGATTGCTGCAATCAGATCAACCTGCGCAGCATGGTAAATAAATTTCCCCTACCTTTTTTTATACAGTTTATATAACCATGCAATAATATTATTAATCTACTTTTTGGTTAATTTAACCATTGTACATGGCTATGATAAACTATAACCATTGTTACTGTTACCACTCAAAAAAGTTATTTCGACTACATTCATCGTCTGTTTAATCGTAAATATGGTGCTAGCAACCATGAAAATTCAGCCTTGCGATTATGGCTGATTTTACTATCCACATTTCTCTCAGCGTAACGTACTTGTATTATTAGGTAAAATCAGTTTTAGGATTGGTATAGATAATTTACTTTGTGGTTGTTCCAAATGTACCTACACATATAAAAAAAGAAGAATTAAAGAAAGAGAGAACAGTTTTCAACTATTTTAAGACATTATTTTTTTTACGAATTCAAAGATTAAATATGTTAGCATAAAGTATAGTCCTATTTTTCACGAATATTATAATTTACTTATATCCTGAATGATTCACTTCATTTCGTATCGACATCTCGCGCTTCTTCTCCTCTAGAATTCAATACGTGATACGAGCCCACAGCTACTTCGATGTTAATCCAACGACAGACAAAAAACTTGGTAGACTCGACCCTGCACGTCTGAATCAGTTTAGGTAGAGGATACCGAACGGAATACGAAAACAATGGAGTAATCGTGACTGTATTTCAGCCTTTGTGCCTCCGCTCCACTTCGGTTCACCCTAAACCTTACTGCCACTTCACTAGCTTCGGGGCCATTGTATGTGAAACCCCCAGGCCCACTCACGTCGCTCTCTTTGCTCATCTTCTGTGTGTCTTACAACCCTCGTAGTTAAGCCACACCGTAATTATATGGGGATGCAGGAGTATTCGAACCGGGGGTTGCACGCCAGTTTGCCCCGGGGTATCTACCTTCCCACATTTTGAAGGGCTGCAACACTTCTGAATGCGTCGGAGCCTCTCCCAGATATTTCGGAGTTCCTGATAATAATCATAGAATGTATCAATCGCTGTTTCGTCTGATGATCATACGATGCGTAAGGACTATTTCGTGTACATTTAATAAGGAAATACGAATTGCTATATTTTTAAGTTATAAATAGTTTAACTCATTTGCTTTGATAAATAATTAGTAGAGTGATTAGAATAATATAAATTTCACTCTATCGCAAGCTTGTCCGTTATAATGGTTATTTTAAAAAATTGTAAGAGTAGTTATTTTTGGGATATAAACCTAAATTTAAATCAACGATAGTAAAATGTATAGTAGTTAGCACCGTGACTAATGGTTTATATTCTATTTATTACATGCATATACCGGATCGTACATCCGTACATTTTAATGGTTCAAAGTTGAATGAGATCCTACATTATAGTAGTATTTGAACGATATTCAAACGATTTACTGGCATTATAAATAAAGAGAAACGAAATAATATTATTCAAGTGTATTGCATTATAATACAACACTGGCACTGCATCGAGCCAATTCTAATCAGGGCTTCGCGCTATTCAATCATGACCAATCATTCTTGCAACTATCCTATCTATCGATGCCGGTATACCAGTCATTTGTGCTACTGGGGTGCGAAATAATAATAATTATTATTACGACACGAAATCCAATTAGGCTCGTAAACTTTCATATAATAAACTAGCTGCAGTTTCATTAATTTATTTGATTTGGACCATACCCAAGGAACACACTTCAGTCAAAATAATGTAACTCACTAAATGACGTCATTTTCGTTGTCAAAATGACCAGAAACGTCTTTCAGAAATGACAAAATAATGAGGTTTTATCATTATTTTTTCATTTCTGAAAGACGTTTGATGTTATTTGACCAAAAAATGACGTCATTTAGTTAGTGACATTACTTTGACTAAAATGTGTTGCCTGGGTACCTTCAAAATGAAGTTTCTTTAATCCTAGTCAACTCTCGTTATAAGGCCGGTGCAGGGGCTGTAGGAGAGGCGTATTCTGAGAAATGGCCTTCCCCCACTCCTTCCCCCACTCCCCTCAAACGGTTTCTTACTTTCGTTTAGAAGGACCAAGGGCCAAAGTAGCCCGCATTGACGAGCGGCCTTATAACGAGAGTAGAAACGTTTAGAGCGCCGTGGTGGGGGTGACGCTTGAGCGAAGCGGCGTTATAACGTTGACTGTATTTCAAAAGTGACACTACTTTCATGAGTGAATATATCCTACGAAGGTACGAGAAACCTTATTGGAGTTAACATTATTCATCGTAGTTTCTCACTGGCAGGAGGAAGTCCTCGCCAAAAACACGTAACATCACGGCACCCGGTAATCGAATTTCAAAGTTGCTGGGTAATAGGTTGGCGAAACTTTTCATTTTGGCGTCGGGCGAGACTCGTTGCACCTATCCAACATCGCGCGATCTCCGTGAGCAGTCTGGCCCGCGAGAGCGCCATTATTCACGATGACAAATTCGGGCAATTTCGGCCAGGGGAGCAAGGGGCTCAGGAACGGGGACATTTCGAATTTGAGGCCTGCCATATAAATCATCTCCGCAGTCGGACCAGGGACGTACGCGCGGCTTCATCGTGGAATTATGTATATGTGGAACTGTCGTGGGGAGAAAAATTTCACGAATTAGATTCGTTGCTAACGACCCTATGGTAAAAAACCTATAGATCCATATAAAATCATCTAGAAATCCCATACAATTCTTTACGGATACATGATGAGTATTTTAAACAGCAATTAAATACCCAGCCATTAAAATCGGAGAAGAATGAATCGAAATTTATTGAATTCTAGGTGCATATGTTAAAATAAATAAAATCCTATGAAAATGAATGCTGTTTTATTGGTCATTACCCAATTAGTAATTATCAATAGAATAGCGTTTATATTTACCAATCGATTATTATTAATAGAACGGCGTTGATGGGTGTAAAAAAAAGTATGGCTAAAGTATGGTGGAAGTCTGGGAAAAGTTAAACCAAAAACATATGGTTACGGATCGTATCCCAGACTTTCAGCCGGTAAACGATACGCTCTTCAATTAGAATTCAGTTGATTGTACGAGGTTATATTATAGTCTATGTCTGTTCTTATCAGTTGATATTATTTCAATTTATTACTGCATTAAACCTTTTAATTATTACCAATGAACTATATTCTAGTACCGAACAAATCATTATAGTTTTATAATGAAGAACCCATACAACAGAATTGAATTAAAAAGATACAGATAAGTCGAGTAAATTTTACTTTTCAGCTAATATGAAAAAATTGTCTAATTGAAAACCTGGTATAGGATGATTCGTAACCATACTTTTTTTATTCAACTTTTCCTAGACTTCCGTCATACTTTAACCATAGGGGAGGACCGGGCAAAGTGGATATGTTAAGAGAGAAGAGCTACTGCGACTATTGTATTCATTATTTTATGCAATTCAAAGATTATAATGCTAAATCATATATCGTAGAAATGTGAAAGAAATATTAGAGGTTTGAAAGATGCTTCGAATTAATACTTATTTAATGTTTTGCGAAACTTCCCACATTATTCACTTTGCCCGGGTGCCCAGGCCTAAAATTCTTCAATCGTTTGAGTACTACGGATTTCCAATAATTTATTAATTACAAAAGTCGTCATCTAGGGGTTTAGAGTTGCTGATTTCGAACTTGAGGTTGAAACTTCGAAATTCAAACGAAAATCCAATATAGTGGTTCGGGGGGAATAGCTGACTTAGCATTTCAAAAAAAAACCCTCAATAATACAACCTTGGTGTGAAAATCAGACTACTTCAACGAATTTCAATCCCCTATATTAGGTCCACTGTCATAGTCGCTAACTCCAAATTTCCTCTTAACTGGTCTTTCTTTTATATTTATAAACCATCTGAAAATCACATTGCGCTATTCGCTTTGCCCAGATACGACTTTTTTTATGTATCGATGTATTATACGGTAAGTACTAAGGTTACGAGGTAGACACATTTGATAAAAAATGTGCTTCATTGAACGTACAATATTCTCATGTATTCTATTTTATAGAATCAGTGGTGTTTAATATTTAAAAGTTAATAAACTTACTGCGACAAAATCTCAACAGACCGACGTGTTACGATTTTCTCATTGTATTTCGACAACGTCTCCAATCTCATCCGCTATTCATTTCTTATCTATAATAACTAACTACGAGATGATACTCTGGATGCAACAAACAGTGCCATACAGTAGAGCCCATGACAATTAATAATACGATTATTCGCTTTGCCCGGCCTTCCCCTACTTTTTTTTACGAGAGCACCTTTATGGGATTTTACTTTTTCTTACAAATGCGCATATAGAATCCCACAAGTTTCGATTTATCTTCCTCAAATTTTAATGGGTGGGTATCTGGAATTGCTGTTTCAAATACACATCATGATTCCATAAGGAATTGTGGGGGGATTCATATAGGATTGTATAAGGGGCTTTTTTCAACAAGGGAATTTGAAGGTTCGATCTCAGTCCATGGATGACCTCGTGAGCCCCGACATAATGTGCAAAATCGTAATTAACCAAAATTAACTTTGCTACTCAACTTTTGAGTTCGCACTACGAAAGTTGGCGTATTTTTAATAAAATTGTTACGGCTCCGTACGTCGCGTCGCCTTTAAAGACGTGCAGGTGCGCGGTTATACTTTACTCCCTATAATACTCTCTCGTCTGCACCCTCCTCCACCCCTCTTCACCTTCTCGCGCTCCACACGCGTCAAAGCTCAGACATGCAGCTTGAAAACGAAAGCATCGTGGCGTGCAGAAGCACAGCTCGCCTTATCCACAACGCGTAATGATTACGCTGCAACTTCGACGTCGTGCTTTATTTTCTGCTTCGCGTAATGGAGATACACTTATCGTTTTTTCTGAACTGGTATTGCGTTATTAAAATTTAATAGTGAAAGATTACTATCGCGTAATATTTCATAATACGTCAAACGTGTTGTGCGAGTATAATTTAGCTTTAACTGTTTCTTTTTTTGTAAATTGTTATTGTTTTTTTCCTAACTTTCATAAGGATATATATTTGCGAACAGCCGGTAACATTTACACTTTCAATTTTTATAATTCCTTCAGAGCGTACAGTTTTGAAACATTTATTTTCATTTAGCGTAACTGCATGGATAAATATCACTAGTCAAGACTGTTTTTGCTGTCTTTGTGTTACTCATTCTGTATTCGCTATCGATTTTGCTAGGTTGACTCTAGTTTTTGAGATGTAGCATTTCTTTTTTATTTTACAAAGGAAGTGATGTCTTGCCTTCGTTTTTCCGTGGTGAATACACCACAAATGTAGCAGAATATATCAAGACTATATATTTATATCCATGTTGATCCATTATATCCATGTTGAGGTACTTAGTCAGTTAAAGTAAGTGCAGGTACAGTCGGTACAATATTTTCTGAGCCAGAATTCCTAGAAGACTGCTGCGTCACTTTCTTGGAATTATCCCCATTCGGCACTCGAGTTGGAGACATTGGCGGTGCAGCGTTTACTGCAGCAGATTGCAGATAGCATTATTTGCATACCGTGCTTTGCAGTCGATTTATACGTGGCATGCTTCTTTGTGAGTGTATCGTCTTTTGAATTTTCAGTTTAACTTCTTATTAAAAGAAATCAATAAAAGTGAAAAAGAAAGGAAGGGATTAAAATTGGAAGGTACGCCACTGTTTGCAAAGCGTCAGATCGTTGCGTTCCGAAAATACCGTCTTATCGTTTCTGGGAATTTTGGCTCAACAAATATCGTACCGACTGTAATATGCCCAACTTTACTTGACCCCTCTGTATTACGATTAGTGGTAGTAATGAAGGGCCTAGCTCATATTTTGGAAATACTTCCTACAGCAAAGAGAAACTAGCCGGACATATCTAGTGGTAACTATACAAGCACGCACCTAAAGTTTCGAGGGCCGATTCCTCGGAGAGTTTAGTGAGACAATCGACCATTGTTCACGGATTAAGCCATTGTCGAGCTTTTGTTCCCGGCAGGCTTACGACTCGCTACTTGGAAAAGCTCTTCTCTCTCGTCGGATGTTCGGGAAATGGACTGACCTCGGGTGCGCCTCGAGTAGGTATCGCGCCTCGTGCAGCGCGAGATTGGTCATATTATCTTTTGCAGGTGAATTTACGCAACCAAAAACATCCCTTTTACTAAAGAATACCGAAAGTGTTGACTGGCTCGACAATAAGAGGAGCGATGAAATGAAAACTCGCGGAACTAGAGATTTGGAGAATAAAAGTCTTCGAATGTAACCTTCTTTTATAAACGTATCATTCATTCTTTGACTTTATTAATGGAAAAGAAATACGACTCGATACACGAACAATGAACAATAATATTATTTTACAGTCCCTGGCCATATTATTAGACGAACCTTAATTTTGTATATCCGAGGACCAACTTTATAATACGATTCATCTGTTATTGTTATAATCGATTAAATTATGTTAAAGGATTACTGTACCATAAGAGGAACGCATTTTTCACATGATGTTATTTGATTAGACTATTAGACTAAGCTTGAAAGGGTACGAAACTGTGTCAATTACTTACGTTTTTGATAATAACGAGAGAGCAGATGTGTTTTTAGTGTGTATTATTGAAATTTAGTTTCGTACGAGCATAACATTAATAGTATTCAAATACAAATTACAGCATTTATAGACACAAAAGGCGGCTTGAGTAAACATTAATAATAATATTTACTGCCTAAACATTTTGTGTGTGTGTGTGTGTGTGTTGTGACAAAAGTAAATAGAAATATGATTATTACTACCAAAACCGCGTCTTTTCTTTTTCCCCGATCTTCAAAGACGTTAAATGTTTTTTTAAAGATGTAAAAGTAAAATTAGTAGCTTCTTTCCTCCTCCAAACTTGTATTCTAATTAAGAAATCAAGGTGTGTCTAATAATATGGCTAAGGACTGTAGTTCCATCCACGATACACTCAAGTATCGTGGGTCCATCCAGGATATAAATAACCGAATGTGTATAAGTGCGGTTGACTGGTATCTACTCGACGCCCTTTCAACGTTATTACAGTCGAGCTATAAAACGTTTAATGACCCTATGGCTGTCGCAGATCGTTAAATAAGCTCGTTTAATCGCAAATGCTATACCGTAATACGGTAGTGCATAATCGCTCATCGCGAAGTTAACGTCTGTTGGCTTGATCAACGACTTTTACGAGAGGCAACCGCGACTTTAATCGGACGGGAAACAAAAGCAAGGTGTTGCAGATTTTAGTACTCGTATAACGTCGAACGGCCGCGGTTGGAAAGAGCCGATTAAACAGAGTATTTGAGAGGGTACGAAACATTTCATAAAATGTACGGGGTTGGGAAGCTACCGATTATGTTCGACAATTCATTTAATTTGATTTACGAAATACGAAAACTAGCTCGTTATATTTCGTCGTCTCTTTCAGTAAAGCATATGAAGAGTACAGGAATAAAACAGGGAATATCCACTTTTCGTCGAAAATTGGGTTTTCATCGCTATCTATAGTATTTTATGTGCACTTTTTGGTGGTAGGGCTGTTACAGGAATAAAACGATAGATGTCCACAGAAAATGCAAATAAAATATTGGTATACAGGCATAAAACAAGAAATCTCCAAGATTAAAAAGCTTAATTTCTCAAGATTTTGTTTTTGTGACATATTCACTGTTTTATTCCTGTACCCTTCATATTATGAGGATAACGTCCTGTTAGTACCAGGGTTAGGCTTGCTTCGAATAAATTCATTCCGACGATCCATTTAATGAAGTACGTTAATACATTTCGTCGGTTCCCTCAACTGAATCGAAAGAGGATACAATTCTGTTAAGCTGAAGAGTTGCCCTCGCACCAAATAACCACACTTAGAGAAATAATTGCTGGTGCCAAAAGAATATTTTCTTCAATTAAAAACATGATATAATTCCCGGATTAAGAAAAAAATATTTGATAAGCTCGAGTAACTGTTTTTTTCCGCACAGGAAGAATTTCTTGTCCCAACGAAGGTATTCTTAAATCAAGAATATGTATTCTTAAAAATTTCTAAGATCATATGTTTTTGATTCAAGAAATATTTGTTCGACACTAACAATTATTTCCTTGAGTTCATAATAAAGATATATAAAATACTCGAAATATAAATTAAAAATCGAATGTCGCTTTTCTATTACCTTACCATACTACGATTTGATTCGAACGCGATCGATTCGCTCTAAATAGCCATAGGAAGCCGAAACATTCGTTGCAGCTTCGCCGACACAATACAAATACGAAACTCATCGTGTTCGCCAATATTTCGTATCGAGAACACGACTATCGCGTACAACCGCAATAGCGTCCCGCTTTATTCCATTTCTAGACCGACAAGATCTGTAGTGTATCTCATACCTGATACGACACGATAAGCCAGACTTCATTTCCGGAGCAAGTTCGTCTTATTGTCCCTCTTCTGCAACCCCGGCCTTCGACTTCCCGGTCGAAATTACCGGGTTTCTCGTAACCTGATATTCTCCGAACTCTACTGTACGATATTCCCGCGACTGTATTTTCGATCCCCCCGAGTGGACATCCGATACACCGCATCGGTTAATTATTGTTCTCTCCGGAGGATTCGCCGAGCGACTATCTCACGTCAGAGTGTCGGCAAGAGAGAGTTGATACGTGAGACGGAGGAGTCTATACACGATGCTTGTGTATCTATCGTTATACTTGCAACATACCCTGATATAAGTACGATATCGAAATATAGGGTAGACCGAGATGAATTGGACCACACTGAGGAAAGAATTTACATATGTATAAGTATAAGCGTCATCAATGTGAGTAAATATTAGTCGCACTATAAAAATACTTAATTAGTCTAACTGCACAAAAATAGTTATATATAGCGAACTAATTATGTAAAATTGTAGCAACTGAATATCTACTTATAATGATTAAACCTATATTAGTTGCAAATCAAACAAGTATTGGATTGAATACAATTATCTAAATAGAGAAAATATTCAATTACTTGAAATAATTCAAACCCACTTACAGTGGGTAAGTCAGTTTAATCAATTTTTTTCAGTACATAGAACGAATCGGATCATAGATTTTTTAAGTCATAGTGAAAATGAGTATTCCAATCGTTCGTATTACTTCGTTGGAGAGGAACGAAGTAACCTTAATCATCATACGTAATGGAGGAGTTTAATTATATAATTATACTTGCGTTACGTAACGGACTCCGCCATTTCGCCGAACGGAAAGGTACAATTCATTCCTCGGAATAATTCAGGCGATCGATGCAGCGCGGAGTTCGAGGAACGGCTGCGTAAGAGCACCCTATGGCCAGGGGAAAAATTGTTCAAAACGAAATAAATTAGAGGAAGTCGTTGTGGTTCTTTGAAAAATACGGAATTTTTTCATTCCCGTTATTTATCGTCGACATACGCGGATGGAACGCTCGAAGGAAGAAACGAGTGCTTCCTGGTTCCGTTGTTCGTACACACAGTGTATCGAGCGGTCTTATTTCACGGCGCCGCTTCGCGCGAGGATGCTCTCTCGCTCTCACGTTCTCCATTGTCATCGTCGCATTGTCAGAGTTCGTTCCGAGTGTTACATGGTGGGACGCAGGAATGCATCCATATCTCGCTGGAGGATTGCCTCGTCGTGAAGGGTTGTATCTCTTGCTTAAAAAGTTACGAGTACATACATATATTAATGAGAAGCGATACACCTTGATGAGATTTATTTTACATAAATCTTCCAAGTGACTTGTTATTTTTTAAAATAACTAAAACAAAATTTGATAGATTTCTTCCTGCTGTTAAAATTATAATGATATCAGACAATTGAATGGTGGGAGTCGCTATTATTTCGGTGGAAATGGTGGAGGAAGGTATACGAAATCAGACGATGATTGCTTTATCGATAGAATCATTACTGAACCTGTTTCCTTACTCGCCGGAAACATCGGAGTTTGAGACCTTTCCAACGCCGGAATATTAGCAGTGGACATAATTCAAAAACTCCCCTAGGAATAAAAGAAGAGGCGGTGAAAATAGGAAGAGGGTCCTTCGCCCTCACTTCTTTTAAGTCCCCTCCTCAATAAAGATCAAACAAAATGTAGTGTCTGCTCCTATAGAAAATCGACGAACGGTGACCGAGTGGTTTGGATCGTATTTGATCAGACGGCAGTGGCAAGAGAGCTTATAGAGTCAGACATTGATTATGGCTTCGATCAAGTTTTTATGTGGATCTTTTGGAAAATAGGAGTGAAGTGATTATCTATACATATCGAAGGTTGTCTCAGAAATATTGATAGGTACTTACTAACATAAATTATGCCCTCGTCTGATTTAGGTTGAAAACCAAGTTTTTACTAATTATTTCTTTGATAGATTAATGAGAGTTGATCAAGTAGTTAAAACGTATTTAGTCTTGTTACAATAACAAAAGAACATATAATATATAGTCACAAAATTATTTACCCCTTATTTGTTCATTTTTCATTTTTGGCATTATTTAAGCTGGAAAACGATAGTTTGAAATGCAGTTACGTCATCGTGTTTTAAGCTTATCTCTCTCGCATTCGTTGCTTGGTATACGTGCATCTTCCTTTCATTCCGATGACGTCAAAACGACGTAGAAACGCGCTCATAACTTTGCGAATAATTATTTTTTCGAACATTTTCTTTTTCGTACGATATATATATATATATCGTACGCGCGCGTACCTATATATATGTATACAGATTAAAAATTAAATTTAAAAATATGAATTTTTTGTATAAGAAGACCGAATTATCTTCTGCTTTTTTGAACAAATTTTAACAACATAGTTTACTTACATGTGTAATGATAGAGGATATCGTCCCCTTAATACTACAACTAGTTAACTTGAAATTGGTCATTTTATACCAGAGCAATTTGAAATTTCAGTCAGCGAAAAAAATGGTTTTAAACAATTTCTTTCTTTTCGATAGAATATTAAGATATTGATATGAGTTAGATATTTATTGTGTTTACATGTAATGTTTTTTTTATTTTTGAAATTTTTGAATGTGAACGAGATATCTAGTTTTAGCAATTAAATGTATGCAGTGGCTAAGTCAAATTAGCTACGTGCACAACTAGATATCTCAAATTGTTCACTTACTGCATAGCATTTTTGACGTATTTTCGCTTTGCGCAACTAGATATTTTAAAATGTACACTTAATGGATAGCACTGTTGTCGAACTCACAACTAGATAATTCAAATTGTGCACTTTTGCATGCATATATTATTCGCTTTAGTGACTTATCTATATCGTACTACTGGATTTCTAACTTTAAAAATCTGACAGAACTTATTTCGTTGTACCACTGAAAAGAGCGTACAAAGTTGGGTAGGCCAAAGTAGAAAACCCAAAATACCGAAAATTCGAATTACCCAGTTGTATTATTAAGGGGGCGATATTTTCCTTTAGAATATTGAATGAAGGTTCGTCAAGTGATGAGGACCGTCATTCGTCAGGCAGCAGTAGTAGAGGCACGCACAGTCAGATAGCGATTGCAATTTTAGTGTGGCTTCATTTGCTCAGTAATTAATTCTTCAATTAACTGTTTATTTACTTCATTCTCCCAGGTTTAATTATGTAAGTGTAAGACATAAGGTCGCGTCGGGCCATCATTTATATCTCGCAAATATTGATACTTCCTTCATTAAATCGTCGCTTCATTTTCTAGCGATATCCGCTGAAACCTATCAAACGAAATCTTACCATTCAATGGAAAAATTGGCGAGGGGTGATTGTGTAGTTAAAGTCCATATTGTTTTGGCGGTGGTGTGTGAGGAATGTATAGAGTTCGATGGTGACTGCTATTTTTATCGAACTTTTACGGAATCTATTTAACACGTTGCTTGCTGTCTCGGTCTATATTTGCCGATAATTTTACTTTTGCACATAATTGAGTAAAGAGAGAGAGAATAAGAATTTAAAAAAAATTCTTACGTGAGTCGTTACTACATTTATAAACGTCTCTCTGTGCACTGTGGCGTGGAAGGAAAATGTTTGACCCATTTGGCAAAACCACCGTTGGCGTCAAGGTAAAAAAGTCGCTTTTAGCACTACGACAGTCAACGTGTTAATTCAAACGCTTATTTTTCGACCTGGCTTCCAAATCAAACGAATGTAAATACGTATACTTCCGTTTGATGCAAATAAAATTCCTCATGGATTCGTATTCAAATGCAAAGCTTCTTTAACTTTAATACAAAATAATTGTATAAGGGAGTTATCTAGCCAAACTTGTCCAGCCAGCAAATATAAAAAAAAATACTTTTTGAATTTTTCCACTGATATAATTATATTCTGTCACTCTGATGGCCAACAAAACTCGTCACATAATTCAGTATTGTCGATGAGAGAATTGTAGATACTTTTATCAGAATTAACACTGAATGAACATAATTTGCGGGTGATAATTCCATTCCTATCAACGCCACGGTGACTGCGAGTATCTACATATTTAGTCAAGTAACGCGCGCGATCGTTCCCGCGGCAAGTCTTCTTTCAGCCGAGAGCGAGAACTTCTACGACGGAGAAATCGTTACGAGGGGTTGTTCGCTTCCCCTGACGAACGCGATGTCACTCCGGCACTTCAACCCATGGCTCACAAAATATTCAGGAGGAGCGTACCTTAATTCCGCCCTTACCGAAGAGGATAGGCGCCACTATCCTCATTTTTTGCCGATGATGCGAGCTGGGAGAACGATGGAGTGGAAAGGAGTACAGAGGGAGAAAATTTAAGAAGCATATCGTCTTGAAGATGGTGTAGAGTGCTTGTCTGTCGGGGATGCAAATCTTGTTAGTATCGTCTGATCTTCAGACGAGCTCTTATTTTTCGTTACCATATTTTAAAACTTAATTGCACGGGAAATGATATATGTATTAATGAATTAAATGCGAATTAAAAATAAATATATATGCTCTTTGATTTTCTCTTCCTCAGTAAAATAATAGGCAAATCTTGAAACGAAATTTTCAATACAGTTTGTGGCATTTTTTAAAACTGCTACACTCTGTATAGTTATATTACAATGATCACATTATTCCCATTTAATGTCTATTGTGCTACTTCATTTATAGCTATCCTAAAATATGTAGTAAATTATTGCAAATGGAACGTGTTGTGATGTTTTCTTCTATTATGTAAAATAGGAAAGGAATTAACGAAATAAAAATAATTATTGTCACTGTTTCTTTCTTACAACTAAATAAATGAAAGTACGTTATTGACAATCGAACCAAACATTCTCGCTACGAGTAAAAGAAGAAAAGCTTCGAGCAAATGAGCTGCGCCGTGAATCTCAACAAACTCAATTTCGAATTTACGTCGATTTATACGAGTGAAGTAGCCTCGTAAATAGCGCTCAACTTTTATTCCCTTCGGAAATCGGATGTCGAATGGGGAAGAAATGAATTCGAACTGGAACCACCCACCCCCTGTGAAAGCGTCGCGAGTCCGCCGTTGCTACGCTTTTGTTCACATCGTGTGCCCGTAAAATCGCCTCAACACCGTCGTGCGCGGGAATCTCGCACCTGTGCTAAAGTAAATATCCCGCCGTCGCGAGAATAAAGCAGGTCGGTGAATTCATGCTCGCCTCAACTTTAATATACGAAGGATATAATATATACTTATATTATACGAGAGCAATTACGATATGATGTATGATATGGTCGTTTATACCGCTCAACAGTTCTAGAAGAAATAATGGAATAACATTTGCACGCGAATATAACGATAAATAAATTGCTTAATCCTATACCATGAATAACTGTAATAAAACAGGAAGAGATACAGCGTTTCAGTTGGTCCCTAATCCTCGTTTCCAATAATATGTATCAGCCAGGGGCTATCTTAAGGTTTCTCGAGCGGTACAGGGGCTTTTTCCCTGCTGGAGTGTTAGTCCACTGAAGTACAGTAACACTCTAAAGTATGTTCTTCGTGCGATGTGGCAACAATGTTTGACGTACAGTAGTATGTGTGTATCTGTGAGTTCAAAAATGGAGCCCAAAATATCTGGTCATGCATCTGTACGTCATGCAACGTTGCCACATTGACTTATCAAAGGTTAAATTTATAAAAAGCAATTAATGAAAAAATAACGGGCTTCTTAATGAACGTGAAAATTGGTATAGAGAGATTTAGTTCATTAAACTTGCTGTTCAAAAAATTTCAGAATTTTTTCACTATTTTTCTCAGAAATATCGCGGTTTGTTGGTTATAACCCATAAGAACACATGTTATTTTGTTATTCAAAAATCTTTGCAACGAGCTTCTTAAAAGACTTGAAAATTTAACTGAATTTTTTTTTTTACTTCAATCTACCGAATGCAATCATTTTCAAGCATTTCTCACTATTTTTAGTATAACGCTCGAGAAACCTTATAAGTACGGAATTAATTCTTATCTCGACGTAGCTGTTCGGAATTATTAATCGTCAATAATTTTGTGATACTCTAGCAATTTTAAGTGATCATTGTATTGAAAACGTATCATTAGACTGTTGATTCGAATAAATAATTACATTATATCGTACCATAATTTGATGCCAGACTTTTTACACACTGCCATTACTATATACAAAATTTTAATAAATTCTATGCAAATTGAAGGACTGTAAAAGCCACGGAATGTACTACAAAAACACCTATTCCCCTCTACCAGATACCGCAGCTGTCTCCAACTCGCGATACCGGAAGCAGAAACAAAATCAATGAATTTCTCGCGAGCCTTTCCATCCGTAAAGGATGAGCCACAAGCTGTCGTCAAGATAAAAAAACGACCACCGCATCTATGCACATATCTGTACCTCAGAGCGAGACTATGTGAAGTCCTATGTTAAGACTATGGACTTAACATAGTCTGGCTCTGAGAGGTACAGATATATAAGCCCGTAATAATGGATGAAAACCCGCACGTTCACGGGATAAGCGAGGCACACGCGTGATATCAGTCGTCGCTCCGCCAGGAATAATGGATTCGGTAGCACTGCATTGCTGTAATCCTTGCGCTCCTGCAGTCGCCACCGAGAGCATTGAAAACGTAACGCCGCGTCGTTCGATCTCCTTTCTCGTGGCGATCGGCCCGCGGAATCAAAATTAAACGTGAGTAAACTTACTGTTGGCGAATAATAGGCAGCGCCACCGGAGAAACTGGAGTAAATTGGTATAGCTGAGGAGGTTACGGCCAATCGGGGTGAAAGGGTGCTGGCAACTGCGGGTGGTTTACGTATAGGTATACGTGCATGGAAGGGTGGAGCGACTCGTAGGGGTTGAGTACTTCCTGTACTTGTAATTGCTTCCTGATATACGGGCTGGACGGTGACAGTCGTTCGGCTTCTCTCTCTCTCTCTCTCTCTCTCTCTTCATACCTCCCGCCCATCATGCATACGAATTTCCTCGCTTTTCGCCTATTTCGAAATACAACGTAACGAACTTTCGTTCCACGTCGCATTCGAAATTGAATGTTTCCTGTCAGTTCGCACGCAGTCTATCAATGCAGCCCTATCCTTCTACCTCTCTAGCCCTCTGATGAAGTTTCCTGGGCGTTTCTATATATAGCTACTCACAAAAGCATCCGTCTATTGTATATATGTACGGATTTTAATCACTCATATTTCCGAAATATAAGGCCCTTAATGAATAATAAATAATTACATCATTTACTACCCGGATCTTACTATAAAAGCTATAAAGGATTAAAATAATCGAGTGTGATAACATCACGTCCAGGGAAAAGGTCTAATTGAATACGACACTAATAGAAAAATTTATTTGGGATGAATAGGAATTTATTCACATCGAACAAAAAGTCTATTTCGATTAGATAGATGTTCTTACTAGGATGTTTCGACTAGGTTTCTACTCGATTAAGAAGATATGCAAAACATTTATTTAATTCAAGTAAACTTTTATTGGATGTGAATAAATTCCTCATTAACTGAAATAAATTTTTCTATTATAGGTTCGTATTCAACTAAACCTTTTCCCTCAGCGCAGAAAATGGAATGCTACGTTGATGCATAGGTACTAGAATGCGATTTCTGGACTCGTTCCTGTTTTTCCGAATTCGATTTTTGCATATAGGAGAACACTTTTGTGTCTTTTGTGTGGTTACATATTTACCATTACTATTGTTACCATCATTCCAATATTGATATTATATTTATTTATTTATTTTTTGATTAAAGTTAGTTTTATTGCGTATAATTATTTCGTTAACCTAATGGGCAGATACTTTTGTGAGCAGTTGTATATGTACATATGTACTAAAAACATGTTTTGGTCGTACCACGATACGAAATATCGATCCCGTATAGTACCGTTATTAGAACAAGATCTGTATGGTTCCGTTGTAGTTTATATTCGTGGACAAATTTGATTGAAACTTAATAAAATTCCTGTAGAACCCCTAGAAGGGAATATATATTACGGATTTAATCCGGAAGGGTAACACTCGCATGTTAGCATTTCTATTAGGAACGTAGGGCTACGTCTGGACTTGACACAGATCCTATCGAGCCTTCTTGTTATAGCAGATGGCGCTATTAGTTCATAAAACATTTTTCTATCAGGGCTTTTGATTAGAATTTCATCGGGATATCCCTGGCAGAGAACAACATTATTCTATTTAATCCTTTAAGTTTTATTGGGAGAATAGTTTCCCACCAGACCTAAGTCTCCTGGCTGATATTTTAATGGAAATACTACACAAGATAAATATAAATTCTAATACATATGAGAAAATAATATAAATATGTACTTATCTATAATCTATAATTTTAGAAAATATGAAAACACTTTTTTCATGGCAAGAAATATTATATACCTACATAAAAAGAATTCATATAATGTGTTTTAAAATGTGTCCAGTCTTCTGCCACTTAAAGGGTTAAGAAGCTGAACTTCTGAGAAACTCAAATTCAAGAAGAATATACTTTGGAACCAAGGCAAGGAACGATAAAAATTTGAATACAATAATTGCTCATCTTTTTAAGCTAAAGGGTTTTTATATTTAAGTTTTAATCGCGCCTCGCTTCGTTTTCAAGGTAGTCTTTCAAGGCCCAAGCTTCGAAGCGTCAATTCAATTCTTTAAACAACAATTACGATGTTATAAAAAAGGTACGTGTCTCTTATTTTTTTTATGAACTGGGAATCCACCGAATTCAATCAAGCTCGGAAGCATATCTCGGATGGTTTCTTTTTAACTACGGAAATATGATACCGCACTGAAAAAATAGAGCTGCTCTGATTACCAGTCTTCCGGCTGCTAATGTAGCAATTAGTCATGTATAGGGTGATCCAAATTGAACTTTAGGATTTGCTTTCTGAATAAAAATCAAAATATTGGAAAAAAATCCGAATTTTATTGCTATCAGTATAAAGTACAAACTTAATGTAATCGTAACTGATCGCCTGTTTTCATAATAAATTTGTACGATATTTATGCGTTGCTGCACAGTATACGGCGCCATAATGAATTTGCCATGTGTTTCGATACCAACTGTAAAAATGCAAACTCCCAACGTTCACACAACGCAAATGGCGCGTAATTCAAATCCTAAAGTTCAATTTGGATCACCCTATAGTCTCAAGTGATTACAATGCCATCATCAAGCTGCAGCAGCTAGAAAACTCTGAATAGGAGCACGGTATCGCTGCTGTAGCGATACGTATTACTCACGTGGAAACGCTTAATGATGTAGTAGCGAAATGTTTTTAGATAGGTATACCTACTTTGGTCTGCTGCAAAATCGGTGCTTTTTTTCAGAGCGCTATCACAGTAAAGCGGAAGCTTCGCGGTTACATTCACGATCAGACTCTGTTCCGCGTTCAACTCCTCCCTTCTCCAAGGACAAAAATCGCGACGATATACAATGCTGTCTCCCTAAATTTTCGCGCTCGGCGCTTATAGAATGCTTCCACTCCAGCTAAAGGGCCAGTCCAAAGAGAGAGAAAGAGCGTCTATCGCGTATCAGCGCGCAGAGAAAATAGTGGGGAAACGATTCCCCGATGTTCATCGGTCGAACGATCAGGAGAGGCGAAAATTACAGACTGATAAAGTCAGTGAGACAGCACTGTAGGACTTCATCGCCCATGAACCTTCGTTATGAAGTGCCAATTTGTCCAAAGCCAAAGCGTGCTCGTATCCTTCGCTAGTTCGAATGCTTATTCTTTCTAAGGGTTCATGCGCCGGCTGAAGTAATTACGTCTACATACATATGTACGACAGGTCCGAGGGTGAAACCCTTCACGAATGGAAGCCCCCGCAACCTGACGCCACCACCATGCTTAAACGCGCGAGTTATAAGCGCGAAGTAAAGTAACAATATGGTTCTCTTGCGTGCTACTTGTACCTAGCTACACCCCTTTTTTCCTCCTCGCACTCCGGCACGCCATGCCCCGGTGCATCCCTATTTTCCGCGGCTCCCGCCGTATTGCATTTTTTCTGCAGACGTGCGGAGTATTCATGGCCACATTCTATGGATCCGACGCGACTCTGGAGTGGAGAATTTCATTAGTTCTCTTTTTCCACTGCTTAAAATTCCGCAGGAAAGCGTTATTAAATCGAATCACGACTCGCATATACTGACGTACGCAAATTTCACATGAAACGTACAGTACCTATAATAGAGCTGTTTATCATTTCCATGCAGTTTTCAACGTTTTCCGTTAAGCTCAAATACACACTACGGAGATTTGTTTATACCACATTACGTAGTACAGATATAAATACGAGTCGCGTTAAGCTGCGCTTTGTAAAGTTCGCGTCTAGTATTTCAATGTCCAATTCTGAATAACGCCGGATTACCCGTTTGCAGAAAAGGATTACGGACACTACTTGTAGCTGAGTTCATTCTGCTACATCCCATGAAAAATATATGTGAGAGAGAAGTAAATTTATTCACGTCCTAACATTCGATGTCCCGTTTTCATTTAGTTTCACGCGTTTGCACATTCTGTATTTGTTCATCATGTAGCGTAGCTATATGATGTTGACCTCGTCACATATCTTCATCGTTTTTTCCTATTTGTTGCACTTTTATTTACATTCGTCATTATTCTACGTTATGTTTATAGTATTCGAATTTCATTAGATCCGGTCACAAAACACCTGTAAAGTCATTCTACTCGAATGCGCGCGCACTTACGCGGTACACCGTGTTCCCATCGATAGACACTGTTCTCCTGGTCGCCGATCCGAAATAATCGTGGGAAGAGGTACATGTTCGAGTCCAACGTCCATTCCTCTCTATTCCCTCTCCCCGTTCCAGATTCCATCCAACCTGGACGATCCTCCGGATAAACTTCTACGAGTATATCTACACTATCTAAACAGTTTTTCGAGAGACTCACTCCTGGTTCATAAATCTTCCTCGGAATATTTTGACACGCACTCACGCGCGTTGTCCTCAAAAACTCACCCTCTTCAACGGTAAAGGCACTAGAGTCTGCCTTAATGTAATGATACCCCGCCATTAAATCTGTTTTGCCCTTTTGCGTTTGGGGTGCGTTCCACTCTCGTAACCCGATTTGCCTAATGAGCCAACTGAGCGTAAATAAAGTAGGGTTTAATTGTGCAATATCGAGGCTCCGTCGAGCCAATGCTTTGCCTTACATTGGCACTTGTATCCCGATACAAATTTGCTTATAATTAGGTACTTAACCCAGAAATCAGTCTCAATTTTAAAAGAAAAATCATATTCTACTGATAACACGAAAAGACTCACTGTAGAAAGAATTGTATTTTTTATATACTTTTATATAAAGCTTTTTCCCTATACATCGTTACTAAAATTAATATATATATATATATATATACTTAAGTATACTTCGAAATTATGTAAATCAATATAGGTGTTTTCTTAAGAAACTGTCCGTATAAATTTCACAATGGAGTATATTAACTTCAATACTCACGTATATTGGATAAAGGCTTTGCGTATAATTGTATTAAATTTAATACGAATTTTGTTTACAGTGCTGATATAGTAAATCTTACTGCATTTTCAATAAAAGAGGTACAAATAAGGGTTTTTGGATATTCCTACCTTACTGAAGAATAATTTTTCCTTCGAAACACTAGTATATTGTAATGTAATCTATGTCACGATTTAATGATTTTGTAAGAAAAATTACTCTACCACACTATATAAAAACAGTTAAAAACCTTTACGTATACCTTTTTTACCGCATATACAGTAAAATTTATTATGCTGGTCTCTCCGTGAATAGCCTATCTAGTTATCATAACTCTATCGGTACTTACTTATTTGAGTCGTGGCATTATAAAAATAATACCTAACGATCGGCGCGTTGATAGGTAAAGATCTTTCGATACGAGTACATACACATACAAAGTGATACACTTTATAGGCGCTACTCGGTAAACGGGTTTTGTGGTTGTCTTCGGTTAGGCGCAGCTGGGGTCGCTAATACTGCGCCTACGGAAGGCAACCGCAAAACCCATTTACTCTGAGGTATAAAGCGTAGGTATCACCCTGTATATTACACAGGCGACAACGAACACTTTATTCGGAAATTACGTGCGAAATATTCTTCCATCAATCATCCATCTCATCGTCTACCTTTCGCGATTGATCTCGAAAGAAAATTAATTTCCTGAGGTAATTCCTGAGAAAAACAGGTCAGAAGTATATTAACGTAGAGGGATCGTGCTTAACGAGAGTACAATGAATAACATAAGTTTAGCTTTGATATAAATATAAGCTATTAATTTTCTCAATTATTTAAAAAAATCGGGTTTAAAGTTTACGATGCACGTTAAATATTAAGTGATAGTAATAATTATTTATGCGCTAAGAGCGGTAAGTTGACGTTTGTAATGAGGGCGAAGAGTAGCAAGCGGCGAGCAAGCAACGAAGCGAAGACGAAACGAGACGAAGCCGAGCTGAGTCGATTGCGAGCGCTGCTATTCTGAGCCGATTTGCAAACGCCAAACCGCCCTTGGCGCGTACACTATTTTTCATGACACATGAAAGAAAGTGAGCGCATATGTTTTCTATTACGTACCGCTACATCGTTTACTGACCGCTGCTGCGTTCGTTTCAAATCATGTTTTACAAAGTAACGCACGCATGCGCTGCACGTGTGCTGTGCGTGAACTGGGTTCAATTTGCGGTGGGCTTAACAGACGCGCAAATATACGGAGAAAAACGGGACTCAGTTCTAACTAAAAATGACACTGCTGTAGTTAAAAATTCGAAGCGCTACTTAGCAAATATTCATTACGCATCACATATTGTTATAAAAATAGGGAAAATCGAAATAAAATAAATTTCACTATGCAAGTAATTAAAAATGTACTATAGTGTTTAAGATAATAACATTGAAATCGTCATTTCTCACTACTAACATAATAAGTTTTACTGAATGATTTACGAATTGAAGAGTAGACTTGAATAAGGGGCTAAGTACCAAATACAAGAAGTTATATATTAAAATATTATTAAATTTTAATACTAAAATATTCGTTTGGAACTTAGCCCCTTCTAGGAGACATGAAACATGCTATTTGACCCCCGTTTAAGGAAAAAATTTTAATTTCCTGTTTTTGGTACTTAGGCCCTTATTCAAGTCCACTCTTCAATTGGTCACGTAAAAATTATAAATTTTCAATCTGTTTTAGCTTTACTATATACTAGTATTTTTAACTCAAATATTCAAGTACAATTTCTTATAATTTGAGCTCTATTTTTCTCTGTGTACGCCACTTTCTTTCACGTGTCATGATAAAGTGTTTTCAAAACGATATATAGCGGCAGTGGCATAGTGAGAATATACCCGATCAAAATACCTAATGTCGATGCCATGGATTTTCATTTTGATCTGAAAAATCACCCTGTATAAAAACGACACCATTCAACCTAGCATAAATACGTGATATGTGTACGTTACATTCTCTCCCCTGAATGTTTCACATTACAATCCTTTATTCCCCGCAACAGCAACGGCGACTCCCACAGGAATTAAAGGTACACACGCGTCTGCGTTACGTACAGACCGTGTATTCATCTCCCGGACGTCGGTATTCAGTTTGTTCGGTATTGATGAAGCAGGCATATGGCGCGCACAGATACCTATGCACTTTCGAGATGCATCGAAGGTTCTAAGACGTTTTGCAGATTCTTAAGCCCTGACGAGACGACACGATCGAACGACGAAGTAAACGGCAATCTTGCCGTGTCAGGCAAAGGCATCGTACGATGCTATATATAGCGATCGGATGAAATTGAATTCTTGCCAGCAGGAGTCCCAACTTCTCCCATTCGATGCGTTATAAATCAAACGGTCCTTTCCCGAGAAAACGATCGAACCTTACGGACGCCCGCCCTCGATATAGATAACTCGATTCCATCGAACCCGATGGCCCTGTAAAAATAGCGATCCTCTCGATATCATGTGGATTTGGCGCTGGACCCGAGGGCCAAACAATATATTTCACACGCTGTATTTTTCCATACGAAGGAAGAACTCGGCTTATCATTGGATCAGTCCTAATACTTATCCGTGCGGTCTCGAAATGTCACTGAAAAAGAGAAGGGCATATGCGTGGTAGAAGTTACTTAGGTAAACGCAAAGTTAGTGCGAAGACACGATATTTTAAATGTGAGGATAAAAAAAGTTCACTGAGAAGTATTAATGGGAAGAAATTTGTAATAAAAGAAGAATATTAAATACTTGCATATTCTACTCTCTACACAGAGAAAATGAATTAGTTGGATCTACTAAAAATTACATGCGGGATTGCAAGTAATTATTTATTCACATCAATTTGATATTTTTCCATATTAATTTGATTTTTCTTCCTCGCAATCACATACTGTTTCACGTGATTGTAAGGAAGAGATATCTAATTGATTTATTAAAAGATTTCATTGATATAAATAAATAATTACTTGCAATCCCGCAAGTAATTTCCAGTAGATCCAACTAATTGCTTTTCTTTGATTATTTCATTACGTATAATCGACGAATATTACAAATGAAAATCTTTGAAAATAGCTTTTCTGATTAAATTAAAATTTAAGTTGCTTTTTCTTTAAACTGGGCTCAGCTTGATGCAGTCTATTAACCACCATATACAAAGTTAATTATTTTTTCTTATATTTTGTAAAATGGGAGAGTTTTCTCTTGCGAAAAAATATAAATTTTGATACTTTTCTCTTCAGTACTAGGGTAGACCAACACGAATCGGATCATAGATTTATATTTCTTAAATCGTGATGAAAATGAGCATTTCGACTGTTCGTATTAATTCATTGGAAAGGAACGAAGTAATACAAACGATCGAAATACTCATTTTCAACACGATTTAAGAAATATGAATCTATGATCCGATTCGCGCTGTGATCCAATTCGCCTCGGTTTACCCTACATATCATTCATTTTATCTCTGAATGAATTTTGAAGCCTACGTTTAAAATCATGATATATCTCATACGGCTGAAAAAAAGTGGTTTACACGTGAGAAATTCCACGATAATGGACTCGATTCTCTAGAGGAAAGCTCTTCCATGTACCTGTATACACCTCCTATTTCCCACTCGCTTCTGATATGGTGAGACGTCGTTCGGCGTCGCAATCCCCCATGATTCAGATCCGCTCCGAGACTAGTAAATTCTAGGAAACAACCCAACTTACTCGTCGCTCCACGCTGGTCGGCGCTATGGAATATTTAATTAAGGATATTTCACTCTCAAATATTTTTTCCGCGCACGAAAAGGTTGCATTTACTCGGCGCTTGAATTTCATTTGAATTTTAAATCGTGGCAGGAAGAAATCTCGGTCCGCTACGATGTTATTCCACGGAGAAATTTTGAACGTCCGTCGATGGAGGCTATCGAATTTGCTCTGGTGCTTCGCCAACGATTGCCTGCGAGCTTCCGGCTACCTAAAGACGTTGTATAAAATGCGCAAAAACAAAATTGGAACTCCCGTGACTTCATATCCTTCGAAGTTTACTCGCTGTAGTGGTATTTTATTGCGGTTGTTTATTTCAGCAGTGGAAGAGCCAATATCGATCTCTAAAAATATAAAAATTTGCACAGAGCAATGAGAGAATTCCAAAACAGCCAAATATGGCAAATGACAAATTACCTGAATAAATTGCATTTTACCGCAATTTGCCAGGAAAAATAAATCTATGACACTTGGCTATCAGGGAAATAAATAACTCTGAATTTCTTAAGTTTCTCCGAGCTTGAGAACTTGTGGAAATCTGGACTATATAAATATCATGAACAATGAAGTTGAACACGTTATGACCCCAACATTTAAATGTTTCTGAAAGAAAACACAATAAATAAAGTATTTCGGATAAAATCAAAAGGCCTTCATTTTATTCTTAATTATCGATTGAGTCATTCGACTAGCTTTTCTTCCACTTCTGGTCCGCGGTCTCCATCACTCGCTCCCGCTGTCTTTACTTCCGCTTCTTCCGCGGCTCCACGTCTGTTTCCATCATTAGGGGGAGAGATTCGACGTGACGGGAATGACGAAGGGACGGCGTAATTAACATGTCAGATAAAAACCGGGGGAATGGTAGATATTGGAAGAACTGGAGATTGGATGTGATGAAGAAAATGGTGATCGAATAAACTCATCCGTTATAGGGGACGTAATGTGACAGATCGCGGAATACGATAAGAGTACTATTAACTTATTTGACACTATCATGACCTAACGATGAAAATTAGCTACGAAATGTGTATTAATCTAGTTCCTTTTTTACGCCTAGTTATTAAATATTAGTTTTACAACTAACTAAAATGTAAAAACAATCGTATAGGTTCAAACCCCAGATTTCGTTATTTTTTCTAGAATGAAGAATAATCTTGCCTTAATCTGTTTTTGAGACGTCCTATTATTATTACAACTAGTGGCCCTATCGGGAAATTCCATAAACGACAGAAGATGGTAACGTACTCGTAAATGCAAAAGATATAGAATGATTGTAAATTATGCATTATCTTTGCCAAAAGTCAATTTTTATCATCAATTTTTAATCAAATAATACAATGTACAATTGTAAATTAACAATTTGTCAAAAGCGGCAAAATTAATCTTTAAAATGGTACCTCATTTATCGTTTTTTACTTCGTACGAAGGGAGAGAAAATATTTGTCATAAAAAATCACCTTCGAGAAATAATATATAAGATAATTATAATTTGTAGTTGTTATATGGAAACTTTTTATTACAGCTACTTAATGCCATTAGTTATTTACTTCAATAATTTGCTGTTATTTAAGGTATATTATATTATTATATTTCATTATTTGCACTTACGAAGCTGCGTTTGTTACAAACAATAAATTGATCAATAGTAATAAAAGTCGATATCAGTTAAAACTTCTACAATTTCATTTTTTCTTAAAACCCGAGTACCAACTTATTGTTAGTTTACATTACCTTTACTTATGTACAAGGGCAGAGTGAAAAGTCCGATATTTTTTAAATTAAACACTTTCTTTTTTATGAATTGTTCATTTATTTTAAAAGGAAGTGTTTAATTTAAAAAGTTTCGGACTTTTCACTCTGCCCTCGTATACTCATTCAACGCGAACTGTACATAGTTAATTAAATTGCGAGTGCAATTTCGAAGGGTATAAATTTCGTGGCAGGGATGAAGAAATTAATTCTTGCACGAAGCCGAGCGTTGCACGGCCTATACGTCACGATTAAAGGGGACAGTTGTGCAGTTCGGAAAATGAGGCGGTGGGGATCCTTGATACGTGTCCCGGGAAAACTTGGTCTCCCCCGGTACAATGCATCGTTCCTAATATCTGCTGGAAGTTGAATGCAATGCTCTTTTATGTTTCAGGACGAAGGATGGAAGCTGAACCGTACAAATTACTACCAGGAAGGATGGCTGGCCACTGGGAACGCCCGGGGTTTAGTCGGTGTAACCTTTACCACGTCGCACTGCAGGACAAGGGCAGCGGAATTACCCCTCAGAGCGAACTATAACCTCAGAGGACATCGGAGCGAGGTACAATTAGCGAGATTCTTATTACCTTTTTACGTCGTCTCTACGTATCCAGCAAACACGTCATTCGTTTACTGGTAACATGCAAAACAAGGCTTAGAGCTTGAGAAATATTTGTTTACTTTTCCATCAATTATTATAACATAAAAGAATAAGTAATATGTCTTTAGATTTAATTTTATTCAAGATTCAGACGAAGAAAAATATTATCAATTATAGTTATATTTATAATATTTGAAATCGGAATCACTTTTGTGATGCTAATATACCTTATTTGATCTTTTGATCCCATGTAAGATTTTTTAGTTGTACGACCTTTTTGCATTAGTTGCGCGATATACTTTATTACAATACTCGACCATTTACACGCGCAAGCGCGCGCCCCTGAAACGTATTCAAATTGAATTCCCATAACACCCACTCTAATAGAATTCAAATTTATCAAATTGAATTTCCCCGCTCTAACTATCGAATACTATATCGATATCGATTATCAACTAACCAATGGGGATAGGTGACCACGACTTTCGATTATATCGTGCTTTTTATTAGATAGGACCAATTTTCGACAATTGAAGCTCTGTCGAAGTCGCTCGAGCGAGGTCAGAAGATTCGATCGCAGCAATGCGCTCGTCGAATCAAGGAGTTCAAGCTCTTCTCGATAACAAAACGTCGATTCGCCGGAGATCCAACGCTTTCGGCGGAAAATTCGTTTATTCATTCTGATTCTTTTTCCACGATCTACTGGAAAATAGCGCCGAGACGACTACTCACGTGGTTTGATTTATCGATTGACTCACGTGTACGTGTGCGCCCGTTGCCCGTGTTGCCTCGGATTTAGTTTGCGCAAATGTCAGACGCCAGTCGAACGCCCGACGGGTCGAACGGGGTGAATCCGCCTGGGGGTTGAATTCCAGCGTAATGCCCTGCATTGATTATCGAACTTCGGCGCGTCGCCAATTAAGCGCATCGAGACAGTTGCAGTGGACCCTGCAAAAAATGAGCTACTTTGAATTCCTTCATTAAGACCGGCCCTCAATTTTTATCGTTTTCAGTCGCCGTTTACACAGACTTCTAAACAATGAACAGCATAATCGTTCCCGTGGTAAAAAGATTCGACGAAAAGTCAAGCAAGTCCGATTCGAGAATATTTTCCTCGTCGGAGTAATACGAGTCGTAGTTCAGACGCGGGGAAAGGGAAAACGAAAGAAAAGCAAAGTTTTCCGTGCCGTTCAAAGAAAAAAGGCGACAATAAAGGACGAGTTTTTCAGATGCCACGACAATATTTAATTAAACTTCGCATCACCCCCCTCCGCCATATACATCGCCTTTCGACTCCGAATCGTCGTCGTTGAGACTCCTCAGCCTGGAGCTTTCGAAAGACGGATGAAAAGCATCCGAGGCGAACAAACGCCCTTGCAAGCGACTCGAGTTAGTTTCACCATCAAAGCGAAGCTTCTCCCGACGAGAAACGAGAAACTCTTCTTCTCGGTTTTCACATAGGTACATGTTTTTTCACATTCACGTACATCCGACATATGTTTAATGAGATTCTTCGACATTTTTTAATCCATCTGCACCACAGCGAGACAAGAGGAGCCACGAAGAAATAAGAAAACAACAAGAAATGTAATCGCGTGTTATCGGATTACGTGACCATATTCGGCTCCTCGTCGAGAAGATTTCTATCTACACGGAGAACAGAGCGTAATCCCCCGCGTGAGTTTCGTATCGCAGCCTCCCAGGCGGCGGCTCAATTTCACGCCATTCCCTCAATCTTGACTCCGCACGAAACTCCGTGCGGTGTGTCGGTCGACGTGGGAGGGCATCTTAGGAAAATACATATACGGAGGAACACCAATTTCTTCACCGGGGGCCGTTTCCACTGCGCGCGCGTTTCGTGCACCACGGCCATCGTCGTCGGGGCGGTCTGGCGGGCCGTGGAGAAGCCACGATACGCGATATGAGAATGTTCGCTATCGAGCCGAAGTCAGCCAGAGGCTCGCACGTGACGGATCCGTTAAATCGAGGAGTAAATAGGGTGGTTGCAGCGTCGAGAGGGGGTGCCTGGGCTCGCGTAGTAGCGAAGTTACTTCGGGCGAAGACGGGGAGTTCTCTAGAGCCACTCTACGCCTTCACCTGTCCACTTCGAGCATCGATCGGCCGGATTGCAACGGTATATTTTTTCTACGGCTCCAGCAGCTCGGTTTAGGTTCGTCCTGATAAGACCTACCTACGCGAATCTACATTGTCGGTGAATAGATCGAGTGATTAAAAGTGAATTGGACGTGAGACGAAATATTTGCAATGTCTAGAGATAAAAATGAAGTAGAGAAAATAATGGAACCAATTTTTATTTAGATGTATCGAATACACTGAAAAGGATATTGCTGTATTAGCAAGAAATACTACTGATATCTCTAAAAATGTGTCTCGGTATAGAGGGTGACTAGATAATATTACACGTCCTGTAAATCCAAACGTACAGAGAAGTGGAAGAAAATTCCGTTTCATAAACGTACAATATACATGTATTCGTATGTTTTATGTACATATCGCTTATTAAATAAAACAACATAATCATAACTCAAATAACGTCACAAGTCGGAGTGAGAGCATTATTTTTTATTTTGCAGATGTTTATTATGTTTGCACAAAAAGTTTAAGTACTTGATAATTAATACAACTGATTGCTCTGCCGAGATATACACATGTTTTGGTTACAAATTATTTCATATACAAATGACAGTAATTCGAAACTTTAAATACGCGTTTTCTAGCATTTTGAGTTATGACGTTGTTTTTTAATAAGCGATATATAAGACTCCATACATCTATAAAAGACAATAAAGTTAAAGCACGGTAGATTTACTAAGGAGCTTACAAAATATAATCTGAATTATACCAAAATTACGTAAACTACGTTTTTAGAAATACAAGGAATCACACTTGCTGTGAGACTGTGACGGTAGTTGAGAAAGTCGCTAAATAATTCATTCTGCCTCCCATATCATCGAAACTTGGCCTATGGTCTCTAGGATGATTTAACAAGATACTCGAAAGATATATTATACCCGGTGAGTAGTTTGAGCATCTTGAAAACCATAAGGCTCCAGCCTATGATGGACCAACAGGACCGGTGAGACCCACGCCTATAAGGCCTCTCTCACCACGAGATTTCTTCGGTATGACGTCACGCGCAGAGTTCGCCGCGAGGTAAGACCAGACGTGTGACGTCACGAGACCAGACACGCTCTACTACTCATCCTTATACTTAATTGTTTAACAAAATAAGATATTGGGATCGATTCGTGGCAGAATGCAAATGTGCGCCTATCGATGACAACTTTATATCGCGTCACTAATGCCAAAAGGTCGTATGCACCAAAAAGCGTCCTTATAAAGCCAAAATGGTGTATACAATTTTTATATTCACTCAAATTTTCCAAATATGAATAAATACTGTGAAAAAAAATTGAAAACTTAAAAGCAAAAGTCTGTATAAGGGTAAGTATTGTCTATACGCCCTTTTTGCATTAAGTTCTCCGAAAAACCCGAAAACTAATTCCATAAGGGCATATCGATCTTAGGCTTATACAAGAATAATGTACATCGATGTGTCCTTATGGCATTAGTTTTCGTGATTTTTAAGAAACTTAGTGCCAAAAGCGCGTATCGACTGTATCCTATACGCCCTTTTCCCTTTAACTTTCCAAATTTTTATTTTATCATTTTGGGACCATTTTTTTACGTATTTATATCAGTTGCGAGAACAATTTTTTTGATAAGCCCTTTTATAATGCCGAAAGGAAAAAAGTGACATATACGATCTTTTAGCATTAGTGATGCTATATGATTCGGCAAGAATGAAGAAAGCATCACTTTTCCGATAAATAAGATCGTAATGAATAGGATAGGTATAGACGCATTACATTTACTCTTTACTCTAGATGCAAAGCCATATGAGTAACGCGACGAAAAAAGTCACGCTATCACTCTCCACTTTGACCACAAGCTATGGTGACGTAACGCTAAGAATGTAACGTTATTGCTTTCGATTCAGTACCCTACTTATACAGGGTGTAATGACTAACAATAAGAGGGCTGAAACAAGAGGAGCCCAACTCTATTCAAAGTTAGTACATTGACCAATGACATGACTTCCTACAATCACCGTTTCTCGGAACCCACTCAGCTGTCAACTCTTTGTCAAAGTGAGAGAATCGTAGGAACATCGTAGATCTCAGTGTAGAAACTCTGAAGAGAATTAGACTCCTGCAGTTTCAACCTTCATGGCCATTACTAACCCCGTTATATGGTCACATCATTACGTGACGTTACGATTTCTCCGTTATCTTCCAATATCGATTGAAAAGACATATAGTCTACGAGTATATTAAAACTCCAATTGGTGAGCGACCAATAATTTTCCCCGAAAAATCTCAGGATTACTGCCACTATTTACTCAAATGATCATTATTCAACCGCTTGGAAACATTATAGAATTTGCAACGACCGAACGAAAAACTTCCACGCTCGATATTGCTCCGGCGTTCACGGCTAATAATTTTCCCCGGCGACTAACCGTCAAGGCTCGTGCACCAGAGGGGCGCTGCAGCTAGTAGTAGACTCTATTAGATCCTTCGGGACGCTGCGACAACTCCCGCCCCACATTAATAACACCGTCTTAAAATCGCAGTTTTTCTCAACTACGCGTCCCTCTGTCTCCGCGGGCGTTTCTGCTTCCCCCCGCTTCACAGTAGACGCCGTGCACCCTCCTCGCTCTCCACTCGCCGCGCGTTCCGCGCTCTCGCGCCACACCCTCCCTCGCGCGTTCTTCGCGAATCCCTCGCTCCTCTTCCAACCCCTTTCAGCACCCTCTTCTCCGCCGAGGTTGGAGCCCGGACACCCTCGCTCGGTATTCGAGGGTGAAGAAGTGTAAATAAGAAGCACGTCCGAACCCAAGCGCTGCCCCGTCCCTTGGATGCACTCGTCCTGGATGCACCGACCCGGCGAGAAATTCCCGAATCGGTGACTGCGGCAGATGCGGATATCCATCGGATGAGTCTCGAAAGTTATCTGGCCGGTATTTTCCGATCGGAGTGCTCGGTCACGTCATTTTTTATTAGCGCCCCGAGGCACCCTTTCGACCCTTCGAGAAGCAGGTGCGGCACGCGCGAGGATCCAAGGGGTATACATATCGAAGAGGCCTGAGGTTAACCAAACTTGGCTTTCGGCGTCGCGTTTGCTCTGCTGCGCGATAGGTATATCTATCGAATAATTCGACGATCGTTTCGGTGGGCTTTTTTACGCGTATGGCTTCGTTCGTAAACTACGTTGCGTTTTTTTTATTATGCTTTCGACCTCCCCCCCCCCTCTCTCTTCGTTATACGTCGTTGCAAGAACACCTTCATAAATATCACGTCGTGCTTGGCTTGACGCCTCCCTCTTTCGTCTTCGCACAAAAGTCGTGTTTTTTCTTTTTGAATTACTCACTTGCACGAGATCGTTATTACGTCCCCGAGAAACCCACCCATTTTTCTCTCTTGATAAGCAGCGCTGCACTCTGCGCGTTCTCTCCTTCCCTCCTCCTCCTTAACGTAATTTACATACACGGAAAAAAAGGATTTGTAACTTTTACAGTGAATCCAAATAATCAACTGGCAAGCTTTTGTGAAAAAGGGAGAAAAGGAATTTCAGTCGACATTTCAATTCTTTGCTACTACTCGACTCTGTTTTCGTCAAATTTTTGCGGAAATATTTTTGTCAGTGTACACGGAAAAAAAAGATTATAATAATTTTTACAGTGCATCCCAGTAAGAGAGCTCCTCAAGGTGAAACATTGAATTTTTTAATAGGCGCAGCGTACTTTTTACAGATCGTGCCAGTATAAACCCGCAAACGCCCGACATAATCAACGGGAGATTGGTGAACTTTACCATATAAACTGATGCTTATACTATTACGAACTGTGAGAAGTACGCTGTAGTCTATTAAAAAATTCAATGTTTCACCTCGAGTAGCCCTGTTACAGGGATAACTATAAAAATTCATGGGTTTTCCCATGATTTTTTACTAATCCTTTTTCTCCGTATACGAATGAAATGTGCGATCGTAATTTCGAAATAAATATCAAGGGAAGTGTGAAATTTATTACCACGTTCACGACATGTTCAGCGTATTCCTTGCGAACGACGAAACGACCAGACGTTCGACCTCTCGTTTCATCGGTATTACATTTCTTCGCTCTCCTCGCGATATCGGCGTATAAGAAGGAAATTTCGCGAAAGAAAAATAAAAGGGAACAGTTCGATGCCGTAAGAAGGATATCCGAGTATCGAGGTAGGGGTGTGCAAAGGTAAAATGTCTTCCATTCTCGCGATTCCCAATGGCTCGGACAATGGTACGGTTTTTGTGTTTATACGGAAACTCGAGTCCTCGAGGGAGTCGCACATTTCTCGTCCGCGTCATTTACTTCGTCGCGCGCGCGCGCAACAAATATAAGGCGCGTCCCGGGAACCGGTCGCCTTTACGAGAGAGGCCAGAAGTCGCGCGTGGCTCGCTTTTATCTGTTCTTTCTAACACTCACAATGGAATGTCGAATGGAAGGACAAAGAAAACCGTTCCACTGGTGTTATACGTTCATTTTGCCGTGATGCGACGGTCGGACGTCGAGCGACTCTTAATTTCCTTTGTTACGAGAAACTTTGCTTGTTGAGCAATCGTGCTCATCACTGAAAAATATTTCAATACCTACGGGCGAGTCTGATGTCTGACGTTTGTCGCGTTAAAATTGCTATAAATTATTTGAAAATAGTACACTGAGAAAAAAAAGAATACAAATTATACTCACAGAAGGATAATCTGAGTACGAAAGGTAAAATAGACCGAAAATTATCCTTCCAGGGTTTATAAAATTTAACCTTCCTTAGATTATTTTGTATACTTCATAGGATAATTTTTGATCTATTTTACCTTTCGTACTCAGATTATCCTTCTATGAGTACAATTGTTATTCTTTTTTTTCTCAGTGTAGAGATACGCCAATACATTGGTCGTAAACTCATTTTAGTTCGTAATCGCGATTGTATAACATCGCATTACCGTTAAAAAAAACAGTGTTAAATTCAACACTATTCTAACACTAAGTGGTCCATACAGTGTTCCAGGTTGAGTTGATGTCCCGTTAATGGTGAACTCCTTATGAAAATTTAAGACTTTACTTCTAATGAAAAAATGTCAAGGGGTTAATATTGTTTAAACGGGAAGCTGTTTAAGCTCACCAATTTTAATTCATACCGGTGTAAATTTGTCGCAGCTTTGACATTTCAGGTCGATCTATGGTTACAAGTCGACATTGGTAGAGACGCTGCACCTTTAATATGCGGCAAATATGATTTATTGTTACAATATTTTAACAATACTGTAATATACGTATAATTTTAAAAAGTATTTGACTCCTCAACATTTTTTATTAGCAAAAAAGTCTTAGATTTTCATAAGGAATTCACCATTAACAGACATCCCCTCAATCTGGAATACCCTGTATAGTACACCACTACTTCGATGTTACCATACGGTATAGCTAACGGTGTAAATCACTCGGGGTAAATTCGGTGTGAAATTTAACACGGCTTTTTTCAACACACATCGGTGGGTTGCATGTTAACACTAAGCACAATGTATAGATTGCAAAGTGTTGTCTAATTACACCGTGCGATATTCCCTTTCACAAAAAGGTGTGACCCGCATGAACATACCATTGTATCAATAAGTCACATTGCGCGAGGTGAAATTGACACGTATTAATATCTTCACAACTGACACATATTAACTTTTCTTTCTGTGAATTACATCGTATCCATTTTACTCCATTTTGGTGTTAAATGTAACACCAACTTAATTAACCAATTGAAGACCATAGTAAGTATAGAAAGGTGCTAAGTGCCAAAAATCCAAAATTTCAGTAGTTATAATGAGTTCTTTTTAAAAATAAGCTATTATGACGTTTTACATGAATATCTTTTTTTTCGTATTATATTTTTGGCACTCAGCACTCTTCTACATTACGGTCTTCGCTTAACCATTCAACTTAACACCACCGTAGTTAACCACTAATACTTCTAACGTTTACACTGCACATTTTTTTTGCAGTAAAGCAAAATGCTAAATGCAACCTACACGTCATCTCTATAACAATTATCACGTAAATATACAAAAAATTGTAAGCAACACCGGCGTTGTTTCTAATAGATATGCGGGCGTGATGTTTGCCGACTAGGCTACATTCTCTCTTTTAATTCGTAGTTACGTACCCATAACTATAGCTTATGACGTCGCGATCGTTATCGCCGCTAAGTGTTTTCCCGAGATGTAGGTCGGCTCGATAGACTCCCCGATGGTATAGGACGATCGTAATTATCCCCCCACGCCGCAAAAAGAAATGAAGGACCCACACGCATACCCCGCATCATTCGACCGTGATCCCCCGTGGAAGAAATCGTCGCCAGAGAGCGAGCGTCGGAGAGCACCGCGTTAATTAACCGTCGGCGAAGGCGCCACACGCGAGCAGCCGAATCTCGCCCACCCGCTGAGGACATTAGCCGTAATCCCTGCACCGGAGAGGAGCCGCGGAGGAGCGTTAACAAGGAGTCGAGGGACTCGCGAAATCCCGCGGGAAATTCGACGTTCGCGCGTGATCCACGGGCGCACTCTCGGTCAATTACCGTACGGAACGTCGTTCTGTGTCGGCCGCCCTTAATGGCGAGCCTTCCGGAGCGTTTAGTGTTTTCGTTTTCACAACAGCTAAAGTGGCAGGGCAGGGGTGGCGGTGGAGGCGGAGCTGGAGGGGAAATGGGGTCGAGGGATCGAGAAGGAGCGGGCGAGTCGAGGTGTCGGGGTAGGATTCAACCTTCCACCCTCTTAAAATGTACACGCTCCGCGCGCGCGGCAGCGGCTGCGGCGTCGACGTTCCTTCCTCTCATATTCTGTATCTTTCCGCGCGAGAAACCGATTTCTAGCATCGGGTTTCGTTTCGCCTACGCGTTTCTCTCGTTACCCGCTTCGTTTTTTCCCCTCCCTCAGAACTTTCTGGCAAGAGCTTTGGCTCTCTATCGGCGGAAAGCTCCTCTCTAGCGCGCGCGCGCACCCCGATCACTTCTCGAGCCATCGCTAAACGAGCCGAGGTCTTCGGCGATTCGTTTTGCGATACCCACGTCGAGATCGACGAATCGAAAGTGGAATCTTCAATCCCATCCGCCGACGGGTTCTCTGCCTTCGCGCGAGAATGCACGGCGGTACCGCGCGCTTTGCGGCCGTGAAAGCACGCGCGGAAAGCTCTCGGCTGAGTCGATACGTCGTGCGACTCGATAAAAAGCGCGACCGTCTAGGCAAGGCGACTGTATAGAGATATCGGAGCGCCGTCTAGCGATGCGCCTGAACTTTCTCATGCGGTTGCATTTCGCCCGGCGCATTCAACGTTGCTGAGGACCGACGAGACCATATTGAGTAAGAGAAATATGCCCCCCGGAGGCGAGTGCCGTCGATATTGAATGATTAAAGTTTAAACGCGCGTGGAGAGGAGCATATGATGATATAAATAAGCCGGAGTACTATTTTTTCTTGAACGTTACTTCTTGTATAATAACCCACTTTACAGGCTTTTCTAGCCGTATTTACCGAGCTTTGCCGATAGTTAAAAACACGCAAGAACGAAATGATTCAAAGTTCGGTTGCTCGAAGCTACTCAAAATTTTCCCGACTATGTTTCAAAAGTGACAATAACTACACTAAACTGTGAGGGAAAGAGAGAGAAAAATACTTGCATGTGAATTTTATTTTCACAGCAATAACATAAAATATTATTAACATCTCGCATGTTTAACTAAAAGCACCGTTTCGTGAAGAACGATAATGTTTCTCATAAGACAATTGCAATCAACCCGCTAATCAAATTAAGGGTGATCCTTTGTTACCTCCGACCGCTTCGTTGCCAACTTTATATCTCCGCCGAGAAAGTCTAAAAGAAAACTTTGAAGTTGTTATGAAACGGTGAAATATAATACCGGGAGTCGTATGAAGTATCCTTCGCGGAAGAATAAAGGAAACGACAGATCCTCGGTAATTGAATCAGCTGAAATATTTCTCGCGACGATTTCGACCACAAACGTTGTCGGCCGCCTCGCGAATGCGAATTCTTCCTCGCGTGAGAGCAACCAACCACAAAAATAATAGGTGAGTTCCCCTCGAGAGCGGAGACGCGAAATAAGGCATTTCATTGCTCGATGTTAGTGTCGACATCCAATTTACGTTCCTTCCCTTTGTCTCACGGAAGCTCAACAATACTTTCGTATTTCGTGCCCGTTCTTTGTCTCAACGAAGCGGCTAGGTTTACGGAGGGGTCACCCAATAGGGTACGTTATAACGTCCGTTGACATATTTATGAGCTTCACGAAATAATTGGTCCATAATTCGTGTTCGGAGGGGCGTGCTGACGATAAATTCGGATCGGAAGTACATTACACCGAAACCGAAATACCGGACCAAATAGTAGGTATTAACCTTCCAGCGGGCGCACCTCTTTCGCACTTGCCGTTTTCGTCGTGTTTGGTGAACGGCGAATCGATACCTCGATATTCTCCGCGAAACGGCGAACGCTTTCTTCGAACATTGAATGAGCGACGAAATAATACACTTTAAAAAAGTCTACAGTGTGGACCTATATACACCACTTTTGGTGTTAGATAACAGTGGCATAAGACTGAATGACGCCAGATGTAGTATTGTATATAGGTCCACACCGATATGAAATGGTGTTAAAAATTAACACCATTTTTCACTGTGTACAGAGAGGTTTTCTACACGTCATTTTTTTAACGATAAACTAATATTTTGCCCCTTCGAGTATAGTATATCGAAATTCTCCGATATACTAATGACGCTATTACTGGAAAGTCTATAGTTGTGAAGATTCCAAATAAAATAAGTTACACAATAAGAGAATCGTCCTTTAATATATCGCATCACTAATGCCGAAAAGTCGTATACGTCACTTTACGCCCTTTAAGCATTGTAAAAGCCAAAAGGGCTTATGAAAAAATTTGTTCTCGAAACTGATAGAAATACATAAAGAGAAGGTCCAAAAATGGTAGAATAAAAATTTGAAAAACTAAAGGCATAAAAGGACATATAGGATATGATTGACACGCCCTTTTGGTATTAAGTTTCTTAAAAATTACGAACACTAATGCCATAAGGGTGTGTTGATATACATACGAGAATAAGCCTAAGATCGATGTGCTTTTATTGCATTAGTTTTCGTGATTTTTAAGAGACTTAATGCCAAAAGGAGAAGTATGGACTATATTCTACGCGCCCCTTTGCTTTTAAGTTTTCAATTATTTTTGTTTACTTTATTTCATTCTTTTTAGATAAAATTTGAGTGAATAAAAAATGTTTATACGCTCTTTTTGCTTTATAAAGGCACTTCTTGGCGTATACAACCTTTTGGCATTAGTGACAGCGATACTGATAATTTATATTGAACGACGACACCGCTATCTGGGAATTTGATTTGCAAATGTTACATAAAAAATGAAAGCATCAGACATTAATTCCTCGAGGGGTGCCCATAGCTTCATCACGAATTTTCCTTTTGACTCGCTTGCGAACGGCAAATGCTTTTTCCGAAGGTCAGATGCAATCATAAAAAGTACGAAGCGACCTCGTGTAGGATCGATTCGCCATAACGTTAAACTGCTTTCCCACCTTCTGCAGAAAAAAAAAGTATTTTCCATTTACTGATGTAGATACACAGCGTGTTCGCAAACAAGTCAAATACATATATGTAAGGATCGCGAATGCAAAAAAAACGACGATAAAAAGCTTCTCGTGCGGCGAATAGCGAAACGCGAGGCTCGGACATATCGCCTGTGGATACTCGTAGCGCCTCTCGCGCCAAGTCAGACACAACGCAAGGGGTGTCGGGTATAGACATACAACCGCTGTATATTCACTGCAGCATTATGCGAACGGCGGCACGTCACCCGCGCTGCACTCCTCGCCTCTCCCACCCATCGTCCCACCGAAAGGCATTACGACACAAGAAAGCTTCCGGTGAAATTAACGAAAGAACTTTTTTTTAATGCGCAACCTCGAAGATAAGACTGCGGAATAACGCGAGGCTCGTTAAACTGCTCCCACTTTTCCGCACAACGGAAGAGAAGCGGAGAAATTAGGGAAGGGGACGAGGTTGCGTTTAAGGCGACTTATTATAGGAGTTATGCGTCACTTCGGGCGAGTGCTATACCGACAGAGTTGCCGGGGCGAGTCGTCCTCTTCGGCGAGATTAGGGCGGGCGCGCGCGGCTCTCGTAGCGTTTGCCTCGTTCGGTCCCGCCTTTTGGAGTTTAAGGGTAGCCGCGGTGGGTATCGATCGATCTGATACGCAGTGCTGTTTCAAGCCGAGGGTTCTCAGCCTCGCCCAGAGAGTCAGAAGTCTCGTCTCCCCGCTTCTCTTCTTCCCTCTTCTTCGCACTTTTCCTGCGCTCTCGTCGTAGGCCGATCCGCTGTGCAATACTTTCTAGATGTGTCGTTGCCCGCCTACAGTCTAGACGTTACGGGGATGCTCTACTTGGTGGAACAGACTCGCCCGGCCCTCCGCGCGCGTTCGCGACGTTCCCCGGATTACGTAATCCGAATATCCAACGTTCGCTCGGAGGCAATCGGATTTGCATAATTACGCTCCGTTCGGCAAACACATTGCATTTCACTCGAAGCCAAAGTCGATCGCTCGCTCGGCCTCGAATTAGGGGAGAAAGGGGGATGGAGACGGCGTACCGAGAATTTATACACCGAGAAAAATAATCTGATCAATTTAACCAAACTATTGGAGACCATAACCAAACCGTTTTATGAAATATGGATTCTCCTTCTTTTTAATTTAACTGACGATTTTCTGATTAAAATAACTAGACATGTAGTTAAAATAACTAAAAATGTAGTTAAAATAACTAAATATTTTATTCAACTTATTAGTACAGTGGTCCCTCTATTACTCGCGCCCTCCATAACTCGCGCGAGAGGGGAAGCGATTGCCCCCACTCCTCCCGTGACGCCATGACTGCTGCCATAGCATGAAGTGCGCACAGAGGTGCGCATGAAAATATAGAGAGGAGAAGCCGGTATGTATGGAGAGACGTGCTACCTAACTTCAAGCTTCACCACTAGTTGCGCACGATCGTTCGCCGTATCCCCTCCAAGCAGCTGCACACGGTCACAATTTCACCAGAGCCGCACGCAACTTATCGTGTGTTCTCTGTCTAAAAACCACGCTGTCTCTTTCTTTTGCCACGCCTCCATTGAGGTGAGTGGGGGCTGAAGCGAAGCTTCTCTAACTCATAATTCTGCGAATTTACAGCCCCGAAACGCGCGAGTTATAGAGGGACCACTGTATTTTGGTTAGAATAACTAAAGTCGTTTAACCAGATGCATTTTGTCATTTCAACCAGGTTATTTTTTTCCGTATAGAAACGTACAAAACGGGAGGGACGGCAAAATGAGACACACATGCGAGATATCGATACGCGAGCAGCATGAGCGACTCGAGGGAAGGGCATAGCTCGAAGAAAATACGTACTTGGACGTTCCGATGATTTTGAAGCATAAATATTTCACGAAAAAAATACTTTATTATAGGTGCTGTAGCCACACGCTAATTTAGAGGCTATCAGGAACGAATAGCCTCGATGAGCCTCGATAACGCCTGATATGGCGCACTGCTGAGGTCGTACCTTTTAGTTATTTTAGTTCTAGGCCGCACAAGTGGCGTAGCGACGGTGGTACAGGTACGTAGGTATTTACCTACGAATCGATACTGCAGCATTATTCGGCTCGCGGTGCTGTACCTACGTTACTTGCGGACATTCGATAGTTTGCATTATCGATTTTTCAGAGTAATAATAATGACTTTATCGTTGCTGCTGCAAGAACGGAGTGGAAATAAATCTATTTTAAATACAGTAGAGATCTAAAAATTTGGGCACCCCGTCCATGAAAAAAAAAATTATGCAAAATGATATTTCACATAGTAGAAGTTTTCCTCAGGAGCGACGATAGCAGAGAGTACCGTTTCACAATACATTGTAAGAGATATTCATCAATATATCAACATTTAAGATGTTCCACAGCCAATATTACTAATGGATTACATACAGCAATATAAGGGTGCTACGTTGAATTGTAGTTCTTGCAATGAAAAATGGGTACTCTTACATTGTACAATGATACTGTGTTATGTCGCTCCGAGAACAACTTCTGCTATGTGAAGTAACACTAATTACTTCATTTATTGAGTATTTTGCACAACATTCTTTTTATTCGTAGTCGGGACAGCCCACATTTCTAAGCCCGCACTCGTAGGCGTGACTTATGAATGGTGGGGATACTGCACGCATGCTTTCAGTACACGCAACATCTTTGGAATAGAAGTGTGTAGGCTGCAATGTATGTTGTAATGGGCCGTCCCAACTACTGTGCCCCTCGTTTAAATGCCGATAAAGTAACCGGAGAGGGGGCACGAAAGTAGGGGATATCTAAATTTCTGAGAGCTTAAATTCTTCAATCCCCGCTGTAGTTACTATTCTTCGTGTAAAGATTGTGGTCGAATAAAATGGTAATATATAACAATTATAAATTGTTTACGAATTAAAATATGCATACAGGATGTCACGTGCAGAACTGGCCAGTTGCAGGGACCTTGAAATTTACCTTCGGCCAGGCTTGGTCGGTACTCGAGTCATTTATACCGGTAGAAGTCAAGTCGGTAGTTAGAGTTGGTGTCAATTCGGGAGCTCGAAGCGTCTAACCTCGAAATCGTGAATTTGTAAATAATGGTGAGTAATTATTCATACATTCACGATTTCGAGGTTAGATGCTTTGATCTCCCGAATTGACACCAACTCTAACTACCGACTCGACTTCTACCGGTATAAATGACTCGAGTACCGACCAAGCCTGGCCGAAGGTACATTTCAAGGTCTCTGCAACTGGCCAGCTGCCAATAAAATAAAAAACAACGTCATATAACCCGAGTCGACATTTTAATATTAGATCGAGCCTAAACTTGGCGAAAGCGGATAAATCGGCCACTTGTAGATCTAAACTAATGTTAAAGCTTTCAAATTTAACATTACTTTAGACCTACAAGTGACCGATTGTCTGCCTTCGCCAATTTTAGACTCAAACTAGTATTCAAATTTCGACTCGGAAAAATTACCGAGTTATAAAAGAATAAGAAAACTGTGGAATCCAGAAGTAAACTGAGTTGGTCTCACGCGAATATAATTTTTTTGCAATATAGCAATTAGAGAATTTCACATTAACATTCGAAATCCTATAACTTTGTCACAATAAAAACCATTATCGAAATACTAAATTCAACGTCAGAAAAAGCTCTACAATGATTAAAAAACGAATGACAGAAACAAGTAGACTGAAACAAGCCAAACTACTTATTACCACATTATCGCAATATCAGAGTTTTTTCGTAAATTGCAGATTTTATTAAGATACGATTTAACGAGCGGATAAAGTCTTTTAACGCTAATCGCTGATACGAGTTAGATGAGATGAGCCACAAGAGCCCTTGCAAATTTTCTTCTACCTCTTTTAACCATCACCACATGTAAATCTCTTCCAATTTGCTCGACACCGGCAGCCGACTTAGCGAGATTAAATGCTTCCGAGTCCGTTTATCAACTTTGATCCGCCGCTGCGGCGGCGAAACCGCTGGCCGGAGCCCCAATGCACTCCCCCATTTCGATGCCGCCCAGTTTGCTTTTATACGAGGTGACGCGTGGCACCGAGGCCGTCCCTTTTCCTATCAATCCCTTTTACGTTATCGCGTTAACACGCGCGGCGCTTCGCTCGAGGGTTAAATCATTCGCACGGTATCCTACTTGTTTTCCTATATAATGCACAAAGGGTCTCTCGAAAGCCGCTGCCCGATAAAACCGGGATCACACTGTGCGGACGAATGCGTTTAATGTTCATCACGCGAGCTGCACGACATCGTGTAATTGGCGTCACGCACTGCTGAAAGCAAAAATTCCGTAAGACGGATAAACGTTTATTTGCCTTTTATCTCATTAAATCATTTGTTTCATTCGACGAAAATTTGTACGGTACATAAATACGTGTTTTTTCCCATAACATTTAATAAATTAATAAATACCTATTTAATTAAATTATTAAAATTCAATCAGGAAAACCTAAAGTAGGTACTTGTAACGGGAAGTAAACTCCTCGTGTTTATGAAAATCGATGGTATCGAGGTATACGTTTCTTAGCATTACCTAATCGTCCCCCCATAAGAAAAAATATCCTTTTCCAGGAACAGATGTATTTATTTCAATTAAACTAATTTGATTGAAATTAAATAAGTATATCGAGTGAGAGACGAGTCAATATTTGAACACAGGAAGAAACTTCCACTTCGATATGCGAATCGCTCGCGTTCGTTTGCATACCGTGAGCCCGGCTTAAGTGGAATCCCGTGTACCGCGTTGCTTCCAAGCGACGATTGCTAATGCGAGCCGGGTTGGAATTAGACTATCGAACCGCGGATTTATTTACGCCGAGCGAAGAGGGACGATCTGCAATTCGTCACCTCGCCTCTCTCGCCCGACGTCGAGCGGGAATAACAAATGAGAAGGTGCAGACTGTGTAATCCTCCCTCGCGGCGACGTCATTAACTTCTCCGTGGGACTGGCTTATGTGCGGGGAGCGCCGGTAATAACGTATGCGTTTAGAAACTCGAAGAGAGGAAAAGGGACGGGTAGGAGGGTGGGAGAGGAAACCCGCGAGGGATGAGGGGTGAGTGAGGAGCACACGTATGCGCCGTAGCGATTACACCGCGTTTTGCCCCAGGCTCGAGAGCAGATAAGGTGCAGCGGTCGCTGGTAAATCCAACCGCGATGATCGGTCCCCGCGCAAAAACGGAGTAGGGGAAATTCGAGTAGCCCCGGACATGTTATGTTGGCCTCCAACTGCCGTTACCAACCACGACGACTAAGGGCCGTCAAAGTTACCGAACTTTCTCTCACATAGACGACGACTGAATTAACGATATTCGCACGCCGACGTATTATAGATAGGCGAACTCCCCTGATAACGGAAGTAGTAAATCGTGGAATCACGGGGAAGTAATGAGCATCTGCGCGGCAAAATCGACGCGGATAACAGTACTGCTGTCTCGATATTAAATGCGAGCAACTTTCGTGTACATATATGCGCATATTCATGAATACATATATATGTGTGTATGCACATATGTATAAAGAGTTGATGCGCGTTGTTTATGCAGTCGCTACTGCATCGTCCGTGCTTACCTGTTGTCATAACGGAGCAAAGTTGTTAGATACGATGTAACCACGTTCCTAAGTGAAATTTCTATTAGCGTTGTGAATAAAACACGTGACTTTGCATATCGTGTACCTATTTGTGATACGCGATTGACATTAGATCTAATTAATTCGTTACACTTTAGAAAATATATCCTGGATGTGGAAAATGTACACGATCGATTGGTTCCGTATTCGAGTTATTTTGAATATTTAAAAAATAGGGTGGTTTTATTCGAGTGTGGATCTAGGACTTGTATATTTACACTAAATTAAAATGCAATTCATCAAATGAACCCATTCATCACTGAAACTTAAGCCTCGCTTAAATCTTAATGAATGGTTTCTTATATTGGAGTTTAAAATATTATACCTACTTTGCTTTCCTGGAATAATCTAGCAACGTGTGATAACGATGCGCTTTCAAAGAATTATTCAAACAAAATTATTGAATGTGATAAAAAGGAACGACTGGTGGAAAGAAAATCATCAATAAATTAAGCTCGTATGCAGGAAGTGTCACTAATAAGAACTCTGAGTAAAATTTGCTGTATGAATTTGTATGCCTGTCCAGATACTGGGCTTAGTCATCCGGCTATTGGGACAGTTACCTTGTATAGATAAACTTTTCTGTATACAGAGGTTATTTTAACATGAAATTACACTCGTCGAATTTCGACGGACCGATGACAATCGCGCTCTCGATATAAATGCCACCCCGAAGCGAAAAGTAAACGTCGATCCAAGAGCTTCAAACGGGTAAATATATCAACGTCCGAAATCCAAAGTAAACCTATTACACGTTCACTCTCTCTCGTAACACGGGAGGCTGTAGATGTCGTAAATTTTTTTGCGAGGAGTCACAGTGATCAGATCAGGTAGGAGTATGGATTTACATATCGATCGGTGAGCGAGCAAAGGAAAGGGTGAAATGCTCCTTAAAAATGTGCGTTCGATCGCCTTGATATTCACGTAGAGTCGTGCGTCTGCTGGCCAGTTTTGTAGTGAGAGTTGATTTATTGATTTACCAAGCGGGTCAGGCGAAACTGGTGGGTACTGCAACTTCTACCGCATTGTACGGCCCCCTTATTCAGCGTCGCCCACGCAGGAGAATCCAGGGAATCCTTTTTTAACGCACTTCATTTCAGGGAACTACCAGACTGCAGGCTGGTAAACTCGGCTGCAGGAATAGTGGAAGGGAGATAGAAATGACTTTTGAACTTTATGTGGCTGCGAGAATTTTACCTTCATTATGGGGAAACTCGACGTATTCTAACTGTAAAAAATGAAAGAAAATATATTTCATGTCGGATTTTTACGAACAGGACGTCCCCTGCGCGTGATACGTGTCCGATTTTATTAGAATATATTAAACAATTAATAAATTTTTTAAAGAATAAATTCAGTTATTATTTATTTAATTAATCGGTGTCATTGAAAACCCATATTGGAAGTGATTAATATATTTTAGGTAGATTGCGACACATTTCATTCATTTATCTTGTATTGTCATAAAATAAACACGCGACATTCTGCACCACTTCAGCCACTCTAAAAATGAATGTATTCCAAAAAATGCCTGATAATCAAGTTATACGAGTACAATAATTCTATCAAATTCGACACCAATCCGCCCATAAATCACGGCATAATCGTATTTTTTCATTTTTATTTTTGAAATTGAGAACAGAGCTCTATCGACGTCTTTTTTCTTCCTCTCTTCCCTTTATAATTGACAAGTATAAAGAAAATTTTATCCAAATTACATCGTTGAACTTCCAGTCGTTTGAGAGATACGGCGTTTTTATAAAAGGGAAGATAAAAAGTTCACTGTATCTCTCAAACGACTGGGCGTTCCATGATGGAACTTTGTACAACATTTTCTTTTTACTCATCGAATATCAAGAAAAAAAGTTACCGCCAATAGAGCTTGACCCTCAGTTTCAGAAATAAAAAAAAAGATACGAATACTTCGTGATTTATACGAGGATTGGTTTGTAATTCGGCAGAATTATTGTATTCATATAACTTGATTTTTAGAAATTTTTTGGAATACATTCATTTTTGGAGTGGTTGACATAGCGTGGAATGCCACACATGGTATTATTAAAGTATTGCGTTAAAAAGATCCTATAGCATCGTAAAATTATTCATTCAGCCCCATTACTAAATCAAATGTACTTTTGATTGCGCCATATTAGGAGTTCCTAAACATGTCAAAACATACCACTATCATTTCTATTATCTATCAGCACTATCTGAACTACACTATTAGTTCACACGGCTATTCCAGAAAGCCATTTCGTTTCTAACCTTGTTCTTAACTTTGCCTTCAAATCTATTTCGAATAACTAGACGAGTGAAATTATTATATTTATTACACACTCAAGCGTGTAGAACCGAACCTATTCTAGTAATATCGATTTACTAAAATAATTACCCTCTCTTAGCTATTTCCCCCGTTACGACTATAGCTATTCTCAGAAAAGCACCACCCAATCGATAATTATTCCTACCACCATCTCGAAAATATACAATTTTTCTACTGACTTTACATCTGTTTCGTGTACACTGAAAGAAATAAATGTAGTTGTGACAATTATTTTGGACTCAACTGCTCAAGTTTTGTAATCAGTACCAGTTTTTTAGTTGCTGTAACTATTTTTAATTATCGGAACAAAAGAATCATTGCAATAACTATATAAAACTGGTGCTGATTACAAAACTAGAGCAGTCGAGTCCTAAATAGTCGTCAGAGCTTTTCTTTTTCTCGGTGTATGACGAAGTCCAGACGGCTAAGGGCTATAAGGTGACCAGCGCGTTATTTCCTTCTATAAGCGCGACACGGCTTCTTGTTTCCCCGTGATTCCCATTTTTGAAGCTACTTGGCACGTTGCCAAAATCAAATGCGGGGCATCGAAGTGTAACTGAGCGAATGCTAGACAGATGCGCGGGATAAGGGTGGTTATATATAACGGGGTGTGTCGCCTTTGTAAATATTTTTTGTCGGCTCGACCGAAACCAGAGCCTCGAAGCCACGGTCATCGAGCGGGTTGCGAAAAGTAATCGCTTTTCCCGGCAGGACGAGACAAAAAATGAAGCTTTTGCGTCGTTCAGAGAGAGAGAGAGGGAGAAGGCCGCGCGCTCGATGGCTGATAAGCCAATAACCGTGCGTGGACGTGACGAATCGAGAGAACCAATAGAATATTTCGGAAAAACGAACGCGAGGCCGCGCACCGCTAGCCGACCTTATGCCGGCTAAATTAATATTTAACCGTGCGTTCCCGTGTTAACAAAATTCCGACAAGGTCATTCGTTTTTCGTTCGCTCGTACATCGAATCGTGAGAGGTCACGAAAACTCGTTTCCTCGTACCCGGGTGAAATCAATGAGCCTCGAGAGAGATATTTCAATCGACGCGTCGCGTCGAGGTCGAATCGAGGAGGAGGATAAAATCGCACCGTACTCCATTTCACGACGGTGGAAGAGTTGACCGAGGTCGACGTGGTGTCCGTCTCTTATTTATCCCGAGGTAGAATTTATAACGCCCTCGGATTTATCGCCTCTTCCGAGCGTCGACGAGATAATCCCAGTCTCGAAGGACTTCGGAGAATCTTTGAAGAAGAGTGTCGAAATGTAGACGCCTGTTTATCAAAGGTGCAGATATTCAGAATTTCATCTTCGAAATATTGTTTGCCGAATATTTACACCGAAACGCGTTTGTGTAGCATTGCTTCTTTATTCGTGCAAATAATAATGCGAAAATGGGATGTAAGCCGTACACCCAGAGAAAAGTTCTGTAGTTCAATACGAACCTGTGTGTGTGTGTGTGTGTGTGATAGAAACATTTATTTGAGATGATTAAGAATTCATTCACATTAAATAAAACTCTATTTGAGAATGAAATAAATATTTTGCATATCTTCTTAATTGAGTACGAACTCTTAGTAGAGGATATTTATTTAATTCAAATATAGACTTGTATTCGATGCGAATAAATTCCTATTTACCTCAAATAAATGTTTCTGTTATAGGTTCGTATTCAACTACATCTTTTCCCTCGGGGTATAGATGCAATAAAATAAATAATAACATTTCAATATGGTATAATTAATCTTAGAATCAAACGAGGGCTTCGGAAAAGTTGCTTTACTGTTAAATTGAGAAATGAAAAGCTTAATAATAACATTTAGATAAACAAAGAGAAAACTGAAATGCATATTGAAGAGGAAAGGATTCGTTGTATCATGCATTGAATAAATAGCGCAAGAATAGCTAATTATGCAGAGTTTAACTGAAAAAATGTATAAAGTTTGATCTCGAACACAGATCAGATTTTGATAAAGTCGTTATTGGTATTTCTGATATCACCTCCGAAGAAATGAGTGAGCGAGCGAATGTAATGAAAGAGTAGCCGCAGACACGAATACCGAAGAGCGTTGAGGAACTTTCTTCGCAGTAGAAATTCTATAGAGTGGCCAGACGGATGGACGAATCTGTACTCGCTTCCCTGAGCTATCGAGATTGGCGCATATAGGCGCCCCTTCAACCAGACGACCCATCCTACTCCAATGCAAATTTCAGGACATTTGATACAGCCGATAAGACGGTTGACTGTAGCTTCAAAGTCAAGGCATTACATCCGCTGCACATCGGCTTTTATTCACTGGCGGTATTCACTTCAGTTAAATCGGAAGGATAAGATAAAAGGAAGTGAAACTGCACCTTCTTAGATGAGATTCAAAAATGTTAATAGTTAGAAACAAGCATTAGGGGAGACCGGAGCAAAATGATCCCCCTAAGGTTCAAATTAATTGAGCTTAGTCAAGATAGAAAGTCTGCAATTTGTCATACATCTAGTTCTACTATTCAGTTACATAATGTGTTCTTTTCAAAACTTTTTGTTCGATCAAGACAAGTTATAGTTAAAATTATAAAGTAATGTAAAGAAATCATTTTGCTTTACCGGGTTGGGCAAAATAATCGTGTATATAAAATAAATCGGAAAACTGATTTTTACAGTTTATTCATAACACTGCCGAATGGTGAGTTTGCAGTATAATTAAATAACAGAATGAGGTAAACAGAGCGCTTACCTTACATCAGGTTATTGAAAAATGAATTCTATTTAATTGTTGAACGTCGAAGATGTTTAGTGGGCAATACTATATGAGTTATTCGAGAACTATACTAAAAACGTATTGTCCTACCGATATGGTAGATTTCGTTATTATTAACGCCAAATTACGGGGGATAATTTATCCCGAGGGGTCGTTTTGCCCCGGTCTCCCCTACCTGTCTAATATCTCCTCGACAAAATAGGTCAGCTGTATTTAATAAGGCGATTTATGTTTAATTTGAAAGTTAACTGTTTGAGTCCCAGGGGTCATTGGAAAAACATGGTCGGAAAACACCGAAGAACGCGACGGCGCTTGCGTTAACATGTTCGCTGCGGAACACGCGGCTCCCGCGTGAGGGTGGCTGTGCCTCCCACGCAGGAGCCGCGGATCCGCAGCGAACGAACACGTTCCCTGCGTATCAAGATCACTGAGTTAACCCCCGTAATAAAGTCTTGAAATTTGCGTAAAACTATGTTGCCGTGCCGCGGGAGCCGCGTGATCCGCCCAGGAGACACAGCCACTTCACGCGAGAGCCGCATGTTCCGCAGCGAACGTGTTAATCGAGAGCCCAAGCGACGCGATAGCGCTTGTATTATTTTATGTCGATCTACAAGGAAAGAGTTGACAGTAAAGCGATGAATCGGTTAGATTTTATTTCGAATATTATTTTTGAAATTGAGTGTGAGTGGATGGAGGAAAACAAAGTACGTGGTGATGTAAGGGAAAAAATATTTGGTTTAGTAAAGTTGTCACAACGTAACTTGCGACGATGCGTAGCACCAAAAATGATGTAAAAAGATCTCATTTAATTTGTATGCAATGTAAAAAAGCAGTTAATCCAATATGTTTTGATAAACACCGATGTTACAAATTTAAGTGTTACTCTTCATTTAAATTGTTTGTTCATAAAACTAAAAATATTTTTTAATTCGTAATTCGTTACTTCATGAAATACATCTATATTATTATATATGCGTACTGTATAAGTTTATAAATATTTTTTATTCAAGTTTTATTCAGTAAAAATTATTGAGAAGATAACAATTAAATACAAAATGTTTTAATTGTATTAGTTACATTAAAAAAAGGAGCTATGTGATGTACATGCGTCAGTAAAGTTGAGCGCGCTACTTCGGTAGTCAGTGACTGTTAGTTATCCATAGCGCTCGAAATGTACTGGGAATTTTCGACACAAAATCCGAGGAGCGCGATCGCGCTGTTTGCGATTCAAACGATTAAAACCTCGAGTTGTATTCTCTAACGATTTTAGGTCTTCTTTGCATTTCGATCGAATCGAGAGCACGAGATTTTTAAAAGACTCTGACGCTGCACCTCATTTTATATAAGAAGATTCCAGAACGTGAATAATTCAAAACAAACCCTACTCGTCCAACTTTTTCTTGCGAAACTGCCTGCCTATATCTAATAAGACGGTTGACGTATACTTTGAAAGTCAAAAATATTCGAACTTTAATCTCTGGCGATTTTAAGTCTCCGCTGCACTTTGCGAGAGGACGACATAAAGTGAGCTGAAAAGTTCATCTTTATACAGAAACGTTCTTAGCAATTTACGGGCCGTAGGCACGATGAACCGACGTAAGGACGGAAGTCGGGGCCTGCGACAAAGTTCAACGAGTAATGGTCCCTACACGAGAAGGCTTTAAAGCTTATTTCCGCGGTGAAAACTTTCTCCACCGCTCACTAGTAGCAGCGTTAAGTCGGCTATGGCACGAAGAAGGCCTCACGCCTCGCATATTGCACGAAATTCCGTGCAAGCTTGAATGTAAGCTATAAAGGATTGGCGGAACAAATATTGTCGCGCGTAAACACGTGTGAAAGCTCGGCCTGTTTCATCATTCTCTCCCTCCTAAGTTCTTCCCATGCTGTGTTCGGTTTCCTTCTTTCCTCGATTCCTGGGGTTCGGTCTCCACTCTAGGAGCAGGAACCAATTTGTCCGATTCCTCCATATTGCCTTGCAACAAGGAGCCGCTATCGATAACGTCACGATTACGTGAGAAGGGGAGGGGGGATAACCCTGCAGGGGATCGACGCGGTAAGGGGTGAATATTGAACCTTAAATTGTACCTACATTTTGGTATTCTAATTTTGCTGAAGATCTCTAAAAATAAAAATATTACTCGAATGCTCGCATCTTTTTTTATTATTTTTATGACTTAACATAATATTAAAGAGATATAGTTGAATGTATTGCAAGGAAAATATTTAGATTCAAAAGAAACATTTTATTAGAAAACGTCTAATATATCGTGGGTATACTGCGAAAAGTGACCAAGTCAAAAGTCAACTTGGTCATCTTTTACTGTATTACTATCAGTGCTATGGACTTGGTCATATTATATCCGCAGTGTCAAAATAAACTGAAAATATTTAAGTTTATTTTGACACTGCGAATATAAGACCAGTCCATAGGACTGATAGTAATACAGTAAAAAGTGACCAAGTTGCTTTTTGACTTGGTCACTTTTCGCAGTACCTATACCCACGAAATATTTACTCAATTCAATTGAATTGTAAACTGATTTAAATCTCATTTTATCGACCTATACAATATTTACTAAATTTCAATCAGTATTTACTAGAATCTAAGATATGTTCTTCCAGTATAGTAAATCTCGTGACAGTCTCCGGAAATATCCGAGTGAGTCTATTCCGGGGAACGAAACGATCAAAGCAGTGGCATATGTATGCGACAAATGGATCTATAAGTTGACGAGTATAGTTGGATCGATATACAGATAGTATATGGATGAAAAATTGATACTGCAATGCAGATTGTAATCCGACCAATCGAGCGAGGGGTTTTAAAGAACGTGCGCTACACGTTGTTAGCGAATGCGGTAAGAGAAGGCATAACGGAGAGGTAGAAGAGGATGAGAACGTAGAGTAATTGCACCAGAAATGTCGACGGTGCCTGATAGAGAACTTTTGCGCGTGCTACGGTATAATAATTTCTCAGGTTGATGAGTCCCGTGGTGGGCTTGCACGAAGATGCAGTATTCTCAAAGTCCGCACTCCTCTCGACTCCTTCGTCGTCCTATCTCGCATTTATGCTGATTATCATCGTTTGTAATGGTGGGTTTACACTCACAAATAATTTGCTCAAACCTATCTGTGCAGTTCAGTTTATGCAGTTAAAACGTTATGTCTAAACGGATTTCGTTGGTTGGTACAGTCGAAAATTTTGGATTGCACATGGCTTGTGCTAAATCAGTTTCTGTTTGATAAATATCTGAGGTTGGCGCAGTTATTCGACGGTGTAAATGCAGTTCAAACATGTCGTTGTAGATTATTTTAGCATAACTTCAAAATTGATATTTTGATAAGTATTTGCAGGTTAATAAACATGGCGCCGACTGAAAAGCAATTCTTGACTGAATTCATTGAACTTTACCACTCATTTTCGTGTTTATGGAAAATAAAAAGTAAAGCATGAATGTGTGATTAGTTGAACGAAGTCCGAACACTGAAAAAACTTTCGATGCTTCTACAAATCAAACTGAATGTGTGAACGATAATTTGTACCGATTTACGTTTATACTAATTTTGCACAAACTGAACTGCACAGATAGGTTTGCGCAAATTATCTGATTGTAAACCCAGCTTTACATTCATTCGTCGAGCGCATGATGGATCTCCTCTTTTTCAAAAGCTTTGGTTTCCGTTTCGTAAAGAGACTACCCTATATAAATAGATATATTTGTAGAATCACAAAGCGCACATCGCCGCGTTGCGGTGTAATGACTCATCCGAATGTACACATTTAACGTATTTGTGCTGTTAACGTATTAAAACGATATCGACTATATACGCGTGATTAAAAAAGCGAGGAATCATACGAATCAACTCGTACCTATTCAACAGTCGTTCGATGGGCGATATTTCAAAAAGTACACGGAGAGATCGGTACAGTATATTTTACTGCGTACATAGTAAACAAAGTATACACAAAGATTTTCAGCTGTTTTTACTGTACGGTAGAGTGATTTGTTTTTGAAAATATTAAATCTCTCTTGCTATAATTTATATTTTGATTTATTAGTTTCGAACGAAGAATTGTTCTTCGCTTGCGTTAAAAAGTAAAGTATTGCTGAAGTATGGTAGAAATTTGAGAAAAGTTGAACCAAAAAAGTATGGCTACGGATCGTATCGCAGCCAGTAAACGATGAGTTCTTCGATTAGAGTTCAATTGTTTGTATGAAGTTATCTTGTAATCGATGTCTGTTCTTGTCAATTGGTATTATTTCAATCTATTATTTTATTCAACTCTTTAATAATTGCTAATGAACTATATTTTTGTATCAAACAAGCCATTATGGTTTTATAATGAAGAACCCGTATAATCAAAAGGGTATACATAGGTAAGTGTTGAATAAGTTTTACTTTTAAACCAATACGAGAAAATTGTCTGGTTGAAAATCTGGAATATGATTCGTACACAGAGAAAAAGAATTAGTTGGATCGACTAATAATTACTTACGGAGTCGCAAGTAATTATTTATTTACATGAATTAAATCTTTTTTATATTAATTTAATATTTCTTCCTCGCAATCACATACTATTCCACATGATTGCAAGGAAGAGATATCTAATTGATGCATTAAAAGATTTGATTGATATTAATAAATAATTACTTGCGACCCCGCAAGTAATTTTCAATAGAGCCAACTGTTTCTTTTTCTCTGATTGTGAGTAGCTGTACTTGTTCGGTTCAATTTTTCCCAGGCTTCCGCAATACTTTAGCCATATTATTTTTTACGCGAGATTAGCACGGTAGGATTATTCGAAAACCCCTATGTGTACTTCTTTTATTCTACATATAAACACAGAAAAATTTACTATTTCAGTCTTTCCGTGTGAAATAATTGAATTTCGTTGTAGTAAAGGAAGACGCCCAAAGCGATACTGTCATATCCTATCATATTATAAATACCTATATATTACCACTAAACAAACCTATCATTTTAAAAAAGGTATTATAAGGAACTATATATAAGTAGTTATTTACTTATTCCCGTCAATATCATTGACTGAAAATTAGGGAAATTGAACCCCAGATGCTGGAGGCTCATAAATGATATTGAAATAATGTCGAAAAATCGTCTAGACATTATTTAAAATTCTAAAATTTCTAGATCTCAAGTTCTTTGACATCATCTTCCAAACTTATACAATACTGTATTTTCAAAACGATCAAATATCTTCACTGCTCTTCTCCGAAGATATTCGTCAAACTTTCCCATCGATACAGCTCGACGACGAATAATATTTACGAGATGTCGTAAAATCAAGTCGTTTCGACTGTTATACAACTCGCCACGTCAATAGGAATATTCTAGACAAAACTTCGCCGTGGGGCCTATTTTTCTACAGCTCGTTTCTTAATCCCTCGGGGCTAAATAAAATGTCATGCATAATCTGCACAGGACATCTTCGTTAAATTGGAATTCGCGCGCGACAACGTGATCTCAGAGAACGCTGCTGCACTGGGTCGACTTTGATCTCGTAAATGTGACATTTCGGCCAGGAAAAACGATAGTGCAGCTCGGAAAAATTAGAGTCCGCTTCATGAAGCTCGGGTACAGTTATACGCTAGCGTTAGTTCGTTCATCTCATTCATGAAATATCTACCTCACGGTAATGTTAGGATTAGAAGGGTAGGTATAACAAAAAAAAAAGTAAACCTTCAGCGAGCTGCATACATGTAGATAGGACTTATTTGTTAATGGACACGAAATAAGTTCTTCGGCTTCACAATATGGGTGCTCCTCAAAAAGAAACTTGGAAGAGGAGCTCCTTCGCAGCCATTTTGAGTTTCCTCGCTTTTCTCCTTTAAAAAACTGCGTTACAGTACAGACATAAGTATCTCATTAAAAATCCTTCAAGAGAATTATTGTAATTCAAGACAGCGAGAGAATTTAACACTTTCGAAATATTTATATCTCAGCATATTTCAATGAATGTAAATGAATTTTCATCAAATTTTTGTACGACCATTTATGAGGGACTGTATGAAATAATATTTCTACTCTTATAATGTGTTTAACTCTTGAAATGCTTCCGTGGAAGCCAACAAAATTGAATATTTCTAAAGTTCCTAATGGCTCGTAAACTTACGAAACAGTTATAGTTTTCATATTATCCCGTCATGGAAGCAGCAAGCTTCTTGAAGTAAATTGCAGTCGTCGATCGCATGAAAAGTTTTACTTGATGGAAAGAAGCTCAAATTTAATATAAATAGTCCAGAAGTCCAATATTATATAAAATATTGATTATGTCAAATTATCATAGTTGTCAGATAAATATTTCACAATAAGATTACTTACTTTTAGTAAAATATATACATGATAATTTACAATCAAGGAATAGAATTCATTTGCTATAAATTAAAATACGTAATAATATATTTATCTACATACTTTGAAAATGTGAACATTTCTAATAGTGTATCATAATACTCCCATTTCAAATAATGGCTTCAAATTATTCACTGTTGCTTAAAATAGAAAAATGGAACGCGTTTCATTTAGAAAAACCATGAACAGACTATCTGGACTATAATCTTGTTTACCTGAAATCTATGCTCTGATGAGGACGCTATACAGCTATACCTACAAAAACACGTTGCGATAGTTTTTATCCCGAAACAGGTCCGTGATAAGTCCCGTGGAAGCAATCTTGTGAAAAGAACCGCTTAGCATCGTACCGAAGATAAATTAAGCTATGAATAACGAAAAGAGGGTGGCCAAGACCTTGACGGTTTCTTTGGAACCACAAGTAGTGGAACGAACGACCCAGAACCCGGGATAAGTACCCGGCAACACCTTGGACGCTTTAAGAGGAATCTGTAATAACACATTCTAGAGAGCTCGTAATTCCTACAGTTGCATGCCAGCAAAATGGAAGTTATAGAGACGAGGAGAATGTTTCCTATATTAGTTACTTTATGTAACAGAAGCATTTCAAATCAAAATTAAAATGTTCATCATACTCGTGTTGTAAATCAAACCTCAGAATATTTTATAGAGTTTTACTTATACCGCAAACAGATAAACACACTGCCATATTATGATTAATAATGTGTATATGTTACGTCCAAAAAACCTATCCAGAAAAATAGCAAATCAATAATTATGAAGAACTTTTTTAATCAAAAGAATGATTTTGAAAATTTTTAATAATCGGCTTTTATGGAACACACGAATCGAATAAACAATTACATTTTAATCCAAAAATTTCCAGAGTAATAAGTTAAATGCAGATGACATACAGGATCAGATAATCCGCGGTTGTAAAAAATATACATTATGTTTCATTTAGTATTTAGTCAATGCTCTCCTGTTCCAGGTTATCCTTGTCAAGTGGAACGAACCATATCAGAAGTTGGCCTCGTGCGACAGCTCTGGAGTGATTTTCGTTTGGATCAAGTACGAGGGCAGATGGAGCATCGAACTGATCAACGACCGCAGCACACCCGTTACGCATTTTTCCTGGTCGCACGATGGACGAATGGCCCTGATATGTTATCGGGTAATTCTCCCATGTCTCTTAACTACTGTCACAAATATTAATTAGTGGTTTTTTCCAACGAGAATTTGTATATATCTATACGTTACGAAGCAATCCCTCAATCATCCTGCATCATCGAAACGACCCAGTTTTATCGACTAATGGAGTCGTAATTCTCGGACGATTAAATACATCAATTTGTTCGATCCCCCAAAATTAATTCCACTTTACGTATCCCACACCGACGTTTAGGATACTCTATACGCGATCGTAAAATTTTCGAAGAAAGTCTAATATCCCGAGCGATCAAAGTCGGCGATACTCGTAAAATTTGTCTCCCTACTTTTTTAAAAGTCTTCTCGAGACTTTCATGCACATTATGCAAATTGCGAAGAATTACCGGCGGAGGCGTTATTGAAAGGATCTCGACGCTCTATATAACTTCATGTCGAATTACGATAAAGAGGAACGACGGGCGAGACGGAAACGGACATAAGAGAGGAGGGAGTAAGCTCGGTCTGCGGAAGATGCTGACGACGAAGAACGCTCGAAACTGTCACTTGAGCACCGATAACGAAGTATCGGGTACCGAGTGTCGAGTACCTGAATACCGAGTGTGTACTCGTTGTGCTCGAGGAGAAAATACATCCTACGCCTCTTCGTCGTACATCAAATACCTCCCACTTGATATGGCGCGTCTTCTCGTGGGGTGGAGAGGAGGGATTCCACCCACTCTCACACACTTGAACCGCCATTACCTCCTTGTTCGGGGCCATTCTGCTTCCATTAGTATCATGTATTCTTAAATGATAGATTTCAATCCAAGGCGCAGCCATTTCCAAATCCAATGATACCGCCAACGTTTCATTACTGAATTTCAATCGAGTATGCAAAGTGGTAGAGATATTACAAATTTAATTTAAAAAGTAATGTAAGTAAATTAAAACGTAGTTAGGGAGCATTGTTCAAGCCAATGTTCGAAGCCTCATAGTGAATGTAACGAGTGCTGGATTAAAGGGAAAGGGTTAGCGAATTACCCACTTTCCACCCTGTCAACCTCCCGCCTCCAATCCGCGAGAGGCAGTTACACTATATCCGCTGCTTTCGTTCGGCTTTAGCAAGGCCAGAAAGTCGCAGTATTTTGGGTACTGCCATCTGCTCTCTCGCCTTTTGCCTTTTGCCAGTTTCCGTCTCTATACTTCGTGAACTGTATGAATACGCAAAGTTTATATACATGGTATAATGAAAGTGTCTTACCAAAACTCAGGGATATATTTTCGGGTCGTACTCCGTCTGAAATGTTGCGATTTTCTATATTTTCCAAATCTAAGCCAAGAGAGACAGTCTAACAAACTCGTTCATTAATATATAAGTGCGAACCCCTGAAAAAGGGAGGAATGGCAAAGTGAGAGGGCCGAACGTGGGCGGTACGCCCACTCGTCCTCGAACTCTCTTCCTTCGAGCTAGCATCATTCAAACTAAAAATAAATGTATCTCGGGAAAGGAATGTTTCCTGATTTGATTACATCGGAACATTTTTCTTAATTTAGACCCAGTATAATACATTTTTGGATGTTGGACTTAACCTGGGCTGTCAACTCCAATCAAGGATCTTTACGTTCAATCCGATATAGGGTAAAAGTGGAATGAACACCCCAGCTTCTGTTTGACTTTGGACGCGATTATCTCAAAACGCAGTGGAGATATACGAAAAATGTAGAGCAGCTTTTTTATAGTAAAAATATAGATAAACATATTCGATTTAAACTTTTCTTCGGTAACTGCAATTGATTTCAAGATAACTGCTTTTGAACTTAGTCTTCAATCGGGGCGTCTATCCCACATTTGCCCTAACCACTCCGGGTGTAATGGCTAAGAAGGCTGAAACAGGCGGAGCCTAATTCTATTCAGAGTTAGTACACTGACCAATGACATCACTTCCTATGATCCCTGTTTCTCGAAACCCACTCGACTGTCAACTCTTGGTAAAAGTGAGAAGATCGTAGGAAGTCATACCATGTATTGTGATCAGTCTATAAACTCTGAACAGAATTAGGCTGCTCCAGTTTCAGCCCTTTTGCCCATTAACCCCTGTATATTAATCGATTATGATTTTTAAAAATGAAAATTTTCAGATATAGACTCCCGATTTGTTACATATGGAGTTTATGTTTGAAATGCTTTATTTAATAAAAGTTGAATAATGCGTTTTGAAAACAAGCTTCACATAGATCCAAATCTAAACTGGAAAGGATTCTGCGCTAATCAAATTAAAAGCAAATGAACCCTATGTCTGATTCAAACTCAGATGTACACTATATCTATTTTTCATATTTATTCAATTCGAAAGAATGGCACGAGTTACGTGTCAAAATGTACCATACATGCTGATGTTTTTTTATAGGATGGTTTTGTCCTGGTTGGCAGCGTCGCCGGTCAGAGGTATTGGTCTTCGATGCTCAACGACCAAGCGACGATAACCTGCGGCATTTGGACGCCAGACGATCAACAGGTAATCGAATGTTCAGTGTGAGTAATGGCGTTGAAGGAAAAATGATTATTATTGGAGCCTAAAAAAAGCCTTACGGCCTGATTCACCTTCAGTGAATTCAATAGAAAAAAAAGGCAATGGAAAACGACCCTCTCTCTTTTCTCGTGTGTCTTGCTCATACAAAGTAAAGGTTGAAAAAAAGTGAATTAAATGAATTGGTTAACATGAAATTATATAACTAACTCGCATTTCTCTGCATCGGATTTCGTATGTGATATACATGTGATATACAGCCGCCATTAGTGTTTAGGCAAGTATACCTAACTATAAATATATATATTTAGGTATACTTACCTAGACACTAATGGCGGCTGTATATCACATACGAAATCCGATAGCTTTCACAACTCTTTAGCAATATCGAGACCAAGATGTAGAATTACAATCAATCATCTTTGATGCCGTCGATATTAAGGGTTAAAAGCTTTTTCACTATTTGAATCTTACTTGTAGCAGACGCTTCGCATGAATCGTCACCTGAGAGGGTGTGTGGAACTTGATTGAAAGGGTTGCGGTTACGCAATGACTAAGCGAATATATTCGATAGTGTCAGCAGACCTGAGATCGTTACGCGATAAACCGCGGTATTTCGTGGCTTTAGGTACATAACCCTGCTTATAATAGGTGGTACACGCGTTCCGACGTTCGATGATCGATCACAAAGAAGTTTTCGCTTTTCGATCAATCGCTGTCTTGTAAATAACGATCTCTGTAATTCGTCAATTTGATGGAGTACGAGTGTTCGCTAAATGAATAATAACGAGGCTCAGAGAAACGCCGCGAGACTATGACGTTGCGGAGGTTTCCCTCGTGACGGTCGGAGACGTTTTAATGTTTTTATTTGTCGCGTGCTTGTAGGTGTACTTCGGCACGACTGCGGGGCAATTAATCGTAATGGACGTTCACGGAGCAATGGTTTCCGAGGTTCAACTGGCGGCGGGAGTGACATCGATGGCTTGGAGCGCGGAAAAGTTTAAAATGGAGGAGGGGGATGACGATGTCAGTGGAAACCAATCGCAGCGAGGTACGACAGCGCTTTTAAAATTCAAAATTTAGTAGAGGCTTAAACACGCACTTGTAGTTAAAATTAATGTCGATAATAATTGACACGAGAATAAAGAAATTAAGTAGAATATTGGCTGTTAAGATGGTTCTGCTGATAATCATGAAACATAGGGGGCATTCTGTGTCAAGAAAGCCACTTTGTTTCACGAGGGTCTCAAAAAAATCTGATTTTTATTTACATAGTCATACTTGATGAAAAAACATTAAGCACCTGAATTTTTTTAGATTTTTTTCACGCGCCGTTAATGGCATACACCGATTTGAAAAATAAATTTTAACTTTAAAGTTTCAAGTGTACTATTAATGGCATAAACAACTTTGTATACATGAAAATTTTTATTTTTTTCTCAATTTTTCAAAAAAAAATATGAAAAATTTTAAATTACATTAAAAGGCATTTTCTTACAAAAAAGTGAAAAAACACCAGAAAATATTTATTTCGCCAATGCGAGTCTCGATTTTTCTTAAAAAAAAATCAGTATATTTGAAATCAATAAAAACTGTGTAGAAAAAAACCCGGTAGTGGGAGAGCCATTTCTTCATGAAGAAAAAATCTTTTTGAGTTTTTTGCCTGTAAAAAATTTTTTTTAAATCAGAAAATATTATATGCATAGAAGCATAGAAGGATAAAGAACATTTTCTGATTTTTCAAAAAATTTTTAAGAAAAAAAAATTAAAAACATTTTTTTTCTTCATGAAGAAATGGCCCTCCCACTACCACATGTTTTTCTACACAGCTTTTATTGATTTCAAATATACTGAATTTTTTAAAGAAAAATCGAGACTGTCGCATTGGTGAAATAAATATTTTCTGGTGTTTTTTTCACTTTTTTGTAAGAAAATGCCTTTTAATGTCACTTAAAAATTTTGATATATTTTTTTTTTGAAAAATTGAGAAAAAAAAAATTCATGTATACAAAGTGGTTTATGCCATTAATAGTACACTTGAAACTCTTTAAAGTTAAAATTTATTTTTCAAATCGATGTATACCATTAACGGCGCGTGAAAAAATCTAAAAAATTCAGATAATGTTTTTTTATTAAGTATGACTATGTAAATTAAAATCAGATTTTTTTGAGACCCTCATGAAAAAAAGTGGCTGTCTTGACACAGAATGCCCCATAGGCATTGGCAGCGATGATAATAAAAAAATAGGATAGGGTAAAAGTGGAATAGACGCCCCTATTAAAAAGCAAGTTCAAAGCCGATTATCTTGAAATCAATTGCATGTGTCGAGGAAAAGTTTAAACAAAAACTGTTTTTCTATATTTTTACTATACAAAAGTTATTTAACCCTTTTCACACATATCTGCACTACGTCTTGAGATAATCACGTCTAAAGTCAAACAGAAACTAGGGCGTTCATCCCACTTTACCCTACACGATCGTCTAAGGAAGTACAGCAATAAATAAGCATTTTTAACTGTAAAATCAGATTTCTCTGTCGTCTATTCGATGCATCGATTTCTTTTTAGACTATAATACATAGAGAATTAACGTCCAGCGAACGCCTAATATTACAACTGGAGCTACAATTTCAATTTTCAGTATTACTGTAGAAATTCTTCAATTAAAATTGGAATTCGAAATTCTACTTTTGGCATTCTAATTGACGCTACGCATAAAGAAAGTTTTATTTTAATTTACTTTTCCATTAGTGCGTTGTCTCATATTTCCAAACGATTTATGACTAACAATCAGAAAGGACAGTTAACGATTTGAGCAGCCTATATGTGATGTAGGTGCGTAGAAAGGGCAAACGTTATAGATTCAATTCAATGTAATTTGTCGTTCAATTAAGCTGCATCGAAACATAACTGTCATTTGCCATAACCGATCTAATCTGATTTCAATTACTGCGTCATCGACAGACGAACGGAGTTACGTGTTAGCCGTATGCCTCGCCGATGGGAATATCGTCATGCTCCGCTCTTTCGACGACGTGTCACCAATCACGATACGCACCAGTCTCAAAGCTCCACTCCATGCCGAATGGAGCAACTCGAGAAAATTGCTGGCTATCGCTGGAACTAGGGACACCGACGTGCTTCAATCGAATCCTCAGGAATACACGAATTTACTGAAATTTTACTCAGATGCGGGAACTCTCGTATACACGACAACGATACCTTACACTCAGGTGAACCGAATACGTTTTTCAACGACCAAAGGATTCATTTATCGAGAATCTTTCATGAATTATTATATCACCTCAGTGTCCAGTCTCGGCTCTAACCTGGGGTCACAACGACAGGAGACTTTTCGTGGCGACCGGAGCTCGAGTTCACGCCGCATGGGTATCCAGGTACGCTTTGCCCTTTCCACGCGTTCAACGTACCACTTCGACGGCCCCGCCACCCTCCCATTCTACGCCGCGAAATTGACTTAGTTGCTCGTACAAATATGTATTCGGCGAAAGGGTTACGGCTCTGTTGTTACACTCTCACGTTCAAACGTGTATCCTACAGAAGGGTGGGCTCCCTGCAGCTGCTATCCAGGCTCGCCGTTAGAGCGGCTCTCACGAGAGAGTCCAGCGTCCAACAACTTCCTCTACCGCCCAGACTGAGAGCTTTGGTCGCCGCGCTATTTGCCAGCACGATTCGGTGAGTACAGCGCGGAGTTGGTAACTCGTGATAAAGTAGTGAGGCAATTCCCCGAACGTGCAAGGCTCACGAGCGAATCGAATTTTCGCGCACCGTTTCGCCCGGCTGATTTATTTTTCCTTCCCATGAAATAATTCCTTTTTCCGTTCTAGGTGCTGCGTGCCCGAACCGAGAGAACTGAGAAGGTTCGTGTCCAGGCCACCCCCGAGTGGCGGACGATTGCACTGTACGATACTGAGGCACGCTGGAGAACCGGCTCCCTGTTACACTTTATACCTGGAGTACTTGGGCGGTCTCGTACCCCTGCTCAAGGGCAAGCGAACCAGCAAAATTCGACCAGAGTTCGTCATCTTTGATCCCCAAAGTCAAGACACTTTACAAGTGCCCGACTACTTGACGCAGTACCCATCGTTCAGCGACGGATCGGACACCGAAAGGGATACGGCGGATTTATGTGGTTCACCGAGGAATAGAAGAAAGAATAGGAGGAGAAGGGAGGAGAAATCCTGCGACGAGACCGATGACTTGGCTTACGTGGATACCCTGCCCGAGGTACGTATGTGTTTCTTATTCAGAAGCTATATTTCGAAAATAAGCCGCTTACTTATTAATCGAGATCTCTGTATAGCTGAATGTATGCCGTATTTTCAGCACGCGAGATTAGTCGAAGTTACGTCCAACATTTGGGGTACCAAATTCAAAATTCATGGATTGGCAGATTCGGTTCCCGCTAATTTAGGTCAAGTGACCTACAGAACGTCTCTGCTACACCTGCAGCCCCGGCAAATGACCCTGGCCATGACTGAATTGAGGGACGACCTACCCGCGGGTAATTATAGTTTTTGCATTTCTAGTTCAGTCATTCCTATACAGTTGGAAATGTTGTGCTGAAATCCGTTCATCCATTTCTGTATGTTGAAATCAACTAATTCTTTATGTATATTTAACATATTCAGAGAAAAACGTAATCGTTCCAAACAAGTTGTTTGGGTTGAAGGTTAAATTTCGTCAAACTAACCACTGTGTGTTTGGTTGGACTGTATATAGTTGCAATAATAAAATTTATATCGTTTCATTCAATAAAATTTGTTTTGTTGGTAAGTGAAAATCAATTCAACTTCACTGCTTTGTTAAATTAATACGAGTTGGTTCGTTTCAACAAAAGTTTTTGTCAGACGAACAGCGAAAGTATTATGTTAACTATACCTATAGAAAAAAAATCGTTTGAATCAACTAAATTTTAGTTACTCTAACTATAATATTATACATATTTATAGAAATAACTGTGTATTCAGTTGGCTATCCCAGAGGTTGTAGTTTGGTAATTTGTTTTCAGTGCACCATTTCTGTTGAATTTTAGATTCTTTATGTTAATTTTAACACACAAAAATATTGGATTGATACAAAGAATCGATTGATTTTTATATAAAAAAATGGGTGAACCGATTTTTACATAAAATTTTAACTATGTAATATTTTGCAAACAGAACTTAATAGTTGTATCAATTGATTTCCTAGGTCCGGACCCTACGTTTAATCCAAACCTCTTCTCGGAGGACGAGGAGGAGGTATTTCAAGAGCCTCAAGGATCTTCTCGCGGTATCCCGGAAGCTCAGCCTCCGCCAATCGCTCCCATGACACCGCGAAACGCGCGGTTAAATTCCAACCGTCCCAAGTCTCAAATATCCAATCAATTTCTCGCCACTGAAGCGTTACCACCCGCATTAGCCCGCGCCGAGAGCTACGAGGACGAATTCCCCTACGTGGATCTCCAAGAAATGGTCAATTTTTGTGAGAACCTCAGAGCCACTTCCGGCAACACGTACAGAACGCCACCGCGGCACACCGCGCCCAGATGTTGCGACGTACCCACTCTGCAGTCCCCAAAAAATGCCGTAGCACCGACTCAGACCCTCATAGCAACGTCGAACGCCAGCACCGATTACACGGGTAACGTTCAAAGGGTGAAAACGGCTCTGGTGGATCAGCAAACGAAGAAGGATCTCGAGAATAACAAGATCAATCAGATCTCGGACGACAAGACGAACTTGGGTTCCGCTCCGGGAACCATCATTCCAACTTCAATCCAAAATGGTCAGATCCCTCCTGGGGGAGGATCGTGTTCTCAAAACACGATCGGCAATTGCTTAAACTCTCCCAGTACTTGTGCTCGACCTCAAACCGTCTATTTAAATGGATTGAACGAAACGGCATCTACCAATAACGTCCTAAACACCAACGGCATGCCGACCAATCAGAGCTCCATACACTCCAAAAACAATATAAATTCAGGAACAAACTTTCCAACTGGTTTGAACTCGAACATTCCATCACCCGCGACCCAAACGTCGATGTGCTCGAAGCACGCTTTGTCTCTACCCAACGGATCGTGCTCACCGACAGGATTTCCCCAGTATTTACCTGATAATTCAGGTCAATCCCACGTGGGACAAACTCCGCCCAATCATCAGGGTCAATGCACGTCGAAGCGCAAAGACAGCAAGGTTCACGGATGCTGTGGCAAACCGATCTCGAGCGCCAACCAAGTTGGAGTAGCTCCTGGTAAAGCAGAGGAGTTCAGGTACATTGACGAGGAAACCAGTTGCGAAAATCCTGTTCAGTTGCGCGGAGTTCACAGGACCCCGACCGTAATGAGCATCGGTCCTATGTGCCTGGCGGATCCTATCGTCAGAAGCTGCAGCGTAGGATATCTCGACCTCGTAGATGCTCAGTTGGTACCTTGCGACGTCGCGTTGAGAATGCTCCGCAAGGACACGCCGAACAAGAGACTAGTTCTGGTCTCGAGAAAGACGAAACGGAAGAAGAAGAATAAGACGCAGCACGACATGGCTCAGCAAAGCTCGAAGCCGCCGAGACTGAAGAACTGTGGCAAGTCCAGGAGTTTAGACTCCAGTGAAATATTTCCCAGTACCGAGCAAATAGCATCGGTACCTCAGTTACCAGGTCACGAGGAAGAGGCTCCTGGTGTTGGAAATCTAGAATCGGCCGATGGGAAAGTGGATGAAGTTGAAAGAGCCATAGTGGAAACTCCCAGTAAAAGAGTGAGCGACGAACAGGGGATGGGTGTAGTGAAAAATCGGGACACTGTTACTGAAGAGTCTAACCGAATGGAAGCTTGCTCGTCTCCGGCTAGGTAAACTTAAGGCATACGATATATTATCGCAAAAATACTTAACAGAACTCCTTACTCTTGAATAGAAAATTATTTGTTTATTTCTTCAGGGGATCCAGTCCCAGCGGTTCCTTGGCGTCTTCTTTGGACGGTCTTGCAGCGAGACTGCGAGATTTCGACGAAAGTCATTCCCTTCCGTCATCATCGCCACGACCGTCCTCCAGGTACGGTATTTAACTCTAGTTTCGATTTTTCATCAATACAGAAAGGCATTCAAATCAGTTCAGCTATATAAATTGTATAAAAGCCCTTTCCACTTTTCCAAAAGGCTGCCCAGAAGTTCACCGAGCAGCCCAGCACCCTCCAAAAAGGGTAAAAGACCAGCATCCGCCTCTCCCATCCGAAGAAGACTCCTTTCGAGTCCTTTACTAAGCAGAAGAACCAGGAAGAGCAGAGGTGAAAGTTCCGACGACGAAGGACCCGCTCAAGATGAGACCTCGAGGAGTTATCGAAATCTAGAAACCTTTCAAAAAGCTCAACTACGTCAAAAGGTTCGTAGCGGTGAGCCTTTATCCATCGACCATGCTACGTTGGCCCTCGTTCATATTGCCTGTGTTTGAAGCTCATTCATCCTAGGAAATGCCCGTTGCGAGAGATGAATCTGAGTCTTCTCACGTTTCAGTTGAAGCAGAGAGGAGCCGGGACGTCGAGCCACAAGCCAGAAGTCATTAGGCGAGAATTGGTCATGCACAATAAGGCGCCTATGTGGAACGAGTCTAGTCAGGTGTATCAGCTCGATTTTGGTGGAAGGGTGACGCAGGAGAGCGCGAAGAACTTTCAAATAGAGTTCAGAGGCAAACAGGTAGGAGACTATTTCCTGCTCTATTTATACTTCTTAATGTAAGAATTGAGCATACATTTAGATGCAATTCTTGTGCATAAAACTGTTTTATAGAACGATGTTAAAAATAGTTTTTTTCTTAGTAGTTTGGAAACATTTCAACTTTGTAATATATGAGAAATCTATCAAATTTCTTAATATAATAAATAGATTAAATCTTTTCATTAAGCAGAAATATATACTATTTAAGATTTAATAGTAATAATATAAATAAGGTTCTGAAATTCATAGTATTTGTTATATAAACATAATTTAGATAGCAGTTCAATAACAGTTTACTTCTTGACTGTATTTGATTTAAAAAGTATCATCAACGTACTGTCATTCCATAATATAACTATAAGAATTCATTTTTATTTGTATGAGGCAAGATTCTATAAAGATATCTTGCATTTAAAATTAATATTACTTTCATCGTGCCGCAGGTGATGCAATTCGGGAGAATAGACGGAAACGCGTACACGCTGGACTTTCAATACCCCTTCAGCGCCCTGCAGGCTTTCGCCGTTGCCCTGGCGAACGTTACGCAACGGCTCAAGTAACCATCACTCCCCAGTACCTCACTCGATATATGTACGAACTTGGTTACAATTAGTTTTGAATTTCAGTCCCTCTCGATTGCTCCCTATACCAGTTCTTCTAATATTTACGGAGTACTAATTACGAGGCCACAACGCGATACAAAGAAATTACGATACATTCCATGCATGTAAAAAATTAAATACGCGGATTGTAGGTATATAGTAACAATTGCACCTATTCCGCTATACATATTTCTTTCTTAGGTTTTATTTTATTCGTAAACTTTTATAGAAATATTACGATTTGTTTTAGCATTGATGTGATTTAGAATTTAGCATGCCACTCGTCTAATTTTCTGTGCATAGCAATTTTGCAAGTTTTTAAAGACTTTCTGAATATTAAAAATATATTCAAAGATAGTATATCACGCCCCTCTATGATCAATGCGAGATCGAAAATTTTTATTTACTACTCAGGACGATAGTAGTGGTCAGTTTGATTGCTTGCAGTGAACAATAATAGTATGTAATAGCAATTAATACCTACCGTACTACAACAAAATCTGTCACCCCTAATAACTACGTAGAGTTAAAGTAAAAATGTTTGACACACCCAACTCTGTGGCCCAGTTAGGAAATTTCTACATAGATAGTGAATGGTAGGAATACACGTACACAAGCAAGGCTAGAAGCCGAGCTTAAAAGTGTGCATCTGCAGGGAAAAAAGGAGGGGGCTCATTCGGCACATTCCAACGACCCTCTATTGACTAGTGCCGTTGCACCCAGTAACATTATGGTTAATATTATACACTGCATTATTAGAGCATCTTGAAAATGAAAAATATTTTTTTTGAATAGAAAGTGCTCTTGTAACGCGATTTCTAAATTTTTAATTTTTTAGTATGTGCCACTGAACACGTAAAAACATGATTAGTTACCTGGTTATAGAGACTATAGACTAATTCCCTGACTCATGAAACTACCTCTTGACTATCAGGATTGCATCGGCACATAGCAGCCATTATGAACAAATGACCAAACATATTCTCACCTGTTCACTTACCTATATTGTAATGTATATACCGCAGAAAAATAATAGGAAACTTTACACCCTGACATGATCAGTTATATTACGATTATCCATACATTTTCTACTCGAGATGATAGAATGCTTTCTAATATCGACAATTAGACACGGCAAGAACTTATACAGTCTTATGTTAAAAAAACAGGTAGCGAGATAGTCAATAACTGTCATAATGACCGATACCATCGTCCTGGAAGGACGAAATTGTTATGTATCCTTCTGCTAACTAATGAAAAACAATTCCCATTCTGTTTTCAGATCAGTCAGGAATTTGGAATACGAATATTAACAGCTGGAGAACGATTCTTAGAATGGCGAGAACGTTGTGAAATATGAAGCGGATGCTGACATTCAGGAAGAAAAAATATGATAAAGGAAAAGTGCGATTCTCTCCCTCTCGTTATGAAAATTAATGAGTTATGTACACCAACCAAAACTAAGTCGATATGAAGCACTTTTACTACCGGGTGTCGTAGAAGTCATGCGCACCGACTAAAAGTAGAGTAATGTGAGGATGCTACCAGCACGTACAGAAATTGCGTGCCACCCATTATATGTATATTATTTCGATTTCTTCGACGAGTTCACGAAGCTGTGGAAGGTGTTACCGCGCGACTTGAACTAGAAATGGGATTTTAAGACTCTATGATTTGAATGGTTTGACCGGTACCGTCCATAACGTTTCTTTTCTCCCAATGTCGAGTGATCATTTGTATAGTTTAGTTTAGTTGTTTAGTATAGTTTATTACATGGCGAGAATGGGCGTATACTTTAGAAATCCGTTAAATAGTATGGTCCAGGCAATGAAGGAAAAATAGCTGAAAAATTCCTGCAAAAGCGAATTTTGGTACAGTTCTAGGGGAAGGTGTCATTAACAATATACTAAAAGTACTGATGGGTTGGAGTGGAGCTAGAGAGGGAGAGAGAGGGGGGGGGGGGGTCTCTAAAGATCCCCTTTTTCAGTTTTTCGTTAATAACTCGAAAACTACTGCCTCTAGCGAAAAAAAAGTTCAGTTACAACTTAATCTATATACAAATTTTTACAAAAAAGGTCTTAAACACTTTTTCGTTATGATCAATACTTTAGGAGATATGGAGGGGGGAAATGGAAAATTTAAAAAAAATCGGTTTTTATTGTTAAAAATCAAGGTTCAATGAAGAATTAACTATGCTCAGACCACGGTTTAATGACTTTACTGCATGTAAGTATAATCATGTAATATATCGACGTTGTCAAGTTAAAACCTGCTACGTGGAGAATCTGCTATATGCAGCTTGGCAGTTTTTAAAATTAGGAATAACTCTCTTTGATTTATGTCACATTCCTTCAAAAGTAATCGTAAATGATAATCCTAATTACCTCCCGGGGGTCGTCCGGTAATCACGTTCCGGGAAAGGCGCGGGACCGAGGTATTAACGACCTATGTTCGCCGAAATAAACCCGCTTCACGGATCGAAAGATTAACCCTAGGGTCGCGAGGTATTTGCGAACCTGATACTAACAATAAGCGATATGAATTAATATTCAAAATTCCGACTACCGTTTGTCGGAACAGGCTCCAAGGATGCACATTATTTTGTCCCCTCCGCACACGATTCTTCCGTTATATCGACGTTGTCAAGTTAAAACCTGCTATGTGGAGAATCTGCTAGGGTAAACCACCCAATTATTGGATACTTTGCAGTTATTGGACAGTCTGATTTAAATAAATAAAAACAAGATTCCTAGTTTTTACTTAAATAAATATTATCAAAAACCGTACCTGGCTTATTGATTCTTGACTATCCAGTTACTGGATTGAATATTTCCAAAAAATAAAAACACTGTCCAATAACTAAGTTTTTTAACTTTATCCCAGTTTTTTATTGTTGAAAATTATATTCTTTCCAACTTAAAATTGTAAGTTACTAGAATGTAAAACCAATATATTTTCAATTAAAACAAGCCATCACTCATATCTCTCTCTAGGTAGAAAAATATCTTTTTAACACGGTCTCAAATGTTTTAAAATGCTTAACTGTCCAATAACTGGGTGGTTTACCCTATATGCCGCTTGGCAGTTTTTAAATAGGAATAACTATCTTTGATTTATGTGACATTCCTTCAGAAGCATTCCTAAATGAATTTATAGAACTGTATATAGCAGGTTTTTTTCGCTAGAGGCAGTAGTTTTCGAGTTATCAACGAAAATCTGAAAAAGGGAACCTTTAGAGACCCCCCCCCCCCAGCTCCCCTCCCACCCTTCAGTACTTTTAGTATATTGTTAATGACACCTTCCCCTACAACTGTACCAAAATTCGCTTTTGCAGGAATGTTTTCCGCTATTTGGCCTTTTTCGGTCTTCGTCGCCTGGATTAGTATCTTTGTTCTTTTCTCGGTGTATTTGGATTCAAATTTTATACGTCGGATTCGTGTATAATATTTATCGCCGGTATGTACGAGCGATCCTGTCGGCTGAACGTTTCTTAAAGTGAATTTATAAGTATTCTCCGGCCTGGATCGTTAGTTACGAGTGCGGCAGACGCAGCTACGCGTGTAAGCAGTAACGCGCGAAATCAACGATCGTTGTTTACGAGCTCACTCGCAAAACACGCGCATATACTTACGCCTAAGTAAATAAGTGATGGAAGTACGGTCGACGAAGATATACCGAATAAAAATGAAAGTTTTTACAAGATCAAATTTTGAGAATGGGACAGTTTGGAAAGCTCAAATGAATTTGAAGATTTGTGACTAGCCGAATGCGCGAGTGATTGGATTTTCTTGTAGAATAAGTCCTTAAATTTAAGTCTTCGGGTAAAAGCGAGAAAAAGGGGATGAAATGGTGCAATGATTACAGATAGTAAATCAAGGTTCGATTAAATGATTTATCCTCTTCGCCCATATTTTCCCTTGATTTTTATTAAATCGCAAAAATATGTGAACGAGATAAGATTTCGTGAAGAAATCCGAATTTTGTCGCGAAAATGCGAATTCGTAATTATCAATCATAAGCGGATGGTCCCATACTCGCAATTTGGCGATTCTGTATAAATACATATAATTATGTGACGAATATTCGACGCTAATAATCGGAGTAAAGAATTACTAGATCGTGCGTTATTTAAATTTCTAGACGAACTATAACTGTGGATTACCGATTGTTTTGGAGTCTATAGCGCGAACTTACATTGCCAATGTTGAGTTTGACTTAGCATGGTGTTGCGCTGTAAGCCTTGGGTCGCGAGCTGACGGAAAATAATTGGTTTCGTGTTGGGCATCTAATAAAAAAAAGTTTTATTTCGTTTTTTCTGCGTAGAGTCAATATTTAAGTCGTGGTCCGAGCGCACGCCTATTGTTAATATTTATGTGAATTGGTCAAACAAGCGTACTGACCCCTGGAAGGAAGAAAAAATAGAAACAACGCATCGCGCCTTGCAGAGAAGCGAGAAAATAGAGAAAAACTAGAGAAATTGTGACGTGAAAACAGTTGTCCACCTAATAGGATCCTACACAGCGTACGAGGAAATATTTAAATTTCAGGTCCGTGACTTGCAATAAACTGAAAAAAGTGTTTTGCGATCATTACAACAATTACACTACTAAAGTGATACGTAGATCTATTGAGAATAATTCTTTAAAAAGATGACAATTCGTAAAATTTATGTTGTACAGTTTATTATACGCGTAGAGGAAGTATAAACAATTCACCGGTACGTGTAATAAACGCTACAGAATGAACATTATAAAATGAGAATTCCGTTCAGTAATAATTCTCAATTAGATTTACTCATCACTCGAGTATAAAATTATAGTTATAAAAACGATCGTTGAACGCATTTTTTCCTATACTCGCCAATAAAGAAACCGTAAACGATTCTTTATTAAATTTCCGTTGAGATCTCGTCGTGCCGCAGGATCTACCGTGAGCTCGCGTCTGCATTGTGATATATCTATATATTCCAATTTATTGTTATGAATCATTTTTATTGTCTCAGCCGAGCAGGAAGGGCTTAAGTCGAATTTCTAGGCGGCTAGAATTACGTAAAATAGAAGCGTGCGCGATCACTCAACGGCAAAGTTGCGAAGATCGTGTCGAAGTTGTAATAGTCCACGGGGAATGGAATTATCGCGTTGACAACGGTCTCGGGACAAGGCTTTTTCATCTTTGTTGCAGGTACAGCAATTTCGATAAATGCTACAGCAAGTTGTCGCGATTATTACTGCAACTAGTATTTCATTTACTGCTGTTATTATGATCACAACAAAGACACTACTTGTCTCGAAAACCAACCATAGTAACCAGAGTCTGCTGCAAGTTATCTGCTCAAAGCACTCATCTGAATTTATGCAATCATGAAAGCTTCTTCCAAAAAACGCAATTTTTCTTGCACAAGTTATCGTGCGACAGAATTTCAATAATCTTGCGAAAAAATCTGATGAGCAACTTGCATTTTTTCTTTGCACAAGCTTCCATGTAACAGAATTTTAGCATTCTTGTGTGTGGAAAGATCTTACAAGATTTGATAATGAATGCTGCTGCAATATATCTAATGCAAGACTTGCATCATCATCTTTCGGGAGGCTTCCAAAAGCCGACTAGTTTTCTGCTTCCTCTTTTTCGCAGTGTACTTGCGCAGGATGGTTATTAGGGAGGATCTGGTCTCCTTTGCGGGTTCGTATCGTCGTCGAAGCTCGCTAAAAAACGTTCGCAGCGAACTCGACTTTTGACGCACGCTAACAGCGCGATGTGCCTCTGTCAATCTTTTAATCCCATATGGGATGCATCGCGTACGGAGAATATTGTAACGCGTCGCGCGTTTATAAAGAGACTTTGCATGCGCATATCCTCATCGGTACACGGACAGAGTCCATTCCACGACGATCTGAGGATCAACCGCGCAAGAATAACGTCACTCAGAAGCGTGGCTAAGTAACCTCTGATATGTTCGGCCTAGCTCAACGTAGGTCTACGTTAATTCGTTAGATTGTCACTCGTTTCCGTTAAACTCTTTGTATTTTATAAACGTAATTGATAAGGTTATGCTTAATGAAAGAAAATGACGGCTATACATTACACGTGAAACTTAACGACTGAGTATATATGATGCGATGCGACCCTATATCGTATCCGATCGAATCAGTATTGTTTTTATTACTTGGAGGCATTGTTGATTTATTTTCGCTAGGTCGCAAGCGACGATTCTGTATATGTGCAATGCAATTTTGTTACCGAGTATATATATATATATTAATGATTACGAAGATATTTGTAAATATAAAAGGCATTCGAAATTGTACACATCAGTCGTTTTACTCCCGTCATAAATTCCGATCTCCTCGACTGTGTGTGTGTTCGCAATATATTGTCCTTATAAGGACACGAAAAGCCGACGAGTTTTCCCGTTCCCTTACAGTGTCTGTCAAACTCACCGCTGGCCTTGGAATTATCATCGACCGAGCGCCGCATGTACTTAAATCGTTATAAAACGAATCGTCGTAGTATAACGTGTTTTCGGCGCCCCATACAAGCCCGAAGTGTTTGAACGAATGCCCGCTGCACGTGTTGCGCGCGTACAGGCGCCGATGAGTCGCTCGAGCGATGAGCTTGTTGCTGTGAATCGATAACAGGCCGCGTGCGCACGCGTCATGGTCGGGTCTACCCGGTGACAGTGTTAAAAGAAAATGACGATTCGCCGTCAGCTGGCGCGCTCTGGCACCTGTTTCTCGAACGAAACAGGTTATCAAGGTTTTATCTGCGAGAACGAAGCCCCCGCTCCGAGGCTTCGCTTCGGCAGTGACGGAGAGCATGACTCCGAAAACGAAGAGACTTTGTACGTGATGTCGCGATACGAATTATCGTTTCACTTGTTATCACTGGGTATACGGCTTATACTGGTCCCGCCGGCAATCTCGGTACGTCCAGTCTTCGTCACGCGTCATAGGAGCCCGTATGTATTTTTAGTGCGCGACGAGTGCCACGCACAAGTTGCTCGCAGACGGAAGCCGGTTCGAGGTGAAGATAGACCCCTTCCGTTTGTTAAACAATTAACCAATTAAACATTCTTTGACGCGACGCGCCATTCGGGCGAGAAATAAAGATCTCCGCCAGTCACGGATTCGGTGTAACATTTTAGTGCGCGACAATATCAGTATCACACAGAAGTTAAGCGGGTACTGGCTGGAAGCCGGTTGAAGGTGAGTAGAGAGAAGATACTATTTGTTCGTTAGTTATTCTTCGACGTGACGCGCGATTTGAATGGGATATAATAAGTTGTGTCAAATCGGAGCCAATTAATGTAAGAAATTACGGGATTCTGAATGAATACATCAAATAAAACGTCAATCGTGTTTGTTTCAGACAGAATATGAGTTTCACCGGTTGCGATGCCCTGAAGGGAGTCTTAAACAATGCTTTCAAAGATAAGGAGCCTTGGCAAATCGTCACTATAACGACGACGACCGTTCTCCTCAGTGTTTGGTTGTGGGGATTTATCTTCCAAGATGAAAGTAAGGACCTTCTTAATTTGTACTAACGATGGGCTAATTAGTTCAGTCAATTAGCAAATGTATTATCAGGTTTACATCATGACTGTGTGAGATGACTATCGCTCTTTTCATTGCTGCTAGTCACTTATCACCAGTTGACCCAGATTATTGGGATTATCATTGGTTGAAAGCTAAAAAAAATTATTCTAAATGGGAATTCGATCATTTACGTATTCGGACCAAAACTAGTAAGCAACTAAATATTTCTCCCGAACGAGACAATTGCAGTATACCATTTCCTCTTCTTCAATCCCGGAAATTCATCCTATCCTCGAGAAACGACCAGGAAAAATAATTGAGCGTAATCACTATGTATATCTGCGGTATATTTATACCTATACGAATTCACGTATTCACCTTTCTCCTTTCATTCAAGATGATTCTAATGATGTTCCGTACTCAGAGAAATGATTATTCAATAATATCAGGTTTTCCCCTGGAATTTTCTAACTTCTAGACACCACGGCCATAATTACAAATGAGAAGAAATTAGAAATTGACTCAATTAAAATTATTTCTCCCGAAATTATTATTATATAAAGTAGCAGAGATCGGTGCCAATTGTAACAAGAAATTGGCCCCTCGTTGCCATAAAAAGTTGTAAGAACGAGAGGCCAACTTCCCGTTACAGCCGAACCCGGCATCTCTTAGAGTGCCACTATTCCAATCAACTTCAACTACGATTATCTCGTTATTTATGGACTTTTCGCCTATATTGGTATAACACTTTCTTAAAGATCACATTTGGATTTACAAAAAAGTATTATATCAACATCGACGAAAAGTCCACAGGTAACAAGATAATCGTTCTTTAAGATGATCGGAATAGAATCACTTCGCCCTAGTGGAGCAAGTGCCATGAGTGTGAGAGAGAACGATGATCGAACACAAGAGGGAAAGAGAAAGCCTGACAAACGGCCTACCTGCTTCTTACCTGCTCGCGACTTTGCTTGTGTTTACACTTCATGTACAGTCATCGGTCGTAAAGGGATCGACACATAGAAGCCCGCGTATCCGGGATGAAAACTTCAAGCATTCCTTAGCAAGTGCACAGAGCAGGTGGGTCATTCCATGCCAAATCTATCACTTTTTGGAGTAAATTTTTAATTTCTTTCAAATTTGGATATGCCGTTGTTAATTATATTGCAAATACGTGTGCCAAACGGTTTTTGAACATTTTTTTTTGAATATGAAAGTTAACACTTGGAAGTATTAAGACCGATTTATTTTAAAAAGTCATACCCACCTTAATGAAATTTGGCACACTAACGCGGATACGCTTTAACTTTATAAGAAAAATAAGAAACGTGAAAAAAATAATATTTCATACTTTTTTTAAACAAATAAATATTTAAACCCCTTTTTTTAGTCCCGCCACTTTTTAAAAATCTGAAAAAAATTAGGTCAAACACGGTCACTTTATAAACAAACTTATAATTATTGTAAGAGTAGCGCAAAGTGTTACTTCGGCAGTCCCGTGATTGGCACTTTCCGGGTGCGGCTACTCGTCCACAGTCTACCTACTCTTCGTTATCTAACAATAAGGCCGTACTCTCTCATCTGCATGACTACGAATCACATAAGTACCTTCAATAGCTATTTTGTTAAACAATTACAGTTGCTTACAATACTTGTAATGTTTACTCGCGTTATTGATGCCAGATATTATTGTTTAATAATTTGAATTGTTTAACGAAGTAAATATTGAAAATACTTACGCCGGACGTAGTCCTGCAGATGAGAGTACGGCTCTAGAGAGCGAAGGGTAGAACTAGGGACGATTAGCCGCACCCGGAAAAAGCGAACCGCGGAACCTACCGAAGTAACACTTTGCGCTGCTCTTACAAGTTTGTTTAAAAAGTGACCGTGTTCCTGAACGAATTTCCGAAAAGTACACGAGTATGGCTATATGCTCATTTTGTTCATATATTTAAAAAGTGGCGAGATCCGAAAAAAGGGATTTAAATATTTGTTTGTTTAAAAAGAAGTATGTGGAATATAATTTTTGTTCACCTTTCTTATTTTCCGTATAAAGTTAAAGCAACTCCGCATTAGTCTGCTAAATTTCACTAAATTGCGATTTTTACTTCTAGTACTACGATTTTTTAAAATAAATCGGTCCTAACATTTTTAAATGTTATAACTTTTATATTTTTCCAAATTTTCAAAAACTGTCTGACACACCCATTTGTAATGTAATTAACAAGAATATTTCCAAATTTGATGGAAATTGAAAATTTACTCTAAAAAATGATAGATTTGGCATGGAATGATCCAGGTACGATGGCTTTTGGGATTTAACCCTTTGAATACGGGAAACGAAATCTTCGGAATTGAGGGTTTGCAATAGTCTAATTTTCACCGAGATCGTTACTTGAAGGTTTTCGGAGTCGTTGAATCTGAATTCGGGATTGAAATGTTAAGATTCAAAATGTTGGACAAAATATGGCGGGTCGAAACTCGTAAAAATTATTCAATTTCTACCAAAGTCCTTACTCGGGGATTTTAGGAGTCACTCAATCCGAATCTGGGGTAAAAATTTCAAAATTCAAAATGGCGAACACAATATAATGAATTGAAGTTCATAGAAATGATCCGATTTCTATCAAAGTCATTACTTAGGAGTTTGTGGGATCGCTGAATTAAAATCCGAGGACAAAATTTGAACCATTAAATCCATACGAAACGATTGATCGAATTCCCATTTACTTCCATGACTTCTTTAGTTACGACGTTTATGCATAGCTTCATTCATGCCATATGCTACGAGCTCTTTTACGATCCAATAATGGCTTTTAAATACGATCGAGCACTGAAATCAATAAAATGACACGTTGGTAACTACCTAAATGTATAAAAAGACTGTCTGCGAGTAAAGATCGATCTAGTGTTATAGCAAAATAGTTATGTTTTATAGCAAAGCAACCCCTTCTACTTTATATGTACATTACATTCTCATTTATTTGAGAATGAAAGAAAGGATATACAGTATGTTCAGTGGCAAACTAAAGCGTTTGAACTTCCCTGACATTTGACTTCGCTGGTGGTTGGGACGACTCTCACTATAAATGACTACAGCACCGTCCCAACCACTACCGAAGTCAAATGTCAGGGAAGTTCAAACGCTCTAGTTTGCAACGGAACATACTGTATATTTATGCATATGAAAAATATCTAATTTCTCGTAAATTAAGAGAATTATTCAGACTAGAGTTGTATAATTTAGCCAGCGATACCAAAAAGTGTGTTTTAATCTAAATCAGTTTCATCAAATCTACAAGCTACACATCAAATTCTTCATTTTCTATTTCTCGACATTCCAGATTTATTAGACCGCGGTAAGAAGAAACTCTTTCGACTGCTCCGTTTTATTCCATCGGTGCGCGATAAAATAGACAAGGAGCTGTCCAATGTAAACGAAAGCTTCGAGAAGGAGGCAATTCACAGAATAAAGGGAATTCCTTTCACAACGTCTCTACCGTCGAAAGGCTTGCCGGCCGAGAACGTGCTCGAAAACGCGAAGAAATGTGTTCATTTGGGTGAGAAGATTAAGTCTAACTTAGTTAAGCTATTTTTCTCTGAACTCCCCCTCAGAGGTGAATATGCTGAATTTCCAACTACCGTAGATACGTGAAATTAATTAGAAATGAAACACGTACGCGGAATGCCTGGCGTCCTTTGTGATACTCAATAAGCGACACAAACGCCAAGGTTTTCAAAGAACATGAGTATATTCCTTACTAGGAAGATTCCAATAAATAAGAATCGTTAACTGACGCTGTTAATCGTTTGTCAGGTGACTATGACTGGAAAGGAGGCAAGGTATCGGGTGCAGTTTACAAAAATGACCAAGAACTCGTAAACTTGGTAACAAAAGTGTATGGACTGGCATCGTACACCAATCCCCTTCACCCGGACATCTTCCCTGGCATCTGCAAAATGGAAGCGGAAGTCGTCAGAATGTCTTGCAACCTGTTCCACGGCGATGCCGAGTCATGCGGGACCGTAGGTTTTCCTTTTCGTTTATTTGCGTCGAGATTTTCTCAAACGAAACTCCAATCGAAGTTGTCAAGCGTCATGAAAAATTTAGATGAGCACAGGTGGCACAGAATCCATTCTCCTCGCTTGCAAAGCGTACAGGGACTACGCGAGGGAAGTTAAAGGCATCGTGAAGCCGGAAATGGTGGTGCCGACGACCGCGCACTCGGCGTTCGATAAGGCAAGCAAATACTTGAACATCAAAGTGACCTTGGTTCCAGTCAATCCGCACAGTTATACCGTCAGCATCGAGAAGATGAAGAGGGCAATCTCGAGGAACACGATCATGGTAAAAATGTAGCATCCTTATTAACGTTTTCACTCATCTTCATAAAGAATTGAAAAATGAACTTCAAGTGTCATCCCTTCTCGTCCTTTTTAGCTCGTTGGCTCTGCGCCGAATTTTCCGTACGGCACCATGGACAACATTCAATCCATTTCGGAGCTCGGGGTACGTTATGACATTCCGGTACACGTGGACGCGTGTCTCGGTGGATTTTTAATCTGCTTCATGGGGAGCGCTGGTTTTGAGTTGCCGCCCTTCGATTTCGCGCTACCGGGGGTCACCAGCATATCAGCTGATACACATAAGGTGCGGCCTTTAACTACCATACAAGCTTTTCACGAAGATAAGTCCTTGTTCATTAAATGCTGTCGGTTTAACCTGTAGCATGTATTTGCTAAAGGTTTTACATTTACGTTTTTTTTTCTTTTCAGTATGGTTACGCTCCAAAAGGTTCCTCGGTAATCATCTACAGAGAAAAGAAGTACAGGTACCACCAGTTCACAGCATCAACAGAGTGGCCCGGCGGCATTTACGGTTCACCAACCGTCAATGGTTCTCGTGCTGGTGGAATTATCGCTGCCTGCTGGAGCACCATGATGTACTTTGGATATGATGGATATTTGCAGGCTACAAAGAAAATTATCGAAGTCACCAAATACATTGAGACTGAGTATGCGAGTGTTTCTTCGACAGTATTCGTTCGAATTTTCGTTAAGTTAAATTATCGAATTTACGAATTCCATTGCAGATTGAGAAAGATAGACGGGATCTATATTTTTGGAACACCCGCTACATCGGTAGTTGCGATAGGCTCCGATCAGTTCCACATCTACCGGTTATCGGAAGCTCTCGGCAATAAGGGATGGAATTTGAACATTCTTCAGTTCCCCAGTGGCATTCACATATGCGTCACTTACTTGCACACCGAACCCGGCGTGGCAGATAAATTTCTGGAAGACGTTAGAGTCGAGGTTGCCAGAATGATGGAAAACCCCGATGTTCCCGTGGAAGGAAAGGTGGGATAACTATAATATTGATCGACTAAAGCCATGAAATTATTCGCCCAAGGATAATTGTAATCGATATCGAATTTTACTCGTTCCAGATGGCGATGTATGGCATGAGTCAAAGCATCCCCGATCGAAGCGTGGTTGGTGATTTTACTAGGTACTTCCTAGACTCTATGTATTACACTTCAAAGTAATGATCATCAAGACGATGAATGCTACAAACAAGTGTGCGTACAATGTGGGTACTTGAAGTCGATCGTCGAGTATCGAAAACAAAATTCACTTGGAATATTTTATACTCTCGCGTACCCTTATCGGAGAAATATTATTTTTCGATGAGAATCTATAAAATTTCGAAGATGTTTGATTCGTACCGTGCTGCTCAGGTAAATGAACATACAGTACAAGCACGAAATGCAATACGGTCGAATTTGTAATATATTTTCTACTCGCGACTATTGCGTGTACATAATAAACCCGTACGTATTATCTATGTTAATTTCGCACAGCGAAAAATATTATGGAACCGACTGATAGCGTTATTGCAATATACTTCGATAGGTGCGAGAATTGAGTAATGTCAGATTTACGACATAGATGAAAATATATGTTGTATATTAAATGTTGTTAAAACACTTGCATGATTTTTTCCTTCTACTTCTGAATAAGAATGTTACCTGCCACTATCCTCTTCCCTTCGCTCTGAATTTATTATACTAATGGAGGATTTTGTAAGAAGCAGATTGCCTCTTGACATGAATTTAATCAAATTCAATCTCCCTGAGATATTGTCCTTTATATTTTTAATGAACCATTTATAAAAATATGAAAAATTAGTATCTTTTCATCATGAAATTCCTATTTTCGATACAGAAATTAATTATTTTCTAAGAAATCTAAGAAGATTCCTGAGAAAGGATTTAATAACTTTTTGAAATTTAAAAGAGTAATGTAATAATAAATATGTACTAAGTTTAGAAATCGTGTTGAAACACATACATATATGCCCATCAAACGCGCAATATACCAAATTCAGGACAAGAATTCGACTCCAAACCTTATTTAATAAATTATGCATGAGTCAGAATCTACTGAATTTCGAATGTTGACAAAATGTGCGTGATATATTGAGATTGCTTTATCAATACAATCGAGCTTCTTACAAAAATAAGCGTGCAATATATTATAAGCACGGTCGCAAAGGAACATAACGAAATGTTTGCCTCTGACATTGATTGAGTACCTCAGATTGAAACTTCATCGAAAATATCAAAGAACCGTATTTTTATATAACATTTCAGTTTCAATAGGTGGTGAATTTACTCCTCGAAGCCACTCTAAAATAGAAATAAGACACGCTGAAACTTTAAATACGAAAATTTCTTGTGAAATTGATTTTAAGCGTACCTATATACCTACCAATAAAAACTTGCTTATTATAAATATTTGAAGCATTTTAATTGATTTTAATTAATTTCCGAGGTAGTCTTCTGACTATCAAATTTTAACGAGTCGATTTACCCGTTAAAAATAAAAATGAACTGTCTTTAAGAAAAATAAGTCTCTTTTTTCTTGATACATTTTTAATTTGCTGAATTTTATTAATATTGGAGGCGATCACTTTATGACCATTACTTACGAAAATTATCCATTGGCGGATTACGTTTTTACGTACTTCCTTTTTATGGCAGCACATGTATCGTTATCTCGACTAAATATTTAACTGCTTTACCAGCAACTAAGACCGTAGATACAAAGATTCATACATATGTGAATATACAGGGTGGATCGGATCAAACTCCAGGAGCATATTGTACACAAAATAATAATATTAAAAAACTCATATGTCCTTATCTGATTTTCATTTGCTTTCAAGCTACAGCGTAATTAATAATTTCTATTTTATGTTGTAAAAATGAAAATCGGATAAGGACATGAGTTTTTTTACATTATTATCTTGTGTACAATACACTCCTAGAGTTTGGTCCGATCCTCCCGACTCACCCTATATACTCATAGATTCAGTGATACAGAAATAATTTCATAAATGTGGAATCACAACATATTATATTTTATGATCAAGAGCTAGTATTCTCGGATATGATGCGAGGAACTCTGTTCGCTCAATTTGGTAGGTACTTTCGTTTTAATAACGACGAATAAAATGGAAATCCAGCAATATTTCCTATTGCGAGTGTCGATAAAATAATATTTTCTAATAAGCGGGCACACAAATGAAATAATGAAGTTGTGTATATCTATAGTCTGGCTTCGCTTCTTTATATACATATTCCTTACATCAGTGCAATTAACCTCAGCAAATTTATTCCAGAGAACAATGCTAATTCCTGCCCTCAATAAAACTTCAAGGAGAAAATATCATCGTAACCTTGAGCATCCTTGCTAAGAAAAGGATCATTAAAAAAGTAACTAGTATTATACGACCCAACACTATGCTATTAACGAGCATACATACATATAGCTCGAGAATAAAAACGTCCTTTGAAAAGTACGTAAAGTTTAACTACATAAAAATTTTCCAACTACCACTTTTGCTTTAAGCTTCGTCTTCAATCCTCCATGATCGAAAAAGAAGGGGAAGGAGTTGCGAAAAATCGGCCTGAAAATCCCGAATCGTTAATGTAGGTACCTAATCACTAATAAGAGGTATATCTACATAACTGAAACAATACGAATCTGCAGAAAGATATTGTAAATAAGTTAAGGGTCATGAATACGTGATATCAATATACGATGATTGTACAGTTAATTATTCTTAACGGAAGTTCCGACAATCGTAGCAAATTACAAATTCATAGATTAATTCATCACGAAGAATAATGCTATACAGAGAGAACTATTTATTTATAGTTAACAAATCCTTATACTTTAATATGACGAAATAAGTATTTCGATAAGACCAGCAGATATTCGTTAACTTTTACCGGTAAATGTTTCGAATCAAATAAATATTCTAATAACTAACCAAAATTTTCTTATATCAAAGAAATATTCATTTCGTCATATTCAAGTATACGCGTTTTTTTATAACTATAAATAAATTGTTCTCTTGATGTACGTACTTTGTTACGAAACGCGCTGTATAATATCATGTCACGTGCGTACCATGATATATGAGGTACATTATCCCGGATTAGACGTATGCCAAAAGTTCGTTGGTACTTTTAGGCCTTCGAATTGTCAATGCTGAATTACTATGTATTGTCATTGGTAGTGAAATATTTTGAACTCTCCTCCTGAACGTTCTCTCCTCCGGCATCCGCACCCGAAGAGATCCGCACGGATAATCACGAACGCGCCGATGACTTTTAATTTAATATTCGACACCGAACCGATCACGTAGCGCTGGAAAATTGCGGAAACCGACTCAGTCCCCCATTGCGAAGGTAGTTGAAGAATATTAATATACCTTGGTATGGGGGATATCTTATCGATCGCGTGGGAGTAGTTATGGGGTCGAATGCCATCGCAATCTCTAAAATACGGACGTTTTATTCTCGACGCGGTTGTGTTTCCCGTGAATAACCCCTGCGAAGAATTCGTTTCACACGACACCCTGCCACCCTTCCGTAAAGCGTTATGTGGCCGTAATAATTACTTCTTCGTCCGTGTCATAATAAACACTATTACTTTTAAATTTATCGACTAATTTGGAATTTGCTCGAATTATGCTTTATCCAACTATGTATCAAATACCGATTTAATGCTGAAGTGTTCAAGAATAGGTAAACATGTATTCCATCAATGAAATAAATGCAGATCTACCAAATTAATATTCATGTAAAACAAATAAATGTAGAAAATTTAAGACTTTTGTAGTTATTATTCATAATATACTACGAGTATTACTACTTGCCTATCACTCGAAAACATACTGATAGCATTAACAAATAAATGTTTATTAAAAAATTGTATTCAATCTTATATATGTAGTATTTCTAGAAGGTGATTTTTTTCTTGACAAACTCCTTTTCTCCCTTCATGCGAAATCAAAAAGAATAAATGAAGTACCATTTTCAAGATTAAGTTCTCCACTTTTATATAACGAGTTGCTCATTCACAATTGCATATTGTATTATTTGTTTAAAAATCGAAGGTAAAAATTGACTTTTGGCAAAGATAACGCACAATCTCTACAATCATTCCATATATTTCGCATTAACGTTCTCCATTTTCCGTCGTCTGTGAAATTTCCGCATGGGCCGACTACTAGTTATTTATTTATATTCAGGAAAAACTCCCTCCGTGTAATCACCTTTTAGAGATGAAGGTTTGCATATCTCCTTAAATAGATCGCATTTTACGTAACGGCAGCACGACCTCCTTGCGCGCATTCCTTCGGACCGCTCATATGCGAATACCACGGCGCCCCGGTACAACCCATATGGTACAAACCGAATTGCACCCCTTCCTCAAGCCCTCATCGTGTCATACCTTACCCTACGGCCGCACCATTGCCATACCATAGCGCATGGTATCACGACGAACGATCGAACACGCAATCTAATTGGATCGCTACGACATATAGTCAATATCACGACAATAATCAGAACGATTAAGGCTGCCTGTCTCCAGGTCTTCTATTGGGCCGGTTGTATAAACGCAGTGAACTGTAGTTCAGCCTGAACTGTGGATCGGGCGTCGTTTTGGTATATTTCGTGTGACACAAAATATACCAAAACGACGCTCGATCCACAGTTCATGCCGAACTACAGTTCACCGCGTTTATACATTCGGCCCATAGGGTTGTAGCAGTGCCTCGAATAGACGCCCTAGTAAAATAAAACCTATAATTAAAAGGATATCTCCATTTCCAAACATTTTTATATCCTCAAACTATTTTTCATCAATCTTACACGACCGTCAACATATCGTAATGCAACGTTTCTTGTAAATAAGCGGCTAAAAAATGTATTATTCAATGATTAAAATCGCAAGGGAGTTGACAGGCAAATCGATAGCTATACGATACTTCAAGTAATATTAGGTTTCATCAGTACTTAGATTTTAGAATCGGGCTGCATTGCGTTCCGCGAGCTACCCTCAAGCATGCAGGAAAATTCGCTTCACTGTGTTTAGATTTATTTATTGCAAGTTATCGTTTGACAAAGATCCTGTACTGTCAGATGGATTTCCTGAAAACATCTCCTTTCAAAACTGTTTAGTGTGACGTTATCGAGTCGCTGCATGTATGATCGCCAAATGTCATTGGGTGAAAAGGAATCTTTTTGTTTTCAATGAGTAATACACATGCAGCGACTCCATGACGTTACGCGAAAATTGTCCGCACTAAACAGTTTTGAAAGCAGATCTTTCTCAATAGATACACGTGACAGTGTGAGATCTTCGTCAAAAGATAATGCGTTATTGAAAAATTATAACCACAGTGAAGTGAATTTTCCAGTATTCCTGAAGGTGGCTTCCAAAATGCAATAAGTACACCAGAAGTCTCTTAATTCTGAAAGTATCGTGGCTGTCAATTTTCTCGTCAACTTCCACGTGATTTTTAACAGTGCATAATACATTTTCTAGCTGTTTGTTTATTGAAAATTATTCATTACGATGTGTAAAACGTCGTGTAGAATCGATGAAGTATGGTTTATGTGTACGACAGTTTTGCGAAATTGAAATATCGTTTAAAATATAGTTTTCATTTTATCAGAGCGTATGTCAACTCACGACGCAAAAAGAATTCTATGACAGCCGATCGACGGTGAATTTCGCGGAGTCCAAGGTTCCCCGCTGGGAGCTACTGAAAAATGTCGCGAAGTTTTAGACTCCTGAGGAAATGGCAAAACTGAAAGCGGAACTGACGAATGAATGCAAGGGGGGACTAAACGCCGGAAGTATTGCTCTCGGGAAACCGGCTTCATTCCGCTTCTGCGCCGAGGGAAATAAAAATGGAGAGAAGAAAAAATGAGCAAAGGTCAAACGGTAGAAGATATAGCTGGAAAGTTGACCGCCGCGCTTCGCTAATAGAATTATTTACTGCCACTATAGCGACGCACATACTTCGAGTGAAATCGTGCCACGATATGTATGTATGTACCTCCTTTGGAACGCCGCGCGGAGAGAGAGAGAGAGAGAGAGAGAGAGTTTGCATTTTACCCGTTGCGCACGGAAAGGGAAACAGCGATGCTGCTATGTACGATATGTTTTAGAGTGACTGTTCACCTCCTGTAAAATGCTTGGCATTTCATAGCTCAGAGAGATTTAATCTGGAATGTTTATTATTTGCAGAAACGAGATTATATTTCATAAAATTGTATTCCAAACTTCACGTACTCATATTTTACGATGTTATTAACTTCTTTTTTTCTTCCCGGGCATAAGCAATTCATATTTCTTAAAATTGTTTGATTTTGCATTAAGAAAATGAAACTAATGGAAAATGTACTGCATTCGAATTCGTCTCTGAGATTAATTTGCGAAATCTAAGATTGAATTGGTTGACGTATCAATAGGTGGTTGATAATTAACACGATGATCATAGATAACAAATTTAAGTTAGTTACTTGAAATAATAACTTGCTGTGAGGAACCACAGAATTGTTTAGAGAAATAAGAGAGTGCAAAGTTTTAACTAAATCCTATCTAATAAAATCCAGCACGATATAATCGAAAGTCGTGGTCATCTATCCCCATTGGTTAGTTGATAATCGATATCGATAATCGAAAGTCATGGTCACGTGCCCCCATTCGTTGGTTGATAATCGACATCGATGTAGTATTCGATAGTTAAAGCGGTGAAATTCAATTTGATAAAATTAGTGTTGAAGTAAATGTAAATGTCGTTATGAAATACGCTTTAGGCGCGCGCTTGCGCGTGCAAATGGTCTAGTTATTAAGTAAAATTAAAAAATTGATTTTTCTCATCCGCGATCACCAAGTAAATCAATTCAGTTGTACACATTTTGTATATTCACCGTATACATCCTTTGCCAATTCGTTCTATCGATACTGGGACACCCTGCATGCTCCTATCCCAAGCGAGCTTACTTTTTGTAGTGCCTACAGCCGGAAGAGCAACTAGAGCAAAGAATGGAGGTGAATCGAAAGAGAGGGTGCCTCCACTTGTAACTATAAATGCAGATACGAAGATGCAAAATAATGAGAACTAATGGCATAGATACAGCAAAACGACGGGAGAAATAATGAGGCGTATAATTGATTCAATTAGCGACGTATAGTCACGGCATGAGAGATCGTCGAAAGCTGAACTTTATCGTTCCCGTATAGCGAGAGTTTGTGTACGCATACAGAGGTGGATAAGAAACATGAATATATGTATGTAGTTGAAATATGGAGCCAGGAATTGTGCAGGAATTATGTATGTACTTGACGGGACTTGTAAGAGTGATCGCCTCGCGGGAGAATACAATAATAAAGCCATCGAATGAAGCGAACAGTTTACAGAGGTGATTTCCATCTGGTTAATCTGGATCATCGTCAATCTCCGATCTCGATATGATGAATGAGTTCATCTGGAAATGAAACGGTAAGAGCGAGGATCGCGATAGTAAAAATATAAAAGCAATTTCTATATAGGCTATCATCATTTCATTATATTAGATACATATTTTTTGACATAAGTCCTTTCTATCACAGTTATCCAAGTTGTTAATTGAAACTGAAATTCTCGGAATATCTTGGAATTGAAAATACGGATGAATTATTAGTACAAGTTGAATGTTATCATTGAAAAAATAAATAAAGAAAGGGAAACATTATAGGAAACCTGTCTAAAAACACGAATAACTAAATTAAGATAGCACTACGAAGTGTAATCTTATTTCCTATTCTTTTAATGTAATTTCTTCAGATGTTCCAGTTCCAAGGTTTCCTATCATCATTTCTAATTTGCCATGAATTCTCTTTACACGAAAAAAAGAACTGTGTACAAAGTGATATTTCACATGGTCGAAGTTATCCTCAGAAGCGACAATAGCACGGTATACCGTTTTACATTGTAAAAGATATGTTGTATCAACATATCAACATTTAAGATGTTCCACAGCCAATGCTACAATGGATTATATGCAGCAATATAAGGGTGCTACGTTGAATTGTAGTTCTTACAATGAAAGATGGGTACTCTTACAATGTACAACGGTACTCTATATTATGTCGCTTTCGAGGACACCTTCTACTATATGAAATATCACTAATTACCTACTCCATTTATTGAGTACTTTATATAAAATTCTTTTTTCCGAGTTACCAATTCAATTTTCATATTTTCCTACTTCGACAAAATCACACTTCGGCACTGTAACAAATACAATGCATTCTTTTATTTTATCCAGGGAAAAGAAAATCCGTCACACGTTAACACAAACCAATATCATCTTTAATTTATCTCTTCAATTGCTCCAATATACAAAGAGAACTACGTGTCTCCATGTACGAGTGTAAATTGATTCTCCGCTTCGGCATTACTCCTTGCATCATCATTCCAAAGGAGTTTCTACAGCTTCAAATGATTGTTCAATTAGCTACTCAACGATTCGTGGGAGACTCGTCGACCGCCAGTTTCGATGACGCGTGATTTCCTCGCGATTTGATAGGTCTATTTCGATCGAAAGAAATTGTGAATGAAAGCTTCAAATCGGTACAAAGTTCTAAAAATGTATGTTAGGGAATACAGGGTGAGTATGTGATGCCAATTTAACGGCTTACAAATGATCGAGTGGCATCCACGTGTTTGCGGCCCATGAGATACGCTCCATTACCGCAATGATACGATGGTGCGACTAACCCTAATCCGTACCCCCCTGGGACGTGGCCAATCCGGTTAACCGCAGACTGAAGTCTCCGTCGAAAATAATCGATTCGCTAGATCGACGCGGTTACAGTAAGTTTTAAAAAAAAGACTGTTCGTTGTGTTGATTTAATCTTCTTTGTGTTATTTTTAACATTCTTTGCGTTAATTTTAATGGAAAAATGTTAGATTAACACGAAAAATCGGTTGATTTTAACTTACGAAGACGAATAAACTAATTCCAACACACCATCTTCAATTTTGTAAAAATTTCGAGAGTTCGCTTGAAAATGTCTTTAAAATATACCCACTCCAACCCGAACATCCAAACCACATTTTCTATAATATTAGTCTAAAAAACAAAGGATTTTTTTTATCTTCGAACGACGTATTTCTTTTCAAAAAGTAAACATGTCCCGTTAATTCGATATTCGTACATTGAAGTAAAACTTCTTCCAAGGGGTGTAAAAGTGGATCATTATAATTAATTGCATTGATTTAATGCATAGCTACAAGTCGCATGCTATTTCGTTACCTACTATCAGTACAAATTAAAGAAAGATGAATTCGAGTTTTACATAATATGTCTACCTATTTTCCGTCAAGGAAGCGGATGACACCTACGCGAATCAGTAAAATATGCTAGTTTGGTTGAAGGGGGCGTAACGAACTTCGAGCACGGTAAATTTACACGTATAGGTGCCACCGGCTGCGATGCCACGCGTGGGAGGAATGATTCGAACTCTTTGTATGTATAATTACTATTCGCGATATTAACGGCTACACCGCGCTACCGCGTGTATCTAGGTGTGTATCGATCAGAGAGGCGAAGGATAAGCAAATTAACCAAGGGTCGACCAGTTATAAGGGAGGAACTTCCGGCGTACACTGTAGCGCAATTTTGGTTCCAGATTCTCACGGGGCTTATATCGAGCTTCTCCGGTACGTCGTGTCTCGTACGTCGCGAACCTATTCCCAACGAGTTGCGCGCATTAATCCGTGAAAAATTGCACACCAATGGCTTTGAAATCACGCGTTATCACTGTCATTTATTTTTGACGTCCTTTCACGCCGTGAAAATTACATACGAGTTTAAAGCAAGGAAGCCTCCCCTTCGACCCGATATAACTTCTCATGCTTCCTTGCCTCGATAACAGAGCAATTTTAATGAGGTGAGAAAGAACGGAAAAAGACGGCGGAGCGTGTAAAATGAACTTCTTCAAAATTGTTTCGATGAAGATCTTTAACGCCTGGATCAAATGGCGAAGAGATAGATTTAGATACTTATAGACTTTGATACTTGCGAATATAATTTGCATTGCCCACAATTGAGAAACGAAACTATACTTACAATTAATGTCATTCACAAATAACGATTCCAAAATATTATACTAGAATTCGAAACTTCCTCTTCATCTACACATATACATAAAAGAACATGCCCTGACTGATTCATTAATGCCAAGCCGAAACAGCTGAAGCTAATTACATGAAATTTGAACAGTAGATTTCTTTTCCAACGTAAGTACCAACTGAGAAAAGATTTTGCGAAATTTTTCCCCCGAGATGGGAACATAGGGGATGTAAGTTTGTATGAAAATCTGTCATTTTTGAAATAAGATCCATAAAAATTGGTGTTTAGCCTTTAGGTTAGAATTTGAAAAAGACGTATTTCAGAATTTTTGGAAATATATCCCTTGAGGGCGTAAAATAAAGAATGATATTATTTCGAGATCGACAGGGATGAGGTCGCAAGCGGAAAAGGCTGGTAATTAACATATCAGATATGCAACTTCTCCAGGAATTCCACAAATAAAGTGTAAATAAACTCGTAAATTAATAACTAATCTTCGCTATGCAGTAGAGATTAATAATAAAGTGAGAAGAAATATGTGAAAAAGTCACGATTTGATCATCTTTGAAGGTTTCAATGTAAGCAATGGCTTTGAGGCTATCACAAATTTTCTACTTCCCCCTACTTTCTTCTACATACCATGATAGAAAACAATATTTCATATTTGGTATCCCTTCCAATATAGGTGTTTGCGAATATTTCAATTTTGTAGAGGCGTAGAAAGGAAACCCCTGTATCTATAGACATTCGCTCTATCCCTCACTCGATAAGAGTCTTACCCTCTGCGGACGATCCCTCGCAAAGGCACACGAAATTGTATCTTCGACATCGCAAAAATCGAGATTGCAATGGGACGTGGTAGCAGTTCGTGGGTACTAGATGCGACCGGTCGATGTCGGGAGAGTGTGTTGTGGGATACCGTTCATAAAATACGAGTCACTGTTTCGAGGTTTATCACTCGGACCCCTATTCTAAATTGATGGAAATAAGAAAACTTGCTCATCGCAATGCGTATAATATTTCCATTTCTTATATTTTGTTATTTACTGTCAGTGCTAGAGGTTTTACGCGCACGACAATTTCACGTTACGTACGCGGTACGCGTCGAAGTCCACGTGGGACTGCTCGCCTCGGCTCTCTACACTTTCGGAAAACTTTGCGAGGCGCCTGAGCGTGATTTTAACGAGCGAAACAAAATTTTGTCGTATCGTTAAAGCGAGCGGTAATGAGGGGACATGCCGAAACGTTTAAGACCGCGGTAACTTCGAGAAAGATTTTTCTTCCGCGCAATTTACTGCCCATTTTTAACTTTTGGAAACATTTTTTTTATAATAAGTTACTAAATACTTAGTTTCTGGAAACTCGTAGACAGGAGCATTTACGTCAAAGGAAAATATTTCTTGATATCGGTCTGTCGGACTGAGATTAAGCGGATCTAGGCTACCATATAGTATCTACAATAATTGTGCCAAAAAGCCAAAGTGCCAAAAAGTTAAAGTTGAGAAAATCGGTAAAAACAGGCAGATGCTTCAATGGAATATAGCCGAGCATGTCTTGCAGATTATTGAGTTTTGAGCCTCTACGTATCATCGGCTTACTTGTAAAACCTTCTAAGTCCGATTTTCGGACATATAGGACAGTAGATTTTACAAGTAAGCCGACGATATATTGAACAAATTAAAAATTTGGAACTGAAGATATCTGTACCTGCCTTCATATTTCTTTGTCGATATGCTAGTAAAATATCGTCGGCTTACTTGTAAAACCTACTAATTGTAAGTCCTATGTCCGAAAATCGGACTTAGAAGGTTTTACAAGTAAACCGACGGTATGCTTTTGCACATAGAACCTTTTCAGATGCACGAGATGCAAATTTTTGCCAACTCTGCTGAATTCTCTATCAGCTCTGCCAAAGTCTCTGCAAAAGTCTCTACCAATTCTACTAAAATGTCTGGCAGCTCTTAAAATTGAAACATTTACAGAGAAATTGTAGATTTTCGACAGAGTTTTTCGCACAGTTTTAGTGGAGATTTGACAGAGAAAAATTTTAACTAAAATAGACTTAATGAAAATATCGTGATGAATCAGCAATAACGAAGAGGCGTTAACAGAAAATGGAAATACAAAAAACACCTCGAGTGTCATCTGTTGATGCATTGAAATGTCAGTTTTAATCACGTAGGTGTTACACGAAGGGCTCGTTACGCACCTGTTACATAATTAGAGCGGATATTTAAATGTAGGTACCAAATGCGTTAATGGCACTTGATATGTATTTCCTGAGATGTAAATTATATAATTTACAGACCCCTCATAAATTTTGAATAACGTTCCACAAGAACAGCCAAGTAATACAAATCAAAAAATACTGGAATCGCAAGAAGATCACTGAAGTTCGGAAATTGAAATAATAAAACAAAGTACAATAAACGAGGAATAAAGAAGATAAATTACTAAAAATATAAAAAAGGTAGGGAAAAAGAATTAGTTTTCAGTACCACACATTTCGAAGTATGAGACGCGAAAAGCTGCCTGGAAGTTCTTTCTATCTGCGCCGCATATAGGTATCGCGAGCCTCATCGGATATGCGAAATGCGAAGCGAAGGCTCTCCACACGTTCGCGAGGCCGGAGATCGTCGTAGTCGCGCTCTCGCGTACAGCGCCGTGCACGTGGTTGCTCGGTATTCGCGGGGAGCCAGACGCGGATTATCGATGCAGCCGCCAGAGTTGTGTACTCAGAGATAATTGAAAATATTCCTATCATACTACGGCGAGCTGCGAACTCTATAATTTCTGACTAGAATTTCGCTGCGATAATCCAGTTATTATCGCGCCATCACGATTCGATTATACGCAAAGAAAGCGATTTGACCGTATAGACGTAGCAGCTCAGCGAAATTTACAAACGGGAAGAGAACGTTAAATAAAATCGGTTTACATTTATACAGGGTGTCCCGTCATGTAATGTCCATACTGAATTTATGTGTTCCTGTGGTCAATCTGAACCGAAAAATCATAATACACAAGGGGTCTACAAGTCACCGTGTGTAAGTAAAAAAATGAATACTAATAAGAAAAGCAGCTTTATTTTTCATTAGACAATAATTGAAATAAAATCCAATCATCTCACACATTGTTCGAAATGACCACCTTGATGATCAATACATAACTGTGCTCTTTGAAAAATCGTTGTTGTGGAGCGTAAAAGGATTTTTCGTCACTCAGTGTCAAATACTCGGTTTCATGGGCGTCCTCGACGCATGTGAAATCATCTTTCACACACCAATTCGTGAAAAGTTGCGCAGTGCGTGAAATAACCTGCCCAGTGCGTGAAATCGTCAACCTCGTATTTGACACTTAGTGACAAAAAATAGAATTCGTTATTCAGTTGTTTCGCGCCGTTCTGACAAGTGTGATTGCCGTACTCGCTTCGCTCGTGCGGCAAACTTCACACTCGTTAGAAACAGCGCTTCACGCCCTAATAACGAAAATGACTATCATGGTCGTTACGGAACACGCGCATGGTGGCTTTTGGGACCCTTGTATATTAAGACTTTTCGGTCCAGATTGACCCCAGGAACACGTAAATTCAGTATGGACATTACATGACGGGACACCCTGTATATGGACCCACTCCTAATTCTATATCGCGGTAACGGGATACCCCGTCGTCTCTTTGTCATTACAGCGTTTCTACGAAGTCAGTGAAGAAGAATCCGAAACAACGTATCTCGTCACATTAATTTCAACTCCATCGGAGGAGCCATTTATTGGTTATAGCGAAACTGGCTTTTGTATTCGACCGTTTCTGATTTCACTATTGGGAGGGATAACGAACTTTGCACGGTTCTTATTATCAATTGGCCTGACGACTCCTGCACTGAGAACAATGACCCGGTTAAAATGACAAAACGCATCTGGTTAAACGAGTTTAGTTACTCTAACTAAAATACAGATCAGTTGAACCAAATATTTAGTTATTCTAACTACATTTTTAGTTACTGTGACAAGATAATGGTCAATTTAACCAAACAAATGGAGGATCCATATTTCACCAAACGTATCAACTGTTCAACTAACCGCTATTTTGTTCAGTGTGCATGTTCAAAATTGTATAGGTACTTTATAGCACGACGGCATTATGTGCGCTTTTCTAATTGTATTATATTTCTCATTATTATTCGTTTAAAATACGTAGTTGTTTGTGTTTTGTTATTTTAACTTAATTATTTTTCTCGATATAACACGGACAAAAATAAATCGTAACATTTGCAAAGTTTACAGTAAATTTCAGGACAAGGCCAGTTTATTGTTACTATAACTACAATTTTAGTAAAAATTATAGTAAAACTTGTGGAAATTGTAAGGATTGCTGTAATTTCTATTAAAATTTTAGTAATCGTAACAATAAATTGGCCATGTTCCGAAATCCACTACAAACTTTGTAAAAAAAATGCTACGATTTATTTTTTTCTGTCTATTGGGATCTTACCGATGGGCGGAGCCTAAATCAATGTGGCGGCTTTAAGGTAACATTTTACGTGTGCCAGCATAGGGAAAAACTTGTTTGAGCACTGAAAATGATTAGCATTGTTTGATTTTTTATTTATCGATTTTTTCTTTATTACCGAAAATATTTGTGATATAAACAACACGTTTGTCAGGTTTGAGAAAATAATGAAATGCGATATTATCCCTATCAAAACGACTTCCACAACCGGGGACGCAGCAAACAAGTCTACTCTTTGACTTTGTTTGCGATTTGACAACGGGAGACGTCATTCCTCCAACAAAAAATAATTTTTAAGTGCACGCACAATGATGCAGCTGTCAGTTTGCTCCAAGCACTGTTACCTTATAATAGTTACTTTTTCTGCCACCAGAGGTCATACGCCCATCGGTAAGATCCCAAGACGAGTACATATACTGTCACACATAGCAACATGGGTATGAATATTATCATATATATTAGGAGCAAATTGCAGCGTGGCGTCGAAGAATAGTTGTAATGGTCATGCACGGAGCGAATGGTAAAGCTTCCATGTGTTGCAATCATGTTTTATTGAAATAATTATAAATAGAAGCAAATATAGCAAATATAAACTTGTTGCTCTTTTCCATCTTTACAATATGCATGCATTCCCCATGCATGTAGTTCAACTAAGCTGTACGTTAAAAACATTTAAACTGTCATTTTGATAAGAAAGAAACATGCAATTTTGTCGAAAGTATATTATTGCTCTATAGAAGTACCAGGACACCGATGTCAAAAAATATTCAGCTTCTCTCGAGCAGTGAACTCGAATGCTATAGTTTAGAACGGAGAGGTCTCAAAATATGTCGTACCGGTGTGTTTAGGATATGCTATATTTTCTTAACAAGCAAAATACGCCGCCTGTCTCTGCTATTCGGAGAGCCTTATCGTAAGGCAGGTGGTTAAGCCTGTTGTAAGTATTCCACAGCAAACAACAACTATTACTAGCACGTAAGTAAAATTAACAAAGATAGTCTCTTATTGGTATTACTCTTTTCCAAATTTGAGCATAGGTACCTACCTAATATGATCAACAGTTGCCTTTTATACAAATTTTTTGGGCTTTTTTTTCTTTTGAACAATAACTATTATTATATATTACACTCTTTTACTATCAATACTGCGGAAAAAGATTATATAGTGCAAATTCCGTTTGCTGAAATGAATGAATGAATATGAGTGATTTCGGTTCTTATCAACTTATAATAATAAAGACCGAAAATATCAATTTTTCCATTAAAATCCTTTAAATATTCTAGAACTTTTAATATACGATTGAATTAATCAGATTCTCTTCATCATATACTGTGCACTATTAAATTAAGTATATATATTACATTCAATAAATTGTACGGAAATCGCAGAATGTCACGGCATTCTGTAATATTTTAAGGCTCTGTTCATATTACCGTATTTTCCTTTATTTATAAGGCAAATGTAGGAAGGCATGAATTCGTGGAATAATGGGTTACTCTAGTTGACCATCGAGGAGACGATCAAGTCCTACCTATAACCTTGTTTTAGGGTAAGTAGAGATAATATGGCCTATTGAAGTTTGCCCCTCGTTACCTCTACCATGATTATTGGCGAATCGTAATAGAGAGAAGCCAAGTCAGGTTGGCCACGTTATCTGCACTTACTGCGTATGTCATAACAACGACGTAAAACACGCCACGCTGCAATTCGCTCCTAATATGCAGGGTGTTTCAAAATTCAGTACAAATATTTGAAGGACGTAAATTTGAGATTAAAATAAGACTTTTTTTCCGATAAACATGTGTCCTAAAATACACTCCCTCAGAGTTACAGCCATCTTAATTTTCATTAAAAAAATCGATTATTTTCAATTCTGACTCCAATTATTCATCAAATTTCTTAAAAATTTGCAAGCCACTGCTGTTTCGAACGTTTACTCTTAAAATCGCATAATCGTAATTTGTCGGGGTGGATTGAGGGGGGGGGGGGGGGTATGCACATTTAATGACCTAAATTTTATGTTTCCGTTTAGAATTTTAAAAATGAGTACGATATCATATGGTCGGACAGATAAAAATCTAAAATTTTAAGCTCTTGCATTTTTTGGATACAACTTACCGTTTTCGAGATAATCGCCAATGAACGAACGGGGGATTGTTTACGTATTAAAGTTTACACGAAAAAATCGATTATTTTAAACTGTGGTTGCAATAATTATGCATCAAATGTTCTAAAAATGTGAAGGACGAGTGCTCTAATCGTTTTGTTGATCTAAAAATGGAGTCAGAATTGAAAATAATCGATTTTTTTTACGAAAGTCATCTTAGCCATCTTGGCTGTAGCTCGGAGGGCGTGTATTTTAGGACACATGTTTATAGGAAAAAAAAAAGTCTTATTTTGATCTCAAAAATACGCCCTTCAAATATTTGTACTGAATTTTGAAATACCCTGTATATGACAATGCTGGTACCTATTCAGTAACCGGTAGATGCTCACGTACGTAGGTATGTATGAAGTATTTATCAGATAGAATCGTATCTCCCGCGTGACGATTTATTTTAGAACAACGGGCTACTCTGCGGGGTGCTTTACTGTACCGCTGTGTACCTAAATGAATACCTATATATCGATGAATGAATCATAAGCGCGTATACGCGACCAGCGCACACACGCAAGCGAAATCGAATCCTCGCAATTACCGAGGAAACGGCCGATAATAAGAGATTATCGATTATCGATGAGGGGCGGAAAGCAGTACTTAATTAAAAAGCGATCTGGTACCCTCATATGATAGCATCACATATTGCTGAAGAGAGCTAAAAATGAGAGATACCGAGATAAAACTCTTTCATGATTCTTATAATTTCAAATGGTAGCAAACGATGTGAGAATAAATACGTCAATATATTATAGTTAAGCTAATAGGTATTATCTGAACAGACACACTCAGAAAAAATTGCTTGACGGAAATGAACATGTTTTTGGGTAGACCTAAAGGCACATTTATTCGATCCAAATGAATATACCGACTTGATTCAAATAATATTCAATTAAATCAATAATATTTAAGTCTATACGTCCAATCGGTATTCATTTTAATCGAATATATGTGCTCTTACGGCCATCCAAAAACACGTTTATTCCGATGAAGCAAATATTTTTCACAGTGTATATAAAATTGTTAACGATAAATCGAAAAATCAATAATAGCGTTTATAGATAATACATTTAGCTGTAAAACGAATACATTATTTCGTAATATCCGAACACGATGATGTAATCATCTCCTAATCGTAATTTCTACATACAACGCGTTAACAAGATCAAAACTATCGTCATCACTTTCATTCATTTTATTGGATGATGGGTCAATAAACACACTACTTTACTGCTTGATACAATGCATGTGCAAATTCCATATGCAAGCGGATCGCGGCTAGAAAATGGTCAATATGTTAATGGGAACTAATACTAACTATAGAGAATCATTTTCTAGATCTCTTAAATTATCTGGATTTTCTGGATTTTTCTGAATTAGGATTACACTGTATCAGTATATGGTCTATTAAGTCAGTCAAAAGAGCAGACTCGAGTAAAGAAAATAAGGAAGAAAGGTCGATCTCGTCGACCAAACGATGCAGATTGTGGCGAATTTTTAGAATGTAAAAATGAAAACGTGAAAATCACGTGAGAATTTCAATGAGTTCGCGAACTTCGTAAAAATTCATGAACCAAATGCGAATCCAGCTGCCCATCGTTTCGAGGAACTTCATTTTTAAGCTCATCCCACGAACGCGTCCGAGTTGACCAAGAGATTCCCAATTTCGTGAAGCTCCATCTATGACTCATGAATACGATGGGGTTGTAAAAAATTTAGCGAACGTGATGTAAAAAATGCGGCAATTCCGGGAACCCTCGGAAGCAGATGATTTAATTATAAATACTCTCTTTCGAATGACTCTAGTAGATCAATTTTTAATTGAAATGATGCAGGTATTATAAAATATTATTATATACATAACAGTACCATATCTATAGTTTTGCTAATAATAGTAGTTAGGCACTGTATAATAATATACGCTACTTTTCCCTACGTATACGTAAATAGGTACAATATATATTTCACGTCCATAATATGCACGCAATCCCAGGTATGCTCTGTTTTATATTTTTTATCGTACCAATAAATAAAATGTAGTATGACGCATGTAGGGGTTATGTCTCTAGATTTCTACGCCCCCATTGATACGTCTAACGATAATGCAGGCGCGACAGCTTCAAAAACAAAGTTGATCAAAAGAGATCGTACGTAACACACGACTCTAAATGAAAAATCGATGTTCGACCAAGTATGTAAACCCGTGCTCACGGATTCTGTCGCTGGGGAATTTTTTTTAAATGTTATTTTTAAACGTACTAACCAATGATTAATAATCCTCATGCTTTCATTAACGAGAGTAGATGCCACTGTAGCTAATGAGGGCATGAGAATTATAAGGGTCATCCCGTCAATTTTTTTTTCTCGGATTATGAAAGTCCAGGAAAAATTAAAATACCCCTATTTTTTCGTTTTTCAAATTTATTCCTCCTAATACGCGAAAAAAATGGAAATTAACAAGAAAGTTTAAAAGTGCGCCTTCATATGACGTCCTATATCCCGCCCCTTTGATTGGTTAGAAAGCGACGAAAGCCGTGATTGGTTACGAATGTAAATAAACGCCAAATACCATTCGATGCTTGCCGAAAACGGATGCGCGCAGTGCGTTCGACGTTGGGATATATCACGTCACATCCAGCGCGAAATTTAAAATTGAAGATTTAGATATTTTACGCTCTCCTACTTGCAACAATCAACAAAATCGGTTTTTTTTTATGAGACAGAATCTTATTACGTTTCAGTTTACGAATGCAACTATTATTTTTATAAAATTGTGATGGGCGGGATGACCCCATTGTTCATTGGTTAGTACGTTTAAAAATAACATTTAAAAAAGTCACCAGCGACAGAATCCGTGAGCACGGGTGTACATATTCTTTTAAATTTCATGGCATATTTCGATGTACTTTAAGAGCAAGGGTCAAGTAAATTTGATTCCGTCGAAATGTATTAACGTTACGCATAGATATACATATTTTTCCATATTACTCTAAATAGAAATAAATTCTCGCTTTGTTATTGACGAAGATTCAGAAACTAAGCCCTCAAAACATGCAGGAATTTTTATAATCGAAAGAAAAATTTAACATTTTTGCAAACTCTTAAAATTATTTATATTAACAGAACAAAACATTCGTTCAATAGTATTTTACGCTATTTTAAAAATGAGTAACGTTTTTTATAATTTATTTACACCGTCTTGGAAGTTATGTGAACATTTTTTAAATCTATTCGAAATTCACTTTCACCTACAAATCTTTACATAATAATATATTGATCTTATTCAAATTTTAGAAAAAATTTTTCGAGCAATCAATCAATGAGAACGTTTGACTCCTTGCTTCTTTAAAATATAATTAAACTTATTTATTAAAAAATTTTCAATTCGCTCTACTGAAGAAAATTTAACCAAGTATAAAAGAGTATTGGAAGGAGAAGTATAATATGTCTCCGGATTTCAAATTTCGTAAAATTGCTCAATAAAAAGTTATTTTTATAATAAAACAAGACGAAACTGTGCGGACGGAGGAAAAAATTAGAAAAAATAAATACTCTTTCCAGAAAACGAAGCTAGTTCCGGCACCGCGATAACAATTTTATTGCAAATCGCGGACCGTGGTCATGATTGGCGATGATAGGTCGGCGTCTCGAGTGCGCGCCGTGCGGCGTAGCGCCGCGACGCGGGATTCGAAGCCAGCAGTACCGTCGAGGCGCGCGTCCCGTTCCATTCGTGCTTCCCTTAAAATTCGCCAACCCCCGCTCGCAACGTATAACTTTCACAGTGGCTTCACGCATCGACGCAGGGAATTCAACCGAGAAAGTTCCCCGTGATCCCCGGTGAGTCTTTACACCCGCCATGCAAATTCTTCGAGAGTACGTACACGGGAAATAGTCGTTCGACAAATTTCGGTCCACCCGTGCCGAAGTCTCGCAGTTTCAAAGTGCGAAAAGATTATCGGCGCCACAACTGCAACGCGCCTCCTCTCGTGGTGTTCGAGCGGTTTAGTGCATTTTGTAAAAGTCCTACGTCAATTTCTATAATTGTGATCGCGAGAAAAAAATGTTACGTTTTAAGAATTAAAAAAGTGAAAAAGTATACGGAGTTTAAACCTTCCTTATTTGGTGCAGATGGTGATGGTCGAAGTTATCCTCGAACGAGAATTTAATGATGTGATTTATTTTGTATTTGTGCAGTTTCAATCTTCGTCACGTTATAAAGATTTTTTGTGACGAAAATGCCGTTGAAATTTTGAGTTATTAGTTTTTTTTGAGTTCACGCTCTACGTTTGTGCCCGCGAAATTAAATTAGTTTTCAACGAAATTAAATTGATGCACACTGAAAAAAGTTATTTCTTATTCGAGACAACATTTTTTATGAATAATATATAATTAATTAATGATTATTTAATCGGAATGAATGTTAAATTGTTATATATGAGGATCCTATCAGTCAATTAAATAAAATTTAGATGAAATTAATACTTATTTAAAAATTAGATAAATATTTATTAAATACTATTAACCCTTCTGTGTGAGGTCGCGCGATGAGCGTGTCACTGTATTTTCTTTTAAATCATCATAATTGCTTAACTACTTCGATTTGAACGATCACTGGCTACGTATTCCTTCATTGAAGTGTCGAGAATACAATGATTATAATATCGCCCCCTTAATACTACAACTAGGTATCTCAAATTTTCGGTATTTTCAGTTATCTTTGTACCCAACTTTGTACACTCAACTTTGTACGCTCTTTTCGGTGTTACAACGAGATAAGGTCTGTCGCACATTTAAAGTTAGAACTCCAGTAGTATGATATAGATACAGTCACTCTAAAGCGACTAATATATGCATGCAATAAATGCACGATTTGAATACTGAAAATTCGAGTTACCTAGTTGTAGTATTAAGGGGACGATATGGTAACTCTGCATTCATTAGAAAAATTGAAAAAAGTATATTAGTGAAGCGTGGGTGAAAAGGCGCGACCTCAGAAGGGTTAATAAAACATATATTTCAAAACGTTTTAATTCAAGAAGTCATCACAAGAGAACTTTCGAAAGGTGCTATCCCCAGATTCTGTTGAAACTTGGCCAGATACGGAGTAAATCAAATGTTTGATACACATTTTTTTACATTGGCTTGGAAACAATGTACGAGAGACGCAAGCCTCTCCTGAAGTTCAGAAACTGACAGGATAACGATATTTTATCCTTAACGATGATATATAGGACGTGAGCAACGAAAATTTTCATAATATTCATGAGTTGATTACGCCTTGACTCATTAGTAAACTATAAAAATTAATATAAAAATTGAAAAAGCTATGCTTTTCTGGGGTGGTTTCATCTTTTTAAAATGATCCTCAACAGATGTAATGCGACAAGTGTCAAATGTTCGTACCCTATACCTATTTACAATCGTGCCGACTGTCATCAAAATAGAAGTACGACACTTTAGAATTTCCGTTTCTCAGAATATCCACGCCATTATTTCCATCGATTCTCAAGCCATGCTTATTTATACTATTATACTTTGGAACAAGACCCCGTTCAATTTCGCTAAAAGGCCGTTCGACCATCGAAGAGAACTGCAAAGTTTTAAACCCATTTTACGGTGTACTTTTACGCAACAAGCACCACCGCATATTTTCCCGATTACTCAAATTTCTTCGAGCTAGCGGAAGAAAGCATTCGCGAATCTCACCGACAGAGCGAACAACGCGTTTCCGAGAATCTCCGCGATTTTCCCTTGCAGCCACGTGTAAAGCTTTCGACACTCTTCCAATTATTATCGTTGACTCGACAAATTGCAATAATTAACACATAGAGCGCCGTCGAAGAACGTGCTCTTCTCGCGAATGCTCCGAAAGTTTCCGAGGGGAGGACCAAACTTTCCCCAAATTATACCAAACTATAGCACAACCGCGCGGGTCAATGAATCTCGTAATTCGCGCCACAAAGAACGTCTTGCAGGGGCCTCGCGGGGTTGAAATGTCATGCGGTATGCGGTAGGTCATATGATATCGAATCGCTGCCAAAGCAGTCTATCGTCCCCCGGCGCACTTTAAAAATGTATGCACGCTCCACCGCGTTGCGCGGGAATATTCGAGAGAGTTTCGGAACTCGGTATGAAAGGACGCGAGATTGAAGAAAGAGAGACGCGAGAATCTGCGGGCTCTCGCTTTCGTCCGAATCGCTGGTACGCGAGGGTGGAGTGTACCCCCGTTGATGAACTCTTCTTTTTTGCGGCGACGGAACCGCCCCGACGGGAATAAAGCTGTTTACTCTCGCGTACAAGAGGCCATCGAGTGTCTCGAGTGGCGTAATGACGGAGATCCAGTTTCATCGGGCAAAGGGGAGGAGGCATTTCTGAGAGCGCTGGTCAGACTCCGTATACTGCGGGGATGCGGAGAACGCGCGAGCCTTTCTAAATGTCTTGAGGAGGGTGTAATTCCGCAACGTAGCCACGTCTCCGGAACCGAGCCGTAATGCTAAGTAATGTTTCCGTTGAAAGGAATCACGGTGCGAAATGTAGAGAGTTTCCGCGCTGAGCGCGATGATCTTGGGACGGACAATTCATCTTCGAAAGAAAATCGTCGCGAAGCGACCGAAAGGACGTATAGACGAGGTTTTGAAAGATTAAAAATCGATCGATCCGAGTAGTGATAAACGATCACAAATAATGGTAAATTTAGTGATCATTGAGAAAGTGGTAAGACTATCGCCAAGAATAAATAATTTTTTTTCTTGTATCTAAATGCGTGATAGAGAAAAAAGGAAAAACTTCAATTGAGGGGATGAGAAGCCAAGGGATCTAAGTAGAGAAACAAGCTTTCCGAGATATAATCCACATTAAAGTATTTCTGTTCTTTAAAAATACCTGCAATTCCTTTGCCTCAAGTGTACCTATAAGTTGTATTTTTAAAAAACAAAAATACTTTAATGTGGATTATCTTGGAAAACTTGTTTTTCTATAATACTTAGACCCCTTGGCTTCTCATCCCCTCAATTTTCCGAAGCAAGAGAATTCAGTATCTATTTAAAATCACAAAAGAGAATTCAAGACCGAATGACGAGCGCACCGCAAATGTGAAAAAAGACTTAGGTACGGATAAAAATACAAAAACTAGGGCGAAATTAGAATAAAGTTGACCTAAATGTAAAAGTGAGAGAAAAGAGATTACGAAGTATCTCCTCTTTCTTTAGTATTACCACCAAGTTTGGTAACATTTGCGATATATTCACTTCCGAAGAGCCATTCGAGTGCGATAAAACTGTAAGAATGTTATTGAAGAATAACTGTGGTGCGTCAAACATCAGACTCTTCGAATTTTAAAGCATTTCCTCGCGTATTCGAGAGAAATGTTGACGTCTTTTTTCAATGGAGAATACTGCATAGTTACATTATACATGAAAGATGAATCTTATTTATTGTTAGTCAATATTCAATATCTTTTCACACCTTAAATAAATTATATTTCCTCTTTCAAAGAATAAAAACTCTTTCCCGCGCTATCAGTTCTCAGTCATCTGGATTATATTTAGCAAACGCTTAGAAACCAACGAGCAGAATTATATCAGCACGAAATGGCACCGAGTTGGTTTCCTAGAATTAAAACTCGTTAAGCGGCGGAACGCAACTGTTGTTGAGTTAGATGATCGATCAGCCATCATAGCATTCCGACACTGAAGTCGAGAACGTGACGTACGGTCTCTCATATCGGATATAACCTGGAAGAGCCGCATGGCGAGTATATTGGAAGTGTTCGCATTGTAGTACCTATACCGGGTGTTCTCAAACCTCTGACCCAGAGTAAAACCCTATGTTTATTAAAAAATTACGGACATAGGTAATGCAATTGATTTTATTGAAATCCGTTAAGAATTTACGGAGAAATTAATTATTATAAAATATTACAATTAATATTTTGAATTTATACGGAATTGATGACATCATATCAAGGCTCATGAGGATAATGTTTATAACGATAGCAATTGCGATTATCTTCATTAGCCTTGATATGACGTCATCAATGCCGAATAAATTCAAAATATTAATTACTTTTTAATAATTAATTTCTCCGTAAATTCTTAACGGATTTCAATAAAATCAATTGCATTATGTCCGTAATTTTTTAATGAACAGGGTTTTACTCTGGGTCAGAAGTTTGGGAACACCCCGCATACAGGGTACATTTTATTTCGAGATACATAGGAGGAGTAAATTCTGGCATTTTTACGAATAACTTTGTTGTGTGTGTCCAGCGACAAAAGAAATGCACAGACTGATGCTACATTACTCGCGTATTCGTCGAACATTCGTTATTCATGCTTATCTTTATTATTAAATTAATTTAATAAAAAAGTGAGAAATTATATTCGTGAATTGCCAATGTTCGGCCAGTACTAAAGTCTATTCGGAAAAAAAGACATGTCACGTAAGACCCTTTCCGACCTTCTCATTGACTGATATTCACCAAAAGCGTAGCCACTTTTCCGTGAATTTTATCGGCCGACTTCATATCAATATTCGCTAACTCGAATCTCGAAAGCGTGAAAAATCATTTTCGACAGATAAATGACATTTGCTAGTTATCAAATGACATGTCACAATGAATCTCACTTTTTTGTGAATCTCATTAGTCGAATTCACTGTCTCAAATCTAAAATCTTCAAAGCATGAGTGAGTGACGTTTTGCCAATCGTCAAAATATAGAAATCTGTATGATTAGGATAATGATAAATAAACGAAAAGTGCGCGCAAAGCGCATACGTTATTGCTAGTAAGAGAAATATATATATTATATTATTATATAAAATCTATAGAATAACTGTAGAACATATGCAAATATTGAATTAACAAATTAATTTCGTGTACATTTTCTAAATCGTTAATTAATATGCCAACTATTGCATCAATATTACCCTATAATGAAATCGACTTTACGTGCGAAAACGTTTTTGCACTCCTCGCTCTCGCTTACACCGACGTATCACCAGCAATATATCGCGAGATGAGCTTCACACTGTATATAACGTTTAGAGGAAAACACGGCGAACGATTTAAATGGAAAATAGCAGACTATAACTATACATATACCGGCTCGAAGCGAGAATGGTAGATATACATGGGAAACGCGCGCGTGGGGACGAGAGAGAACGCCGGTGCAACTCAGGTATCCGCGTAGGAGAGTATCTTTATCGTGCATTCTTCGTTCTTCACGGTCTTCCTTATCCGATTGCAATGTGCAACAAAGAGGCTCCTATGCGATCACCGGGAATGCGTCGATATTCTCACTCGCTCTCGCCCGACTCCTAATCGAAAAAAATGCTGATGTGAAATTTACAAAGTCTTGATCTAAATGCATTCGTGTAAATGCAATTGAACTCGGTGTATAATTAATTACTCGATATGTATAACGTATTCGACTCTGTTGTTATATTTAGATTTTTTTTTTAGTAAATTTAACATTTTTTTATCCTGCACCTATCATAATAGTATGCGTAGACTATGTTACAATTTTCAGCAACTGGTGTACTGTTTACATCGAATTTTTCCATATATGTATTATCATTTCCGCTTTGATTCCATATATTGAATTCTCTCTCTCGATACATTGCACAAAAGAAAAACGGGATCAGTTCAGAATTGAATTGCTGGGAAGCTTCCGGACAAATATTTGAATACCGTCAGCGCTGAAAAGCAAATTGAAGAATTTTCAATTATTATCTCGGTACAGAGTGTGATGATAAAAACACATTATTGCTGTCAGCTGGTTGGTAAAGACGTACCTACTTTCTCCGCAGTGGCCCGTGTATTCTTTTATCTTTCACGGCCTTCTGTTTCTTTTTCCTCCATTTCTTCTCGCGCATCAAGCCCCACAAGTCATGCCGCAGCAATAAAATATGTTAATTAGCCAAATGAAATTGCTCTACACTGGATCATTTATCTCACAACGAGTAATATAACGAGGAGTATGAAAAACGAGCATTAATAAGAAAGTGGAAGGTGAAAATTTAATAAAAAGTGAATGAAAATTGCATTATAAATGCTACTCAAAAGAAGATCAAATACTCACACGTGTATAATATTTATCTGCTAAACACACAGTATTAGGCGGAATTGGTGTTGCGCGTGATCAGTATACGAACTTTAATTACGAAATGTAATTATATGGCCTACATACGTGCGAAAGTGACTGAATATCTGTATAATGTAAAATGTCACGCCACGTACAACTGACGATGAGTATAATTATCACCATGCTTTACTGCAATGTTCGACCATGTACAGTCAAAACTGTAGAAATAATTTCAAGAAGAGCACGAGTTTGTCAAATAAAATTTTTCGGTACTTTCGTTGATTCGCCGAAATTACTCTGTCTTAATTAAAAATTATAGTTTCTGTATTTCGGAGTATAATTTATATATGTTACGGAGACCTTATTACATCAATGATCTTTGAAGATATAAATTATGCTATGCGGTCTTTAGAAAATCATATTTTCAATAAACTTCCCCTTTTGATTTCTATTTCAACTAGAAATTCAGTTTCTAAAATATAAATAATATTGCTCTGAAACCGCATTGAAAATGAAATCACCATTAAACAAAATTAGCCAGGACAAGCAAGTGAAATAAATATAGAGTTTCGTGTACTATATAAATTTACGCATCCATAAATAAATTCGAAATTCTACGCATATCTGATATACATCAATAAAAGCTGAATCTCCTCGTCACGCATAGCGAATTCATTACTTCTAAAAAAATTACCGTATAAAATCTGCATAGGTAATTGCTTATAAAATTTGATCGATACGACGTGCGCCGATGGTGCGTAATACCTGCGATTTATGAAGATATATCTACATTCGTTGCATAAATGCAGGAGGAAGTAAAATTATAATTGAGTAAACCATTATAATATAAAAATTGTAAAATACGAGTTACACCACAGAACGAATGAGAAACAAAAAAGAATTGAGCTTTTTCTTTCGGAGAATTCAATTCAGAAGCGGAGTACTTAAAGTTAAACAAAATTTCAACATAAATATGATATCAAACATATGAGTCATATTTGCACTGATATATTTTATTTACTTTACTCCGTAATTAAAACTAATCGATGTAAATGACGATAAGATCGTATGTAAACGGGCTCAGTTTCTATTACCGAGAAAGCGTCTATTTCGTCCTTGTATTATTATAACCAATACAAATGCATGAACCAAGTATCCTAAAATATGCATCAGAGTAGTCTGATCGTAGGGACAGTTAAATACACCAATTCTAGTAGTCGACAATATTTCAAGGCTGCCGCAGTTGGCTCACAACAGCCCCTAGAACCAAATAACCCATTCTACTCACAATATATCTGGCATACGCATGCTCAATTTTTATTATTTCCATAATCCACCGTACTCTGCATTTTGAGACATTGATTATTTTCGCACGATACATCAGACTTGGGTTTACCTATCGAGCACGCACTTAAATACTTCGGCAAATAAATTGAACAATCATTTATGGATTTTTCTCTGGCCGATTGCCATTTTAATGGGATTCCTTGGTGAATGGGGTTTATTTCCGCAGTCCGCGAGAAAGCATTTCAAGGTATCTGACGTATATATAGGTATCTAGGTGACACTGCTGTTATACGTACATTATAGCACTGCTCCCGAAGTAAGGGAACTTTTGAAATACTAGAAAGTTAACATATATCTTTCCATCTCCCTGAAGTGCAAAACTTATCGAAATTCCGATAGTGATCGCTTATCCGGCGACACTTCAAATACGCGCGCGGCGAAGATATAAATTTCTACTATAATAAAGTTCCCGTCGTCGAATGTCAATCGTATAAAAAAAAACTCGTCTTTTTCAACTCCTATAACATTCGATTCTGCTCCAAGCGAAGTGAACGAAAACCGGGTCGACGAGCCGATACTCATTTCAACGAAGCAAGGAATATTCTCGATGAGGCAATAGGAGAGAACTCCAGAAAAAAGCAATCCAGTACCCGGCATAACGCTTTCAATCCCTCGTCTCGTCATTGATTATCCATCACGATGAAATCAATGCCGACGACCTCTGACAGCAGAAATTAAGTCCCACCCCTGCATCGCTCCCTGCTCGTCATTTCAACGGCAACTTTGATAAAAAATAATTGGGTGGTTCGACATGACAGACAAATAATGACGCGGAAAATCACAATTGGAAAAATTATAAGGCTGGTGATTGCGAAAAAAGGAAGAGAATAAAAATGTATGTGTATATAGCCAAATTTTAAAGAGAATTCTCATCTAGAATACATACATGGAACATTTCTGACTGACTAGACTTTCCTATAAATTATCGACAGTCATGATTAAACTGCCACCGATTTGTTTCTCCCATTTTTCCGAGTACCTGGAATTCTAAACGTTCAATTTGAATGCAAAATTTCGACTTTAAGAGATTATAGTCAGTGCTGAGTTTATTGATTGCTAGATCTACAAGTAGAGAAATTTTTGCGAGCTGGGCGACTATCAGAAATAAAGTAATCAATAAACTAAACAGTGGCCATGGTCTTTCAAAGTCGAAATTTTTCGTTCAAATGAACATTCGGAACTTCAGGCACATATTTTCCGTTTCCTCTCTGCTCTAAAATTGACCCCATTGATGCATATTTATTTTTCTACGCTCTGCTCTACTTTTTATTTAGTCGATTTCGCTCTTTTACTATACCATTTGCTTCGCGGTTACGTTTTTCTTATAACCCCTTCCTTTCTGGGCTTTCAACTAATTGTAAATACTTTTTGCCTCATGATTTCTCTTTTTCTTTATTGCGCACGTCCATTTTTTATACATTTACGAAAAAGATCTGAGTAACTAGAAATAAGCTTTTCTTACTTTCGAGATTGAGTCCATCTTCACTTTCTTGTAGCGCCAAAAGCATTGCCCTGAAATGAAATTAATTTTTATATTATTATATAATCTAAGTATAATTTCATTATAGTAAAATTTTAACTGAAGCGTTACAAACCTTTCGAAAAAGAGTAGGATTAAAAACAGAACCAGCATTATCATTTCTGAAGCCACATTATACACTGAGAGAAATAATTGCTAGTATGGAAAAAATATTTGTTGAACCAAGAACACACGAGCTTAAAAATCGTTAAGAGAGAGAGAATACAGATTTTTGGTCTAAGTATATATGAGGAGCAGGCTTTCAAAAAGCAGTTTGTCCATATTAGCGAGAGGCCAAAAATGCTAATATGGACAAACTGCTTTTTGAAAGTCTGCTCCTCATATATTCTTTATTCAAGAACATCTTCGTTGAGACAAAAAACTCTTCCTATGCGAAAAAAAAACAATTACTCAAGCCTATCAAATATTTTCTCGCACGAAGAAAACTATGGCTTAATTCTGGAATTATATCATGTTTTTGATTGAAGAAAATATTTTTTTCCACCAGCAATTATTTCTCACAGCATATACATTATTATTAAATTCACCCATCAAAGTACACATCACCCATCAAAACGAACCCCCACTCCACCCTCGGTATTTTGCTTTGAGATAAATGGATCCTGAAGGCAATCGACTCCTCGTAAACTCTTCACAGGAAGTGTCGGAGCTGCGCGAACACGATTCAAGCGAGAACGGACATTATGAAATTCAGGAGGAACGGTCGAACAAAAAATGTGTCCGACATTCTGTGGTGATTACTTAACAATAATTGCAGCTATATTGAACATGTTTATCGCCGTTGAACGTCGTTGGTGAGTAACAGCCACTAACGTAAACATAAACGTTTTGTACTTTACGCGGTTATACATAAATCGTCCTTGTTCGTGGGCGAGGGAGCGATGCAGATAATAACAGGCGCGCAGGCCGATGATGTCGAGAATGATATTACGGAGCCCATTGTGAAATTGCATAAAATAATGTTTTGCACAATCGGGCGTTACTATGCCGTTATCTAATGAACTGCTCGTTTACTTTTAAATTTTGCTGAAACGGTTACGCCGATAAGGGTATTATCTATTTCACGAGCATTTTTTTAATTACCCCGTGCAGAAATATAAAATTCGCTGAAAGAATTACCGGCATCAGAAGATACAAAAACTCAAGGACTTTATAAAAATTTTAATTGCAGTATCGAACCATCCAAGGATTCCAAATATTCATTTACGTATACCTATGTACATATGTCAATCCGAAACTAATCAATATCACTCCTTGTAAACCTAAAGTCATAATTGGTAACAATGATTAGGGAACATCAAAATATTTAGTAGGTAGGTACTCTAGGGAACTTCCTGATACTACAAGTCGATAAAAGAACAAAGAGAATAAACGATTAACACACACACATTGACTCTCCCATGAGTCACATACATATGATTCATACAGAAACACCGCTGTACGTCCATGAGACTTATGTGATTCATTTGGATTGTGCCGTATGCATGATTATTTCATTTTTGGACGCTGTGGGATCGAAAAAGTACCTTATGGGGACAGTCAACGTGTTAATGTTACTTACGTTCTTTCAGCTTTTATTGTTGAAACGTGACACTAGCTCATTGATATTAAAGCACCGATTCGCACTACAACGCTGGAAATGACTGTCGTTGTTATCCGCCCTTTGATGCTCTCCCGTCATATATCCACCCCTAATTTATTCTTGCCATGGCGCCTTGTGCGCGTGCCAGTATATTGTATCGCGGTACGTTTGCCAATTATATTCAGCGCGTACGTGTTACGCGGGATCGCTCCCAGTGGCGACGCCTGGAGGTACGGAATATGCGGAAACCGTGGGAGTAGTAAGCTGACTAACAGATAGATGGATAAGGAACCACGTAAAGCCGCAATTAACGATGTTGGCAATGATATCCGTCTTGTACAGGGTCCGGCAATGAAACGGGATGATTTGAGGTGGGGTTGAGAGGTCGTATGGAGGTGGTGGGGATGAAGGTCGCCGGCTTCTTATCATCTGCACGAACTACCATTTAGTTTACAATGGATCGTTGGACAGGGGAACAACGAGCCTACGCAGTTAAAGCGTATTATCAAAATAGCGAGAGTTTAGTGCAAACGCGACGTGACTTTCGTCGGCATTTCAACATATCGCGTATTCAACCTGTTCCGTCAGATAACGCGATTAAAAAGTGGATAAATAACCTTGAGCAAACTGGATCAACGTCTAAAAAAAAGAAGTGATGGTGCCAAAACAGTTCAAACCCCTGAAAATATCGAAGCTGTTCGACAAGCGATGTTAAAAAGTCCACGCCGATTGGCCAACAGTCATGTCACATACATTCGAATAAGTGACAGATCGATAAGAAGGATTCTCAATCAAGATCTTCGATTTCACCCTGACAAAATAAAGGTCGTGCAATCACTTAATCCGGGTGATTATCAACAACGTATCTGATTTTGTGAGGTTACGCTGGCGGATGTAGCCTTCAAAAATATTGTAAACCAAATCTCTTTTACTTTCCATTAATATCTTACAAGTTATTAAAAAAAAATTACTTTGATAATAAAATCATTTACGAAATCTTCCCGTTTCACTGCCGGGATAAAAAGTTTCCTCGCTTATCCACGAGTCATTCTGTATAGTTAAGAATTCTATTTTCCTCCACGATTAAGTATAGGTCCGTTAAACTGCGGCACTGAAGAAAATATTTAGTAGATTCAACGAAAAATATGCCTTTCGTAATCGTTCAATTGGTTATTATAACAATATGATTGATCTCTGCGGCTGCTAGACATTGTGTGTTTCAGTGTATTCTAATAATAGAATACCTACCTATAACCATGTTTCCATTTTGATCACGATAATAGAGAAATGTGCACTTCACCATCAAAATGTACACTCTACTTAACTTCAATCATAAAATTATGAAGCAGAATAATATAAGGGCCTCTACACTATTGGAAAAATAAGAATAGGAATAAACATAATAAGAATGAGCACTATCCCGTGGAGCCATCTAATGGCTCAACCAATATTTCCTATTTTTTCATTTCCCATGATCTTTTCGACCACCAATGCAGCAGCTTCAGCTGCATTCAACATTGCGAGCATTAAACGTTGCTGATTTATTTTCTCGTGCTTGAATTCCATTTAGGCATTTTCACCTTGTGATCGTATTGGAAATGATGGTAAGGAAGCTTGAGCCACTAGATGATTGAATCACCAGATGATTGAGGAATCAAAGGCCCTAGGGAACAATGTTTATTCTTATTTTTACGTTTATTTTTTTTTTTATTTTTATTCTTTTAAATGTATGAAAACCCTAATGCTCTCGTAACAAAATGTATTGAGATATAAGAAGATCTGTCATTACTGCTTCTATTTCTTACGATGAAAAAAGGACGACGCAAGAAGATTTTCAAACGTCTATCAAAACTAAAAATATAACTTTTAGTATTTTTTAATACAATATTTTCAGGGCTTAAGAGATTCTCATCTCGTGCAAAAATTCCACGCAATTTACTTCGGTGAAAAAAATGTCTCTGGCATTCCAGTCTCTCCAGGATAGCAATCAGAGTGTTATTATTACAATTCATTCACAGAAATCAGGCGGAAGAAGATTCGTTTTGCGGGGAAAGAGTAGCCCCATTCATGCACGCGGGTCTTTTCATTTTCACTGCACTCTCTTTTTTCACGACCGCCGTGCGGATGAATGAATTACCGCGAAAAAAGTGGGCAGTGATTCGCCGCGGAACGCGAGGCAAAGATAGTCTGTTTGACTCGACGCTATTTATCCGCGGAACGCAAAAAAGGCCCGCCTACGTGCATTTACGCCCACGCATGTGTTTTGACATTTGCTCCAGTATGTATGCTCTTGTACGGAAGAGGATGAAATTACCCCAGGAAAACAAACGAAAATCCGGGTTCGAGCCGAAAACTTCATACACCGCGAGATTTTGGTAAAGACAGCCGTGGAATTGATTCGATAATAAATTTTCTCGGTAAAAACTCGGATGAAAAAAGGACGTGCGTAGGGAAACTCTCATAAATACCAAACATTTGAGTCTAAACTAGCGGATCTTCCTTATCTTCTGTTATTCATTTTGACCAAAATTTAAATACCTTTATAAATCATTGAGTCATTTTTAATGCCAGATATTCAAGAGGGATTAAATGAGTATAGCTCTGTACTTAAGAATCCTCCCCTGGTTAGTGAAGTCACCATGTTTTACGTACACTCTTACGTGCAGAGTCTATCTGGATGATAAACATCAGGTGGTGTTAGTGGGAATTTAGATTCCTTCTTATTTTTAATAAAAATGATTTTCGATGGAGAAGACCATCAAATTATTACACAATGATTTGTCCATTCTGGGGAGTACTAGGGACGTTTCGTGAAGTCATATTTGTATTAAAGGAATATTTACTAAGAAAACTGAGACTACATATAACAATCTGAAGGGCTCGTTTATCGGAAAAATCATTAGCGAAACTCGAAACATCATTATTCTTTATCTGGAAATGAGAAGGAATTTAAAATCTTGGAAAAAAAACATGGCGGCTTTCCTAGAGAATCCAACTAGGACAGAATCCTTAACCAACATTGTCAAAAATGAAGGACATAACGGATTGCGATAGTCAGGTCTCCACGGTACGTATGCAGGATGGAGTTATCCGCGGTAATGTGGGTAATGGTAGAAGAGGGATTGGAGGGTCCTTTTGCATTTTTTTATACCGCGAACCCTACCACTTCGAGTTAAGCCCACGACGTATGATATGTCTTTATTAAAGTATTTCTGGAAATCTGCGCAGACTTATGTATATATGTCCTACCCTCGAGAATCCCGGTCCTTGACCTAAAGTGTTACGATTTCACGACGACCCCTCGTCTTACGACGCAACAGATATGCGATAGTATCGTCCCTTCGCTCCGTATTCAAATATTACCGGCAATCTTATGTGCGAAAACTAGAGCGACGAGTACCGCGAAAAGAATTAATATGCTGGCTATAACTTGAGACCCGAGAGTTACTCCTAATATTAACCTTCAAGCAAGCACGCGAGCCGGCGGACGTATGTATGTAACTGGTCGCTTGAGGTCGCTAGAGCTCCATCTGCATAAATATGAGGATTAAGCAGGCCTGGGAGTCGACAGGGAATTCTGATTTCTTGCCCTTTAGGGCCAGTTGCAAGAGTCCCATACAGTTTCACATTTTCTAACCAATGATGTTTATAAAAAATTAGCACTATATTTGGAAAATTTGTTTCATTCGTTTCTCAGCAATTATTTATTTTCGCGAAATTAAATCATACTACATTTCTTGAGATACAATCGGCTTAGGCTACAACTGAAATTAATAAAAATATTGTTATTATAACAACACAGCCGCCGTCGTGTACCGGAATATTTGCTAGCGGTGAATTTATTATTTTTCGATCTCGTTACCCTTGCATGATGGTTATGATTTCAGGAAATAATTTCGGTCCATTAATACCTATATAAAAAGTGTATTCAACAAAGAATAATAACAAAATAACAAAAAAAGTAGTGAAGTGAATTCTAGTTACACAATTTAATTCCACATTTACCTAGAAAGAGACGCTAGTCGTACTCCACGATACTCTACGTGCAAAATTTGACTGTACGTATGCCAAAAATCGTTTATTCGAGGAATACATCGGGTCTCAAGATCCCGGAATTAGTTTTTTTCTTGGATATTGAAATTCAAGATTAATTACTTGGAAAACCTCATTATCAACTTCTTGTTACCAATAAAATTCTCACAGTCAGCATGACTATAGTGTGAGAATTATATTGGTAACAAGAAGTTTATAATGAGGTTTTCCAAGTAATTAATCTTTAATTTCAATATCCAAGAGAAAAACTAATTTTTACACAACTCCTCATTAAACGGTATTACATACCCAAGGTTTCCCTTTCTCCCTGATACATAATATCTTTGCCATGCAATACAATACTCCACGATGTCAGAATGAGGGATTGGAGGCACGTCTAAAATGAAATAGATGAAGATGAAGATAATGAAATACGCGGGACCCTATAACATTATAACAACAAAATCATACCACGCAGTCCGAACAACGAACTCCTTCGAGCTATTCAAGGGGAAAGAGAGAAAGAGGGAGGACGGGTGGTATGGGAGGGGAAAAAGAGGGAGTACCAAAGAAAATCACGCAAATCGCATATAGCCCAACTTTACCGAATCGAATTTTCTTACCGTTCGGGAGCTCGACGCACCGCTTTCGTTAGGAAAGGTTATTATGAAACTTCGAAATTAGTTTTCAACCAGCCGCAAGTCTGGTCTGTATCGTCGAGTCGGCTGAACTTCGACACAGCAGAAATCGTATATAATTCGGGTTGTGTCCCCCCCATTGTCTACGACGACGCGGAAGATCTCTCTTCGATTAGCGCCTTTTCCACGAATAACCAGAGACCCCCGCGTGCATCTCGGCGAGCCACTCGCAGTGCAGGAACTTCCACCGCCGTCGATCGATCGTTTCTACGATCAGCGCGCGACTCCCGCCGCACGAATGCCAGTGCAACGCGCGGGAACCTCGTGGAGGGAACTTCGACTTACCACCCCATCGCGGTCGTGTACCGCGCGCAAACCGCGCTCCCCATAGAATTAGAGTTCGCGCAGATCTCGTCCAAAGTTCTCTCGCGCGGACGATAGAGCTCTCGGTATCGACCTCGACATTGTCAGTCGCTGCGAACTGCGGACAATCGCCTCGGCTAGCGCGGCTTTTTCGTGAATGCAAGTCGGACGGCGGAAACACTAATTCCCCGTTGTACGGTTCGGCAGTGAACGCGGGAGAGGCACTAATTCGATTGCTCCTCCGCCTGCCGATCTTATGATTCACCCTCGTTCGCCGGTCAAGAATTCGGGGTAGTTCCACGACGAATCGCCAGACTCCCGCCTGACGACGACGTATGAATGACACGGGCATCGTGGGACGGGGTGAGGGTTCTCTGTTCTCGAAGGTAGGCTCGTACAGATGAGACGGAGACGAATGACTCGTGAGAGGGGAGGTGTGGAGTGATTGTTTGTGCGTCGGTGTGAAAGAGACGGTGAAAGGGGGAAAGTTCGGTAGGTATATAGATGGCGGAGGAACGAAAATACCCTGACTTTCTCATTTCGTGCGGAGGAAATTACACGGAAAGAATTGAATGGTGACATTTTCGCTGTGCCGGAATAGTAAGTAGGCGACAGCTTCGACAATATTGTGTTGAATAATCTGCAGCATAGTAATGATTACCATTCTGATAATTAGACAGAGAACAAGAATTAGTTGGATCTACTAAAAATTACTTGCGAGGTAGCAAGTCATTATTTATTTACATCGATTAGACCTTTTTTCATGTTAATTTCATATTTCTAACTTGCAATCACACACTATTCCACATAATTGGAAGGGAGAGATATCTAATTGACGTAATGAAAAATTGTATCGATATGAATAAATAATTACTTGTGCGGCCCTGCAAATAATTTTCAATAGAGATTCGACTAATTCTTTTTTTCTGTGTACTATTCTGCAGATTATTGAACAAAATATTGTCAAAGCTGTCACCTACTTACTATCCTGACATAGTGATCGTTACTACAGTGGGGATCCAAGAATTTAGGCATCCCCTGCTTTCGTGCCCTCTTTCCAGTCACTCTGTCGACATTCAAACGAGAGACGCAGTAACTGGGAAGGCTCACTGTAGCATACACACTTCTATTCCGAAGATGTCTGCACTAAGAAGACAGTCAACTTGTAGTTAATATACATATACTTGATCAGGGTGAAAGAAATACTTATTTAGGTCATGCAAATATTCGTTAGCTATTACCCTATTTCTGTTTGAATGAGAGAGACGTTCTAATAATTAACGTAGATTGACTTGGCCCGATGAAATGTTTCTTTCGCCATAATCGAGTATACATTTATTAACTACAAATAAACTCTTCTCTCAGTGTGCGTGCACTGAAAGCATACATGCAGTATCCCCACCATTCACGAGTCACCCCTATGAGTGCAGGCTTAAGCTAAGAACATACTGAAGCAAAGAGCAAAGCAGTGATGATACCGGAGAGCAAAACGGCGAAAACAAACCTGTACTTTCTTATTGGAACAAGCATAGTGAATAGCACCACTGCTATGCAACTCACTATGCTTGTTTCAATAAGAAAGTACAGGTTTGTTTTCGCTGCTTTGCTCTCTGCGTCAGTACGTGTTTAGCCTTTTTAATTTAGGCAGTAGGTACCGACGATGCCTAAATTCTTGGATCCCCACTTTCAACTTCCAGAAACTGTTACTGGCTGGCTTCTGGTATTCAACTTTCTCCGTGATAGTTATACTATAGTTTTCGATAAGGTGCAAATACGAAACTAATCGAAGTACAAAATACAATATACCTAATCGATATTGTAGAAAAGGTGTGTCAAATTTAAAGCTGTTGGGATTAATATTAATTAACAGCAATCGTAATATTCACACGATACACAATACATACCACCTTCCAAAATGTTTCTACTTTCACGAGAAAAGCATCACTCTTCTCGGAGAAGCTATACAAAGAACTTTCGCTCGGCAAGAGCTCAAGCGTGAGCGACGAAGCGGTATACGATATTGTAGGGTTAGGGAAGATACGCGGTTAGGGGAAGGGGAGAATAAATCGGTATGCGGAAAGCGTGAGTGGGATGATGCGTGAGACTCCCCGTAAAACGAAAGATTCATCTTGTCGACTCGACGGTCTCTCGAACGAATTGACACGGATAGTCTTCCCGGATCGAACAACCTTGTATATGCAATATCGATACATTTTTTTCTTTGGTTCCGGCGAATGTACACTGGGAAAAATAATTTAGGTAGTCTATTTAAACAACATCTTGGAGACGATGACTAAACTGTTTAGCGAAACATGGATCCTCCATTTCTTTGGTTTGACTGACCACTATTTAATTAGAATAACTATACACTAGATTAGAATAAATAAATATTTGGTTCAATCAACCAGTATTTTGATTAGAAAAATTAAATATGTTTAACTAAAATATGCGTTTTTTCATCTTAATTTAATCATTTTTCTCAGTATACGTATACGTTTCTTCCCGAATTGATTACGGAAAACAGTTGATAGGAGGTTGCTTCTCTCGTATAACGATCAAAATTATACGTCTTTTATACGCGGTAATGGTCCAATCAAGCGTGGTCTTTTCACATGACGTTTTCGATAATCAGTCGCTCAGCGGGATATTCGCGTCACGGGGTAAAGTGAGACCAGACCTCTAATGACGAGGAAACGGCGTCTTTTCTCTCCTTCCTCGTCAAACAACGCTAGGTGGGCGTAACCGAATCTTCATATCCGCGGTGCAAGAAACGCAGGAAGCGTGCAACGCGTGGTCCGCAGGAATCGCTGGCAGTAAATAAGCTTTAATACGGTAGAGTTACCCAAAGTTCGAGCTCATTTTACTTGGATATTTGAGACGTTGGGTAGTTAAGCTCAGCTGTTGCGACGGTTCCCGCGAATTTCCGCGAGAGATGGAGGGGTGGTTAATCGATTCGACAGATTTTATGATTTTAACCAAATATTTTCGGAGAGGATATTTTCCGACTGGTATAAATATATGGTCGTTAAATCTGCCGCGTTTACCTAAACACCGCTTTATATCACTCGATGTCTATATACCTGAAATAATCGACATTTTCTCGAACAGCGCTATTCATTTTTCATGGATACGTCCGATTGGAATGTCAATATCAATTCAGAAGCATACTGCAGGATGTTGTTGCTCATAAATAAGAGTTATTCCTGTATTGATAATAAAGAGGAGTTCCAGATTCATTCATTTTAGGGAAAACTTGTAAATTCGGGTAATAATGGTACATTCGAGTGATCGAAACATTGATCGAATAATTCCATGCTAAATATGCGCCAGAACTGAATGTCTCGCATTTTCTCGTTGAATGATCGTAGTCGAAGTCCATACGAAAATAGTATATGTAGATATTTTCATGTACTCTTGTAGAAATTTCTATAGGGATTCTGTACGATTCCTGTAAGGTATTTTATGGAGATGATCTGAAAATGTAACCCTTACGTCATAAGATTCCGATCAGGAAAGTTAGCGCCATGTTTGGACCCGGTAGGAATTTTATCAGGAGTCCTCTGCTGCGAAGGTGGCGCTATTATGTTATAGATTACAAAATATTCTCAAAATCCAATCAGGGCCTGATAGGAATCCAATCGAGATATCCTTAATAGAGAAATGTAATGCTGTCCCTGACATACTTCTACACAGGTAGCATTATACTGTGCAATATACTAAGAATTATGCCGATTTTTCCAGTATAAAAATCAACGGAAATACTTTAGCGTAAAAAAAGAATGAATCTTGCGACCCTCATCCCAGTGTCATTATTATTCATTCGTACAATCTAATTGCCGTATCGCGGTATCCCTTCAATCAGGGTTACAAGATTGATGCATCGTAACATCATTTGCTAGCCGCCACAGGTGAAACGCCACTTGTACCGCAATTCTCGGAAATTACATCCCTCATGCAACGTCTCACCGCTACTCGTATCATAAGCAATACACGCTCCTCCCATCGGTACCTACCCCAAATTACATCAGCACCCACCGTGAACCTCAACCGAAATAAACATAACTCACTACCACTCGCTTCCCGTTCCTCCCTCCCCTCGAGAATATCTAGTCGCGACCCTTGCCATATGTCCGTGCGAAAAACCATGACGCGCCATCTTTTTTGCTCGCGATTATCCCCCCCGAGCCGAGCGCGCGAGTTAAGCGGTGCGTAGCCTAACTGGTGATAAATTGAATGATAAATTCGGGGTACGGAAGGTGGAACGTTGAAATGTTGTAACGTAGGTGCTACGCGACCGTCGCACGTAGCCGAAGGGGCGATAGGGTGCCAAGGGAAGCTGTGGGTGGATGGTTTGACGGAGGTGAGAGGTGGATGGTAATAAATCTTATTATCTAGGCGAATCCAGGCTACATCGCGTAGTTTGTGTAGCGAACTTCCCTAGCAGCATGGGACACGTAGATGTGTATGCACGTGGTCCTACTTAAGCACTCAGCGAAAGGGGGATTGCACGTATAGATAGGTGTACTGGAGCACACGGAACGACCCTTGTCGTCAACGATCTGATAAGTCGGTTCGAAACTTCGAATGTGATGGATGACCCGAAAAATGCGTTATCGCGTTGATTACACGTATGCGGATGACGAGAATCTTATACACTGAGGAAAACGATGTTTCGAAGTGTAGCAATCAGTCTTAGGAAGTATGGGGAAAGACTCTAAGTAGGAAATCTAGTGATTGTACTGTTACCCTGAGAACACGAACTATTTAAAAAAAATCCCCGTCCTCTAAAGGTTGAATACTATACTGTATGAGATTTACTTCTATCAGACGTAAACTTATTGTTAGTCATATACAGCATAGTATTTAACCGAATCTATAACTATTCCATTACCACATCTCTTACCTGGAGCCCCCCCCCCTTCCCCCACACTTTCTGAGATTGATTGCTATATTTTGAAATGCCCCTTTTTTCAGTGTTATAATTCTTGTACCTTAACAGTCATTATTTTCCATGCGTTCTAATAAATCTTTTTAATGTGTGCATAACTGTTATTACTTATTATGTGCTTAAAGCTCCATTGGGATACACTGAGAAGACAGAGTAGTTCTGATTACCAGTCTTCCGGCTGCTGAAGCAGTAACTCAAGTGACTACCGAACCAGCTAAAAAACTCTATGAGTAGGAACACGATATCGCTGCTGTAGCGATACGTATTACTTATGTATAAACGCTTAATGATGTAATAGCGAAATGTTCTTAGATGTACTTTGGTCTTCTGCAGAATCGGTACTTCTTTTCAGTATAACAGCAGATATTTGTATTGGCAATTATACACAATGCTAATTACACGTTAAAAGTTATTAAAGATTCTATCGAGCGAATTGTTGCTTCGCCATAAAACGCCTCACTCTGATAATGAAAACCCGCGATAAATTTGCATTCGATGAGTTTTACGTTGATCAACAAAGGCGGCCTCTGCCGCATTATCTTGCGAGAGATAGAGGGTAGACGATATTTTTACAAAACGACGAGATAAAAGTGAACGGGATGTGCGGGCGCTGACGATGAAAAAGAACGGATGGCGAGAAGAGAAAATAAGAGCGGATAGAGAACCGGCGTAGAAGTAAACTCAATTTCCTTGATCGCTTTCAAGAAAATTCTCATCACTTCGCCACCCCTCGCAATTCTTTCGTGGTAGACCGGAACGCACGAGAATATCAAAGAATACTACTGTTCATTGAATTGCAATCATTAAATTTATCGCTGAAATTCTCTAAAGCTTCGCTAACTAGGAAGGTGCTCTACCGACTCTGCCGAACGAACGGCAAAGTTTTGTAACTCCCGGAAATAAATTTGTGTACATTAGGTTTCAATTGGTAGCCTGTGAAACTTTCTCGCGATCAGTTTCTTCTTGGCTTACGCGATAACCTTCCGTAACTTTTAATATATGCAAAATGATTTAACTTAGGGAATAACCACTTCAGAGAAAATAAGCAAGTCAATGTGACGTTGATGTATTTACCGAGGAAGGCAATTCCCGCGTACTGTCTTCTGCTATATCAACCAAGGTACCATCCAAACGGAAAAGACAACAAGCAATTTTTACGGTTTCATTAAATAACGCTAAAACTCGAGCTTATTTTCAAGAATTTGTACAGAGGGGATACATTTCTATTGGCTGTTCACAACAGTACTAGTTTAACCAGATATAATATTTGTTTCCACAGGAATTTCTATCGATTGAATTATAGTTTATGCTAGTCAAACTGTAATTCGTACAATTTTTTCTCCGTGCACAATTTTAAACAGTAAATAGAAATGTCTCCTGTATATAAATTCTTGAAAATGAGCTCAAGTCTCAATGCTTCTAGATAAAACAGTAAAAATTGCTGTGTTTTTTCTATACACGACGCTCGTCGTTAAAATTCCAATCCGAAGTAATACTGATAATACATGGAGAAAATTGAATAGTAACGATTACCATGCCAGAATAGTAAATAAGTGACAGCTTTGAAAATATTGCGTCGAATAATCTTCAGAATAGTAGTCATCACTATTCGAATGGTAATCATTATTACGCTGCAGATTATTCAACACGATACTGTCGAAGCTGTCACCTATTTACTATTCTGGCATGGTAATCGTTATTATTCGATTTTCTCCGTGTAGATTATAATTAACAGAGCTATCCGCCTATTCCCTTCTCGTCTCTTAATAATACTGGCAACTCGAAAATTAAGAGGATAAAGAATTCCAGAATAAACGTACCTCTTACCTTCCACCCTGACATCGTCGAATAAATAACTGAACACGCGGAACCGAGAAAGTCTAAATCCGAAAGCAACCGCGACTTCGACCCACGAAAGAGTACTTCTCGGATGACGAACGAGGTTTGTCAAATCGGTAGAGTGGTACGGGATATTATATTCGTGCCACACTCGACGGTGTATCCGATCTTGATAAAGGGGAACAAAGTCGCGGTATCAACGTTCGGAGAGTCTTGGGAATACGAGTAATACCACCGCTCGTGCTTATATAGGCCGCGTCTCGTCTGATCTCACTCGAAGGCGTCTATATGAACACCGCAAGAATTCCATCAAGCACCGACCGAATTTCATTTCACGCAACACCGCCGTATCTCGGGGATTCAATTCTTGGCGAGGGCGAAAGAAAACGAGTGAGAGAAAGAGATAGGTAAGGGGGTGCGGGAGGGGCACGGGGTGGGCGGACGGACCCTATGCAAATATTAACTCGCTTTTCGTAACGTATTCCTTCCGGCGATACGGCTCCCCGGGTCGTTTCCGCGTCGGGTGGGATAATTACCAGGGAGAACAACGATGTGGCCCAAATTTCTTTCCGCGTGAAATTAAGAGGTATCGGACGTTCGTTTGTCTTCATTAATTACACGCTATATCCGTAGATATATCACGTTGCGAATTATCGACCCTTTTCGCGCGTTACGCTTAGATATATGTATATGCGGAGAGAGAGAGAGAGAGAGAGAGAGAGAGAGAGAGAGAGAGAGAGAGAGAGAGAGAGTGCCGAATTACCTTCGAAAGGCAATTAAAGCGTGACTCGCGCGAATTAATTTTGCGAGCGCGCGAGGTAATCTAAACATACTTAGAGGGGTGAGCGGAGCCATCAGGCGGCTTTACGAATCAGGCTACTATGAGGGGGGCGTATGCAGATTGAAAAATCGACGCATGTGCTTTCACATAATATCTTTAATAAATTAGACTTTGCAAACGATTGTAAAATATTCGGACTAAACGGTCATTAATTTCGCAGCGATTTGTAATTTTGTACGAACTTTTCACGCGCTCTCGATCGAAATTCGTCGACATGAAAGTGAAGGGAATTCATTAAAGGAACCGAAACAAAGCTTTTCGTTCGTCGTCTAAAAATATATTATATTTCTGATTCGCATCAAAGGCTGCACTGCACCGTACGCGTTGTTCTACCTATACCGCTGACCGATCATTAATATCTCGTGACTATGGCGGAAAAAAATAACGCCCACACGCGCGTTCATAATCCACTCAACGCTCCGTACAATTAGTGATGCTCCGTATAATTAGTGACTAATACACGCATCGCGCATGCAGTACTTTCGTATATTATACCTGTGGCAAAACATATAATGCTAAACGGCGGAAAATCACCATGAAATTATCATCGGCGACGAATCAATTAACCGCCTCATATACGGAAGATATTTTCTCGTTTTGTTTTTTGTTATTGATAATTCACGCCAATGACGTGCGTGTGATTGTTATTTACAAAGATATGCGGAATGGTTGGATAGGTAGAACGAAACTTGTATTTTATAAATTGTTCTCACTGATTTTACCAATGAAGGCTTGTAAGTCGTCTAAGTTTCTTTATGGAAACGCACAATTTTTATATTTCAATAATAAAACTCAAGCCAATTTCGATATTGTAAACAAAAATTTCCTCCCGATTAGCCCGATAATAATATACATATCATGAAGGAAAGTAAAAGTTGGTCAACTTCATGGTAAAGGGCCATTCACAAAACTCGTTGCGATTATGTGTGAGGGGAGAAGTGATACGCAAATATTACGAAATATGTGTAGAGGGTCTCATAAAACGTCATCATTTGTCACAAGGGGCGGAGGGGATGAAAATCGGAGAAAATATGCGTCACGAGTTTTGTGAATGACCCCTAAGAAAATAAACACAGGAAATCTGCTCTCTTCCTCCCCAATGACAGTTCTTTATCTCGATTCAAAACATACCAGGTGTTCTCAAACCTCTGACCCAGAGGAAAACCCTATATTCGTTAAAAAATTACGAACTTAATGCATTTGATTTTATTGAAATCCGTTAAGAATTTACGGAGAAATTAATTATTAAAAAGTAATTAATAATTTGAATTTATTCGGCACTGATGACGTCATATCAAGTCTCACGAAGATAATGTTTATAATAACGATAGAAATTGTGATTATCTTCATGAGCCTTGACATAACGTCATCAATGCCGAATAAATTCAAAATATTAACTGGGTCACAGGTTTGAGAACACCCCGCGCGCGCGCGCGCGTATATGTTATAATTTATTTACAGGAAAATCACTCTTTTCCCTAACCACTTCAGCTTCAATTCCAAAATATAAACAGTACATATTCTTCATTAAAACTCAATACACTCTGAGAATAAATAGTAATTAGTAGATAATATTAACCAAACGTTTGGTTTGATATGGGAACAGCGAAATATTTTTATTGTTAAAACAAATACTTGGTTGGCAAAACGAACATTAATTTGTCATAACCAAAAGTTTTGTTCTCCTGATAAAAATATTTCGTTGTTTCTATGTCAACCAAACGTTTGATTAACATTACTAATCATTTTTCTCAGTGTATTGATTCCACTTCTGGCTTAAGTATTTCCCATTCTCAGTAACAACTAAACTGTAAACGATATAATGGTGTTTTTATTTTATCGAATCCTTCCTTCCTTTCCGAACCTTTCAGTGAAGTATCAAACGATAAATTGTTCTAGTCTCAACGAAGTGACCATCCCGTGCCATGTCTAGAGAAATTGAGTCCCAAGCGGTGCTGACGGGTCTCAACGTTGTTATCCCCCGGCGCACGTCGCGTCGACCCGATCGTAAGGACATAAATTCCGGAACCGAGGGACTTAGCGCGCGTATCGAAATATTTAAGCAAAAATTTCGGACCGAGCGACACGTCGACTAGGTACCTATACGTAGTAATTTCCCGAGGGTAAAGTCACACGAGAGGTTCGGCCCACGTGTCCTTTATAATATATCACATAAGACAGTCGCTATGTATACCAAGCGACTCGAACGTTAATAAAAATGCCCGCGAGCGCACTTCTGTCGAGGCCGTTCTACACTTACGTCGAGGTTAAAAAATGTTTCTTTTTTCCTGCAGTCTTTACCTTTTCCGTTCGCGAGTTTTCTTGTCCTTTTTTCTCTGTCCGTATCTCTTTTTGTCGCTCCGTCTCGCTCCCTTCCTCTCTCTCTCTCTCTCTCTCTCTCTCTCTCTCTCTCTCTCTCTCTCTCTCTCTCTCTCTCTCTCTCTCTCTCTCTCTCTCTCTCTCTCTCTCTCTTCTCTCTCTCTCTCTCTCTCTCTCTCTCTCTCTCTCTCTCTCTCTCTCTCTCTCTCTCTCTCACGCACGCGCGCGCGCGCACACACACACACACACACACACACACCCCATTACATCAGGTGCTCTTACTGACAAAACTGACCAGCTAAGCAAAGAGAATACTGAACTTATAAAGAAACCCTAAAGGAACTAAAGCTACGCGTCGACAAACTGTCCAAGGCTGGGCCAAGTGCATCCACGTAAGCTGACTTATCGAGACTGGAAGCAGCAACTAATGCTAATACTCTTAGCCTCCAAAGATCATCCTCAGTGCAAAACTACAGTAATGAAATTGCAATCTCCGGTCTCACGTTTGGTGCTACGACCGAAGCGACTTTGCTCCAGCTCGCTGCAGCGGTAGCCAAAACACTCAAGGCGAACCTGCGCCCTGATGACCTACTGAATGCGAGGCTGCTGCGAAAAATCTCTGCTCCCTCAGACCGCCCTGTTGAACCCACCAAGACCACCTTTGCAGTTGTCTGCAAAGATGCATCGATTGCTTCCCGCTTATTGGCTGCTAAACACTCTACCGTATGTCCCAGGAGAATTCGAGCAAGTGCCGATACCTATGGCCGATAACTTGAAATTTGACTTCGGCGTAGCAGGACGCACAGTGAGGAATCAGCAAAATCACCGGCTATTCTATAACTGAGTGAAAGCCTGTTCCCGTGAGAAGTGGGCGGAGTTCACTGGAAAAGTAAGGAGACTCCTAGTCGCTATTCTCTAACTACGGGAGTACGAAAATCGGGTGAACGTAGTTCCCGGGAGAATCGGTCTGCTCGGTCGGTCTGGTCGGGACGGCGATTCTAATAACCTATGTATCTACTTCTGTGACAGTGTGCCGCAGTTTACAGTTGGTTAATTTGCGTGTTCCAACAAACGATACACAGTAGTCCGGCGATCTAAGCAAACGCGGTCATGAGTATATTAATGACTTACATAACTGATTTGTGCGATGTAAATTTGTGTCTTAGTTATAAAAAGATATACTTGTATATAAGAACATTTTCCAGAGGTGCTAATAGGAAAAGTAGTTCGAAAAAATAATTTAACAAAAAGCACATTTCCCTAATGCTTACAATAAAAGTCAAAAGCAGCTTAATAATTAAAAAAGATATAGGTATTATACTGGTACCTAGTATTATTCCAAAATATGCATCCTTGAAAACGTACACTTATAAAAACGTACCTGAAACCAAGCAAATTGTTTTAAATAGAGAAAACTGATTTCGTAACAATAAGACTGCGAAACCGTAAAAATTAAATATATTAAAATGGGACAAGAATGGCATGTAAAATGTTATATAATAATCAAGAGCATGCTTCAAACTATAACTTAAACCAAAAAATGTACGTATCTGAACTTAGCATCATAGTAAACAGTTATGAATTAATATGGACTTTTGACCTATTTCAGAACCACTGTGCGATGGTCGGAATTCTGATTAACGATCCTTAGTAATTAGTATCACCGCGATATACATGGTGTAACAGAGTAAGTATTACAACGTGAAACTGTAGATTCCTTATGAAAGAAGAAAAAGATTTTTCCTCTTACAAAAATGTTCTGCAGGCTGTCGTTTTCGATATAAGGTAAAACAGGGTGAGTTGGCGAATGGAGTTGGCCCCTCGTTTCTATGGAAAGAAATGGAAACGAGGGGTCGACTTCATTCGCCAACTCACCCCGTTTTACCTTATTTAAACCACGAACTACTTGTTATTAGGTGTCAACACTCAAATCTGATAAAAATGGTTCGAGGTTTAAAGAAAAACGATTTTTTTTTCAAAACTTTGACATCCTGTATATCGAAAACGAAAGCCCGCAGAACATTTTTGTAAGAGGAAAAATCTTTTTCTTTTTTCACAAGGAATCTACAGTTTCACGTTGTAACACTTACTCTGTTACACCCTGTATATAACTCGTTCACCAAAGCCCGTATAACCTCTTCAAGGGTTACTTTATTTTATAGCGGTAAATTCGAATATTCTATACTAATTTAGGACTGCTATTCTAACGAGAAATAATGAGCGGAGAAACTGTTAATTTATAACCTACCGTCAAGTATTAACCATCCTGTCTAATTCAAAGAGCATTTAGTTTATTCTCTCTTAACTCTGCTATCGGTCGCTGTTCCGTCTCGCGATAAACGGAATTCGACACAATGCTTCGAACCGTTTAATAGTATCACAGTCAGAAATACCTCGCAAATCTATAGCTACTCTCGGATCGGAATCTACGAAACGGAACGGGGTATTTTTCGGCGAATCTAGGCTGCACGTGCGCTCGCAGTCCCGCACCATGCTCGGGAAGGGGTAATTACCGACCGCATCGGAAGAAGCCATTTCCCACAATACCGATTGTAATAGATACCGCTATACTTAGAATAATAAATCAGCTTTATAAAGGGAAGACAAGACGAATCTAATAGATGGCCGGTCGGATTAACTTAATACCTGGCTTATCCAGGTACAAAGAATCGAACCGTCATTCGATGCAACATAACTCCTTTTATGGCCAGGGACGAGCAACGACATCCTTGCCCACTCGAAAAATACAGTGGGGTAAAAAGTATTCATACACCACGGTGAGGTACCGTTGAACTATGATTCACTTGCAAATAATTGAAAATTGAAATAAATTAATATCTATATTGGCATCAAAATATAGCTTGTACTGTCACCTCTTTCAAATTATATATATTTTATTGAAGAAAAAATATCGGGCTTCTGTCGGTAGCTGAGCCGCGTCAAAGGAGTTTCCAGCACGAGCGATCGTGTGCTTCTCCAGAATATGGATCAAAGTACCTCAAGTACTGCTATGGACATGCCACAGCTGGTTATTTCAACTATTCCTAGGTGTTGCATATATATCGATGGCGAGAAAGATTTTTCTTCTTTCATAAGGAATCTACAGTTTCACGTTGTAACACTTACTCTGTTACACCCTGTATATCGCGGTGATACTAATTACTAAGGATCGTTAATCAGAATTCCGACCATCGCACAGTGGTTCTGAAATAGGTCAAAAGTCCATAATATTCATAACTGCTTACTATGATGCTAAGTTCAGATACGTACATTTTTTGGTTTAAGTTATAGTTTGAAGCATGCCCTTGATTATTATATAACATTTTACATGCCATTCTTGTCCTATTTTAATGTATTGAATTTTTACGGTTTCGCAGTCTTATTGTTACGAAATCAGTTTTCTCTATTTAAAACAATTTGCTTGGTTTCAGGTACGTTTTATAAGTGTACGTGTTTTCAAGGATGCATATTTTGGAATAATACTAGGTACCAGTATAATACCTATATCTTTTTTAATTATTAAGCTGCTTTTGACTTTTATTGTAAGCATTAGGGAAATATGCTTTTTGTTAAATTATTTTTTCCAACTACTTTTCCTATTACCACCTGTGGAAAAAGTTCTTATATATAAGTATGTTTTTGAATTATTTTATATCATTTAATAATGAATGTTTCAGTTTAATATATTTTTTTATGTTCCATTTACGTTATCATAGTAGAATAAATATATGGTTAATTTTTGGTCTTTTATTTTAACAGTATATCTTTATAACTAAGACATAAATTTACATCGCACAAATCAGTTATGTAACTCATTAATATACTCATGATCGCGTTTGCTTAGATCGCCGGACCACTGTGTATCGTTTGTTGGAACACGCAAATTAACAAACTGTAAACTGCGGCACGCTGGCGCAGAAGTAGGTAGGCTAGAGTCGCCGTTCTCCCGGGGAGCAGGCTGCTTCTCACGGTCTTGACCAGTAGAAGTAAGTTCACCCGTTTTCGTGCGATGGGAGCGCTTCCGCAGTTACAGAATAGTGATTCCTTCACTCTCCTTGCTTTTTCAGTGAACATCGCCCGCTCCTCACTTAGAGAATAGCTGTTTAGGTACACGTTTCAACGGTCGGGCATGAGCTCTGCGAGGGAAGCTCTCACCCGTGGAACGGTCACTTCCCAGGTACGCTCACTCTCCCCGGAATTACAGAATAGCCGTCCAGCTATGCATTCCTAAGCAATATCTCTCTCTCTCTCCCCTCCCTCATTCTCCTCCCCCTCCCCCTCTTTCACTCTGCTTAAAACACGTACCATACTTCGAAAGTTGAGTAACGAGTAAAATGTATCGAAGGCGGAACCGGGATAAGGTAACAATCGCTGGCGTGTCGAGAATGTCGTGTAAATCCTGCAGCGCCGACCAGGCTGACGCTGCAGGAACCGCCGCTGCTTGGCCCGGAACGCAAAGTGCGGAAGAGGCCAGACGACGAAGTTTCTTCCATCCCATGACCGTCTCTCGCGGAACAATCCTACTCTCCTCCCTGTACCGCCCCGTATCACCATTTCCGCTACACGGCAAACCGTGCAAAAAGCTACCGCGAGGCTCTACGTGGCCGAGGATCGCAACGGTCGCAATATTTGCCGAGAGAAAGTAGGTGAAGATACTCTCTCTCTTGGTATTCCGAAGAGGGGAGCCATCCAACCCGACCCGCCTCGCCAACCCGGCGATATGCTATCCTGCGCCATAAAGAAATCTAGACTGCCGGGGATCTGGAGGATCGCGCCGCGTGGGGTTCGCGCTCCACGCCCTCGTGGAAACGGCGGTAGCTCGAGCTCGTTGAATTTATACGGGTCATTTCGAAGACACTTTTAGAACCGTTCAATCGGATCTACGGATTTGTCCGCCCGCCCCGTTTCGTCACCGGTGGAATACAGCGGATCGCTATATGGACATCGAGTTAATGCCGTCGAATTTTACGGACTTGCTCTCTGACGGGCGATTGAAAATCATTGGAATTTTGATTATTTGAATCGTCATTCACGATTTGTATGCGTGAGTGTAATGCAAGATCGTTTCTACGTTTGAGGCACTAAGTATATTAAAAAGGTAGAAGAACATGGGGCAATATGGTACCCTGAACACGGTTGAATATCCGGTTTAAAATAATTCCAATGAGTTTATTTCCTTGGGGTAGGTACCATCTCGCCTCGACATTCGCCTGACTTTTTGCAAAAGTTATACTTCTTTCTATCTCACTATATCAAGTTCTGTAGATGCAATCTCATTGTCGTATATTCTAATTAAAACATAATAAACAGAGACTCCCGATGTTGTTCGGATTTCAAAGAATTAGTTCGCATAACGGAAATAGATACAGAATAACGAATCGGCTTTTACAGTTATATTTTAATACATGCAAAAGTCGAAACAATATTAAATTGAATAGTAATTATTAATTTAAATTCATATATTGATGTTCAAAAATTGAAAGTATGTAATATTTATGAAGAAGAGAGATAAATCATGTTTTAAAAATAAATGATAAAACTAAAAAGAATTGTAAAGCTATCATCGGATGCTTAAAAAAGATTTCAGAGCCCGTCTCTACAAAAGTCGTATTATTTAGTATTCCACTACATCCGACATTCGCAGATGTCTCGTTACGGTGTATACAAACTACGTCAAGCATATAATAGCATATGAGCGGAGCTCCTCGACGACTACCGAATTTCAAAAGGATTTATCCGTGTAACAACGTTCTCCTTAAATCGAAAATCGAGTCTTCCCCTCGGATGCAAACTACTATTTTATTATAGTCAAACGATCTTCGCTGCGCGTACCCGAGTGCGGGAAACATGGCGAACAACAAGCCATTAAGAAGCGGAGCACGGACCAACCCTCCTTTTAACAACCAACAAGACAACGACGGACGTTCACACCGAACCGTAGACGCTTTTCTGCGGGGATCCCACCGAGACTCCTTCTAATTTGCACTCAGTGTTTTATGTTTGCTTTAAAAACCTCTCACCACACTCGAAGCTAATTAATACTTAATTATGTACGCTTAATTGCACGCTTAAAATAGTAGCCTCCGCCCGAAAGGTTTAAGAGCATCTTCGTGTTTCTTCTGTCCTTGCTATGCTAATGGAGCAACGACATTATCCTTGTTTCTGTAGTCACCAAGGGTCCACTTGACCCAGGCTTAAATTTTGAAGCTGACTGTCCTTCTCTTTTTTATAATTATAACGATACCCTCGTGAGATCTCGGAATAAAAAGCTACTTCTTAAAACTCGTACTACGAATCTTCTTCAGACTTCGGAAAAAATCGTTTTTTGAAACGATGCACTATTGAACTATTGCTTCAAAGTACCATGTCTTATAGGAATAGTCCGCAAACTTTATTTTTTAAAAACTCTAAAAATGAAGAAGTTATGACCCTTTTAGCAAAGCAGCTCATTTTTTACGCATCAACATATTCACTAACGTTTTCGAATGTTATCATTTCATTTCTTATTTTGTTACGGTGATCAGATATTCTACAATGTTCGCGAAGAATGTTCCATAATTGGTCGATCTAAATTGGACGTACCCTCTTCATGCGATTATTATTTAAAAATCAATTGGGTTCATTTGACTGATGTGTGACCATCGCGGAACTATACAGACGTGTGACCACGAAGAGTTAAACAAATAAAATAAAATAATCGAAAACACTCCAATATCTAACAAAATTCGTTATCATA